>VWZO01008987.1:1798-27918 GCA_013396975.1 Bucco capensis | reverse complement strand
CCAGAAGGCCAATCATATCCTGGGCTGCATCAAAAGTAGCACAACCAGCAGATAGAATCATAGAATCTTAGAATGAGAACAATCTAAATCAACAAGTGCAATTTCAATGCTTAACGTTGGTCTCTGACAACTTTTTAAAGAGTATCAGCTTTGGCAGAGGTTAGAATTTCTTGGATATAATAATGACAGTAAGAGAGTGGTGTCACAACCACAAGCAATCTCTGCTGAAACACTCTCTATTGTTGCAGGCAGCAATCGTGTCCCCTAAATGATGTAAGAAAAATACCACAGGAGTTCATACCAGCAATTTCTTTTTCTTGTCTACTGTATTCTGATAACATAGTATCCATGCATTGCAAAGCCTGAATCTGACAACTGCTGTTTAAAATCCTTCTAGCGCCATGCAAACACTATTCTTTCTTACTCTTTTCTTTCTTCCTCTTGCCCTTCTAAACATCATTGTTAAAGTACTTTAATAAGGTCTCAAAAGTGTTGTTATGTTCATACATTGTACTGCACCATGGGAGTCAGTGGCATTTGCAATAGATTGCATCTGCTATCTATTGCAAACTGACTTTTTTTAACATTTTTGTTGCAAACTGCAACTATTGCAAACTGACAAATTGCAACTGACAAAATTTAGACATTAAGACACATAGCTCAAGTCAATGTGCAGTAATGTAATGACAAGCACTAACTGTGTTAAGAACAATTATTTCAATTTAAGGTAATCAGCACAGAGCACGTGAGCTCCATGTGCTGATTTTATTTCACTTATAAGAGTACAGCAACTTCTTTGTGGAGAAACTGGTTTGACTTGTGCTATTCTTTGGAAGGAAAAGGGCCATGTGAAGAGGAAGGGCTATTACAGAAAAGTCATTTATGTTGTAGGATGATGTTTGGAGAAGGGAACAAAGGAGGAAAGAGTTTGGAAAATATACTAAGAGTTCAGTACAATTGTGTAAGGAATAAAGGCGTAGATGCATATCAGCACTGAAGCTCTTAAAATAATGGCCATTTCAAATGTGTCTGGATTGTGAGTTAGCTGAAGGATAATCAGAGGTCACTGCTGATAGAAAATAGACTGGAGAAATCTGTGGAGGGAAAAATATTTTACTTTGCATTTACAATTGTTGATACGGAACAACATTGGATAATGTGCAACAAAACAGTCATGGCTGTAATGCAACAACTGTTCTCAGCATGAGAGGAGGCAGGACAGACTCACAGGCCATGATGTGCTCCAGCAGACTGCAAGGATGAATTTCACATCACAAGTCTGCCCTCTGGGACCTCTGAAGAAGCAACCTGCAAAGACAGCAGAAAAATTTCAATCTGCTTACGTAGTTAAATACCTTTTCCTTTCAATAAATAAGAAAGCCTAAGTCCAAGGTATACTTTTATGTAAGTTACTGGAAGAAAGCCTAAATCCAAGGTGTTCTTTTATATAAGTTACCAGATTTAGTTCTGATTCTGCTCACTTCTTGAGAGATCAGTTTAGGAGGTCACTGGGAGTTGTACGGACTTCAGATGACAAAACTCCTTTCTAATCCTCCCCTGAATTAGCAGCCAGGAAAAGGAAGTTGGGGGGGTGGCATTTGTGACAGATGGTGGAGAGATAAAGGCTGCAAGAGCCAGGTGAGCCAGGTAAGTCTTGGGTCTTACAGCTCCTCCTGAAGCCTAGTGCAGCCTCCTGCACTCATGCCACAGTCTGGAGGAGAAATCACCAGGTATGTGAGAGATGTGTCAGTGAATGAGCCTGCATCTCCTAACTGCACCAAGCAAGATAACACTGTTAGTAAATCAAATTGTAAGCTTCCCTTGCATATAAGTGCAGTTTTGAGCACTAAATCCTGAACAGGGAGATTAAAAAAAAAAGGGGGGGGCGGGGAAAGGTGTGTCTTTGTTCCTAAATGCTCTTCTTACTCTGTTAGGTACCATCTCTAGTAATTGCAAGAACAACTAACATATTTCAACTGTTTTTCAAAATGTGTGTGACTTTTTGAGGTTTGTTGATAGTTTTTATTGCTGTTTTCAGTGTATAAGTCAGCAATGGTAAGGCCTTTGAGAACTTAGTTTTAGTTTAGCCTGATGTATGCATATGTGAGAAACAACTTAAAAGGCCTTTAAAGTGATGCATGGTAAACATATGGTTATTTTGCTTACAGATACACCTATTTTTCTTCTTCCAAGTGTTTAATCAGTCATCCTGCTAAGCTTCTAAACAAACAAACAAAAAAAATAGTTAAAAACAAACAGTAATCCTTATGTTCTTTTGTAAGTCNTCGTTCGCGAAGCCTAGCCACGACGACGAAGTCCCCTTCCCTCTTTAGCATTTAAATTCCAGAACTGGAAGGAATGTCATAAAATGATCAGCACCCCTGTTATAAATGTTAGAAGGCTATTTTTTATGGCAGTATATGTATATAAGACCATGACAGCAGTGGATTTTTACCTTTATTAATAGTGTACATAAAAGAAAAAAAGGAGAAATCTTCTAAAAACATCCTTCCAGATGTTTTGAGTCCTCAGTATGAAATTTTTCTCTTTTTCATGAAGTTTCTGCCAGGAGGAAGAACTGTCACAAACAGTAATATAATGAATCTTCATGATTTCCAGAAGTCCTGACTTTGCCAGAGAAAAATATGTTTATACTTCTGAATCATACCTGAGATCACAAGGGGAAGTGAGGAAGATGTGCTGCAAATCCAGCTGCTGCTGTTTAAAGAACTGTTAAAATGGGCAATTGCCTTTAGTATCTGAATACTATCAAGTCTAACATAAATTCAATTATGTGAAAATAGAAGACAGATAAAGGGGTGATGTTTTTTTATTTCCTTCAGGTAAGGGAGTGTGTGTCTGTGTGTGTCTGTGTGTATGTTATTTGGTTTTCCAAAGTATTTTCTGCTGGCTGAGGCCAGACCGTGTTTTTATATGCAGATTAAACTCTAAGAATGCAGCATAGCACAAGCAATGGACACTGCCTGCAGCTGACAGTTAGGATGTAAGGCACCTCATTTGCTTTAAACAGATCTATGCCATATAAACTTGCAGGAAATAGCATCAGTTGTTCTTCATTATGCAGATCTAGATTAACTCCTTAACAGAGGAGTAGACAGGTACTACTCTTCTGGAACTAAAATACAATGAAACTCTTAAGTATGTGTTATTATTTTATACATAAATTTTAGGCTCAAATGCTCTTATGTGAGCCATTTAACTCAGCCCCCCTCTAGACTGACATTAAACAGTGGCAGTAGAACATAGCTAAAAGAAAAAAAAAAACCTGAAAGCTACGAACAACAAAACCTTCCTATTGATTTTTCCATTCTCACACAGGCCTTCAGAATCCAAGATTATCACAAGGTTATTATCACAAGTGCAACCACTGGAATGATATCAACAAACCAGAAGCAACCTTTAAGCTCTGAAGGGATATTAGAGGATGAATAGGAATCACTGTACAAAAGCATGCACAACATTTCTTAACCTTGTTTGACGTCTACATTTAGTAGCAGGGCTGTTCAGGTTGAATAAGTATGTTTGCAAGGATGTTTGACTGAAAGGATTTCTGGTTCACTTAGCTCTTCTGTTTTCAAGCAACTGCTTAACATTCTGCCACTCATGAAGAGCTTAAGTTCAGTTTGTCAGCTGACTGAAAGATACTCCAGACCTTAGCAATTACAAATACTTGAATTGCTGAGCTTGTTCTTTATGAGTTAATGTCTATTTGTTCCTTCATCATTTTCTTTCATAGTCCGCTCCTTCCCCATTGTTTCCTCATGTGGTGAGTTTGTTGATAAAAAACCTAACCTCTTGCAGTTTGCCTCTTCTTTTGGCTACAGGAAAACAAGCTTTTCCTCATCCTGACTGTCCTGGAAGCTCTTCTCTGTATATATGCCATTTTGAATTCATCTTCCTTTTACATGAGTGATCAGAACTCCATGTTGGATCATGTACGAAATTTCACCAGTGCCTTGTAGAAAGACACACAAAAACATCTTCTGACCTCTCCTTGAAAATCCTTGAGTCTTCCTACCCTCTCCCCCAGAATCTCAGATGTCTTTTACAGTTTTATATTATCCTGATGGCCGTAATAGGACCAGTACTAACCTTGATGTTCTTTACTCAACCATTTTCAACTCCTAACCACAACTATTAGCAGTAAAAGTTTTGATTAGTACTTAAATGTACAGAATCTCTAAATTTCTACTCAAGAGCACATGCTATTCAAATCTATCCATGAACTGACAATGGCTGTCAACAACGTGTCATCTGTAAATGTTATTGGTGTATGCCAAGCTGTACAACAATGAAAGTACCAGATTCAGTCAATTCTGAAATAAATCATTGAGGAACCTTAGCAGTTCCCTTTTGTCCTAGTAAAACAGTCCTTTTTTTGTTACAGCTTAACGGTATCACTTTACCTACCTAGTGTGCTTGTACTAAAAATTTCCTACAGCTTAACTGTCTTTTCAGATTCAAAATTTTTAATCTTGATTTGCAAAGTCTGAGACTATTAAGTGATCTATATGTCAAAGGAATTACTGAATAAAATTCAAGTTCCAGAGTCATAAGATTATTTTATATTCTAGAAATGTCACTTGATTTTATGTCTTCAATAATACAAAACCAATTTTTAAAGCCAAGTACTTTCTTAAAATTTTACCAGACTTTCAGACTTCTAGCACTCAAAAGCTTTGTCCTGTATAACTATAATCAATGCAAAGTTCAAAAATATTTGTGAACACAAAACATTAAAGTGTTGAAGTATTTTTTAGAAGTCATCAAATAGTTGCCAAAAAGCATTAGAAAAATAATTAAAATTATCAGCAAACAATACCGTCAATATAATATGAACGCTGAGAATCACANATCCCTAGTCCTGCTGGTCACACTATTCTTGATACACGCCAATGCGCCATTGGACTTCCTTGCTGCCTGAGCACATTGCTGGCTCATGTTCAGCCGGCTATCAACCAATACTCCTAGGTCCCTCTCCGCTGAGCCACTCTCCAGCCAGATCCTGAGATCTGACAACGTCAATATGATATGAACGCTGAGATCTGACAATGGCTTCAGCCACGTAACACTTATTAACATAGATATAGTGATAAAAGTCTGGTATTTTTTGACATACAAACAACTAAAACATGACTTACATGTGTCACCAGTTGAGTCCACATAATGGATAGTATTTTTATGACATCATACCCATGAAGAGTAGAAGACTCTGAATGTCTTCTGGATTTACTGATGTTTCATGACCCTAGAGAATCTCTAATTAGATTTTCTTTAAAACAATCTTATCTTTAACTTACATGATTTAAAAGAACATTTAATTTACTTAGAAAAAAAAAAATCTTCTCCTACAGGTGCTCTACTACCAAAGAAATACATTTTATTGGAGCAACAACACCTTTGAAAAGTGAATTAATTAATAATAATAACTAATAAATAACATGCTACTGGAAAATTCTTCCAAATTCTCCTTTTGTTTTAAACCCACTACCCTATAATTTTGTAGTGGGAAACTGCTTTTTGCAGTGACATTCACAGTTGGACATCTAGTGAATAACAACTCAGTCATCTTTTTTGCTATGAAGAGCCCTTGCCTACTTAACCTTTGTGTGGAAGTTATTCATAAGCTATCCTCTATGCATCATTCAAAGCCTTGCTTTTCTGTTAAAATATATGTATATATGTGTATACATATATACACACACACACACACACACATACTTGCAGTTTTGGCCTCAGGCAAAGTCATGAGTATGATGTAACTAGAGGAAAAAAACCACTCTGAACTCTGGGAAACTGACATTTTAGGCAGCTCAGTAGGTTGAAAGCCTGCTAGTCTTATGGTGCTGACCTTGGAATTTTACTTAGCTGCCAGTGTACCTACTGTCCTGGGGTAAAAAGAATGAATACTTTGTACTGGTTAGCTGGGAAAGAGAAAATACATACACCTTCACTAGCCAGCATCAGAAGCTTTCAGACATGTGCAGTATCAGGGTTTGGGCTGAATTTTGAAGATTTCATGTCTTTACATCATTCCTGAGCATGACAATGTGATAATCTTCAGCTGCTCACCATGAAAACTTGACTAGCCAGGGAGGACAGGGGGGTAGGAATGAAGTAGACCTGTCATTGTTATGCTGAATGAGCGTGGAATCTCCTGATCCTATTTTGTTAGAATCATTACCTAAATAAACTCCAGAGTGTATACTATTTTTAGAACACACATTTGAATCTTTGTAATGTAGGAAGTTAATGAGGAAGCTTTCAATTGGGATGAACTAACATTTTTATTAAGATGGGAAGGCTAGCTTTACTGACAGATGTTTTGAGCCATGAACAGAATCTTTGCCTGGCTGGGAGCCTCATCACATTTCCCATGGAATAACAAAGCCAAGGAGCTGGAGAACTCTAGGAATAGCAGGACATGATAACAGCTCTGTTGCTGCATTACATGTGAGTCATTTAACAATATTGGCCTGAGCAGATTTGCTTCTTTATGCTACAGCAGGAATTTGGACTGCCTGACAGCTCCTTCTCTGGTACAACTTCATTGAGACACTTGGCTCAAGTGACAATTTGACCATGTCTGCTTAGGATGCAGTAGGATATCTACAAGAGCTACTTGTAGATAAGCTATTATCAGAGAGCTGAGCATGCTTACAGCACAGAGGTGAAATCAATTAGTACTGCAAAAGAAATAACCTGAATAAATGTTATGTAGCAGTGCAATGGTGCAAGCTAAGTTCAATTCCAGCTTCATTCAACATTGATCAAACCTATGGTTTTGAAAAGTATATACTTTCATTTTTGAAATGGCAGATATAAATGTGGTTATTTTATCTCTTCCTATCTGAAGGCACAACTAATGGAAGAAAAATAATTAATCTCTGTGAAATATCACTTATTTTTTCTTAAAGAATAAATTACTGTAATGCTACATAGATCTCATATTCTCACATATCTGCAAAGTATTTGTCATAATTGTGCTTGTGCCTGCATAGCTACAAGTGTATTTACATTTTCTGAAGCAGATAGATGCATCTTCCATGCAATGGGAAAGAGCATTTTCTAAGGGATAGGATATTATTTACTGAAGGCATTATTTTTGGGTAGAGCTTACATGTGGAGCTTAGATGCTGTAAACTGCAGATCACAATAATGGCTTTCTTCTGACGATGTGTAATACTACCATTCTTTTTTTGTAGCATCTTGGCTTCATTCTAATTTTAGTCAAAAATATTTCCACTCTTTATGGGAGTCTAAAGTTCAGTTAGCTATTGAATTTCATTACCAGAAAATTCCTGTTGTTGCTTATTTGAGTTATAAATTGTTCAGGATATATAACTACTTAATATTATGAAAAGGTTCATTTCGGACATCTAATTCCAGTTTATCAGCCAAACCAGTGAACTGATGGCCCTGGTCAGCACAGTAGGATGATAAATCCCAGCTTTGAAGTATATAATCCTCTTATTAGTTATATAAGACAGGCTAGCAGGAAATTTCCCAAATGAGGTCTTAAAATGTGTTGTTCTCCAGTCATTCAAAACCATCTTAGAATCCCAGTAATAATATTTCAAGCCTACCTTTGGGTGGGAAGGATTTACTACAATTTTTTTTCATCTTTTATTAATCAGAAATAATCTCATCCTTTCTGCTCCCTTTCATTTTTTTTCAGTCAGTTTGTATTTTTTATTTGCTGATAAGTCTATTGATAACTAGTTTTTAATAATTATTTTTAGGCATGTTGGAACCTTAAAGACTGAGTTTCTTTTCTTCTCTGACACCATTTTCAGTGGAAAGAGTAGCTGAGAAAGCATTAGGAGTATACCCACCAAAGGATTTGTTCCTTCCTTAATTTTCTGAACTTACTTCAAAGCCAGTAGCTCTATGGCAGTGTGCTGAGCATGCTCTTGGTTTACAAAGCCTTGTTGGATTTAGAGGTTAGAAAGCTCTGTTCACTCAATGTTCCAAATCTGTGACATATTTTAATTCACAGAAGGGTCATGCTGATATAGCTGATAGTAGTTTTTATTAATTCTACATGCTGTACCAATTAGAATCTAGGCATGCAAATTAAATGTTCATTCTAGATGAATGGAAGATAGGGCAGTTTATAAGACCCAAATGCTTCTTTGAAGCATGGCTCTACTTGAACAGAAAATGCTTCTAAGTATTATATTCTGGGTGTTTGTGTGTGGCTAGGTTACTGTAAACAAGGTTTTTATTTCCTTAGCTGCCTACCTTGACAAGCTGATGCAGTCTGTCAGACTTAGATCTTTCCGTCACACGTTACATGACTAGTAAGAAATACTCAGCCAGCCAAAATCTGTCCTCAGCTGCACTCCTGCAATCCTGTTACCACCATAGCATGTCCTCAGAGACACCAGAGAAAATCTCTCCTGTGCAAGGGATCTCTTCAGCTTTGAGAGAGATAAGGGAAGAGTGTTAGAGATCCCAGGAGGCAACCTGGTGCATTTTTGTCTTTCAGAGCAGGTTGTTTATCTGTTTGTTTTTGTAAAAATGCATTTTTTAACTGAAAAATATAAAAATATAGACCCTTCATTCTGTAGATTGTAACTGATCAACATTTAGTGAACTATTTTGAAGAGGATGAACCAGAAGGGCCAGACTACAAATTCATCCATTAGTTTTTCTCTTTGATCAATGTTCTCAATATTTCCATTGTGAATAAAAATAACATTTAGAAAAAAAGTAGTATTTTAAGGTAAGATTTGCAGTATCAAATGTTCTGACTAATTTCTGGAATCCCAATTAATTTCTTCTATAGAAATGAATATCTTTTATAGTAACAGCTTTGTGTTCTGTATTTTTTGACATATATAAATGGATTATTTCTCACTTTTAGGCACCCATAGAATATTTTGAGTGAAAACACTGATATAAGTAGTAGATTACAAACAGTAATCACAGAATCACAGAATCACCAAGACTGGAAAAGACCCCCAGGATCATCAAGTCCAGCCTATGACCCAATACACCACAACATCTAAACCACTAATCTTCCACTCTTTGTGACTCTCATTAGATAATTATTCTGTTTAGTAGGACTAGACTACATCTTGAGCTTGGGCTGCAGTTAACACCCTATAACATAACTGATGTCTTAATTTTTAAATGTAAAAGATATGGTAAGCAATAGTAACCAGCATTTCTTCTCAATATCCACTAGGTGGATATTTTTCATGCCTGTCAGTAGTCCAAATATACAAGGAGGATATATATTAAGGAGGATGAGCATGCATAGCAAAGCAAAATAACTGAATAATTTCATTTAAAAAACATTTCCAAATCTTTTTTGTTAGCAGCTGAAAGATCTGTAGGTATGAATATAAAATATGTGATTGATAGAGTAATGAGAATTGCTTTGAGTACCACAAAATGGTGATGCTTAATAGAATAAATCAAATTAATTTTAAAGTCATATTAAAAAGCAGATTTATTGTTCAGGATTTAAGAACTAGGAATTTAGCTTCTCAAGGTTGTATTATATTAAAATCTGGGTTAGGATTAGGATTTTAAGAAAGGTGCTGGTTATATGTATCATTTAACCTTTACTGGTGAAATTACATTATGGAATTCAGCATTCCTAAATTAGGTTGCTGTCTTTGATACATTTCAGTTTATGACCTGATTGAAATTTTGTAGCGCATGATTCATTTAAAAGCAGAGGAATTATGTCATAATTTGGTGGGGAAGGGAGAGGGGAAAAGACAATAGAAAAGAAAAAAAGAATTTTTAGGTGAACTGCAGCAAAGGAATAGTATTGGAAATATATTGCACAGGCAGCGATCAGTGTTTAACGAAACATATGAATATCTTTAAGAAAATCTTATAGTTGTATTAATTTTGAGAGATGTATGTAGATATATTGCATTGTGAAAAAGCTAAGCATGTATTTTTAACTTAAAAGAGATGGGGAACTACTGGAGAGAGTCCAGTGGAATGCTATGAAGATGATTACAGAACTGGAGCATCTCTTGGAAGGAAAGGCTGAGAGATCTGGGGCTCTTCAGCCTGGAGAAGTCTCAGAAGGGATCTTATCAATGCTTATCATTATTAAAAGCATGGGTGTCAAGAGGATCTTGACTGTTTTCAGTGATGCCCAGTGATTATTTTTGCCTTAGTTTTATAAAAGCAAAGTTGAGGCTTTATACAAAATCCAAACTTTTCAAAATCTAACAGCATTTCCATGTGTGGCCAGCATGCATCAACTTGCATATGTGTTTAAATCTTTTTATGTCCTGCAGAGGCTTCTTCAATCCATGGCTTTCATCTTTGCAACTAACAGTCAGCTCTTGAGCTTATACATAAAAGTCTAGTATTTGCTTTCTGAGATCTCCAGAAATATACTTTATGGCAGATAACTGCCTTGCAATGTCAAAAAAATCATAAACACCTTTGGATCATCCTGCCATAGATAAACTGCCCTCCTACTTAGACTGGGTAGAGATACCTAAATGCAAGCTAAAAATCATAGAAAGGGCAGAATTGGAGGGATCTCTTAACCCACCTTTTTACAAGCAGGAAGGAACAAGCATTTTGAGATCTCTATATATCATATTTGTCCATCTGAAGGCTCACAAAAACCAAGAAGTCTTGTTAATACATCCTTACTAACAAATAAAATCTACTTTTTTATATATTTGTTCCCCATTATTCCACATGCAGGGAAATTTCAGCAAAGTGTACTTTTGCCCTTCCCTCCATAACACCAATGCAATGAAGAACAAATGAAGTAGAGGAAAGTACCTGGACTTGATATCATCATCTCTCTTGTTTCTTGGCAGAAGAGGGGCATTTTTTACTAGTCCATCCGCCTGGACAGGGAAAAAAACCCCCAAAAAACAACAAACAACCCCCCCAAAACTCCAAACAAAACAAATTAAAAAAACCCTCACACACATAATAAATTAGCAGTCCGATGAAGTTCACAGTGTTGACTTTTTCAATGTCACATAAGGATGGCCAGATGGAGTCTGCAGGAGTTACTTTAAGGAGAATTGACCAGAGCAGAAAAGACAAGTATTAAAATTCGTTGTCAGCTATTCTGTGTAATGCCTGAGGCCTGAAATACCCCAGCATTGCAAGCTACCTTCTCAGAAGAACAGGGAAAACCATATACCATTAATGTATTCTTCCATATACTTAACAAATTCTACAATGTTCCCTCTAGCTGCTGCCCTCTCAAGCAAGGTGCATCAGAATCTGAAGCTTGCAATCCTGATATAACATTCCTGGAATTCCAGACGAGGATGGGAACAGCTGAGCTCTCCGCTTCTTATCAGTTAACCTTATCTCAGTCCAGCTTCGACAGGCTGTGTACTGTAACGAAACAAAGTGGCAGTCATTTGTGCATCCATAAAACACTGTGATAATGCTGATCCCTTTCCGTTCTTCATGGTGTAAATGGCTCTGCTGCCTGGACAAGGCTATGCCAAAAAGCTAGAGAAAACAGTTATGAAGACAGTACAGAAGGTCTGAGATATCTCTCTGCTTCAGCTGAAAAAAAATACACAACATTTTAGTTCTTCTCATCCTTCACAGAACACACACCACACTCTGCACCCACAGCTTAATAGATAGAAATATCTGTATTATAAGAGATAATACTGACAGCACCTAGTTCTGCCATCACAGTGTTGTTAGTAACTGTACACAGTGTTAGTCACAGTTCCTGCTAGTCAGATAGAAAAAAAAAAAGAATCTTGACATGGCTGATGACTGCAAGTTTCTCTGGATAAAAATCCCACTAGATATTAGCATCCATCTTCTCTTTGAAAGAAATGCAAACCTTCTTCTTGCTCTGTGCCACAAGCTTCTTGATAAATTTCGAGTACCAAAATATCCTGAAGTCATTGCAACATTTAAGTTGAATTGCATAAAAGATAAACTGGAACCCTCCATAGTATATTTATCATCTGTCATTGTTAAAATGTCTAATTGCAATATGAAACCCTAATTTCTGACATCTGATTTCTAAACATATGGGTATTTTTTTACATGACATTCCCCATTTAATTACTTAGAAGGTTCAGAGAGTTTACACTTCTTTCTCCATTCCAAACTAGGATCAAAACATTTATTTTTCACACCAAATTGAAAAAACCCTGCAACTAAATAAACAGCAACCCAATTAAAACCTGCAGAGACAAAAATTCTACTTGGACTGACAAGACAAAACACTAAACAGTTACTTGCAGCTCTTCTATTATATCTGGTGACTTAACTATTTCACAGCTTTTAATTATAGGAAGAAAAATAATATTTCACATTAAAATCATTATGCATGCTATGTAATTAACAGAGGAGTAGCCAAGCATGTACATTGTACTTTTATCCTCACACAGGCAGCATTTTGTCAGAAAATAAAAGTCCTAATAGAAGAGCTTTATTGAGCAGGAATATTTCCCTCATTACAACTCTAAATGGACACATTTATATCATGGGCGTTTGCAGTTGACTGTTTCCTATAAAGACTTAACACAAGTCAATCATTATCAATGGAAAAACAGTGAAGTGGCTGGATTAGTGGGCTGAGGCCAGTGGAATGAGTTTCACCAAGGGCATATACTGGGTCCTTCACTTTTGTCACAACAACCCTGTGCAAGTCTACAGGGTTGACGAATTGTGGCTGAAATTCTACCTGGCAAAGAAGGACCAGGGAGCACTGGTTAACAGCTGACTGAACATTAGCAAGCAATGTGCCCAGGTGGCCAAGAAGCCCAACAGCACCCTGGTCTGGATCAGTAGGACCAGAGAAGTGATTGTCTCCCTATCTCACTGGTGAGGATACACCTCAAATACTGTTTTCAGTTTTAGGACTCTCATTACAAGAAAGACAATGAGGCACTGGTGTGTCCAGAGAAGGACAAAGAGGCTAGTGGGGGTTATGGAGCACAAGTCTTTTGTGGAGGAGCTGAAGGAACTGGGGTTGTTTAGTCTGAAGAAGAGGAGGTTCAGGGGAGAGTTCATCTCTCTACAACTACCTGAAAGGAGGTTGGAGTGAGATGGGATAGGTCTCTTCTCCCAGGTTACAAGTGAGAGGACAAGAGGAAATGGCCTCAAGTTGCACTAGGTGAGTTTTAGATTGGATATTTGGAAAAATTTCTTCACTGAAGAAACTGGAACATTGGAACAGGCTGCCCAGGGAAGTGGTGGAGTCACTGTCCCTGGAGGTGTTTAAAAGATGTATAGATGTGGTACTTAAGGACATGTTTCTGTGGCATAGTGGTGATAGATATAGATTTGATGATCTTAGAGGTCTCTTCCAGCCTTAATGATTCCTTTATTCTGGGAAATGATACTTTGACACTTGGATGGCCTCCTCTGAAGATAAACCTGGTCCAGCAGCATTTAGTTCTCTCTCTCCACATGAAAGAGAGTGGATTTAGGTAATAAGAGCCATTCCTCAGGACATAACCCTCACTTCATGAAACAGCCACCCACCAGAGTAGTTCCATCTCAAAGAGGAATTTCTAGCTGTTACTGTTGTGCTGAGAGTGGCCTTAAACCTCATAGATCTGTACCATAATATCCAATCCCAGTGTTGGGTTAAGAAGGACCGTTGGGTTAAGGAAAATGGATTTAAATCCTCAAAAATGTTTGTCCCTATGTCTAACATAAATTTCTATTTTCTACTTCACTGCATACAACCAAGATTGACAGCTGATGTAGTCTCAGTCCCATTAAGTGATGAGACTCCATTCAGGCTTGCTGTAGAAAATGAACACCAGTAGAGAGGCATGGATCGAACTTCTCAGCCTTCACCAACAAAGCGTATATCTTCCTTGGACTGGCACTTCTAGTCCACCACTTCTCCATTGTACTGACATCCCTTCCCCAGTGAGGAAAGAGAAACCCTTGAAGGACAATGTGCTGTGCTCCTCCTGACCCAGCTGTATGAGGATCTGCACTCCCTATGTCCTCAACATCCATCAGCCCTGCAGCAAGGGGAGCTCCTCTTGCAGACTTACAGGATTGATTTTTTTTTTTTTTAAAGCTTGAGCTGAATGCTGCTCATGAGCAGTAAAGCACATGCAGATCCTTAGCCTAAGGCTTTGGTGCATCTGTCAAAGCAGGGCTAAAATATGGTTCAATATTTGGCTTTGCTATACTGTACAAGATTATCTGGCATTGTGCTTTCTGAGTTTGTGAGGGCAGGCCTTAATGTTGCTTTGTTATTATGTGGATTTAAGAGGTCAGTTTAAGGTCTTCTGAGCTTTTGATTTCAGAACATTGTTTTGCTACCCATCCACACCCTTCCAGATAAAACGAAAGCAGCACAACAAATATTCAGTGAGAATCACAGTTCTATCTGTCCGTGCCATAGGGAGATGAAAATCTCCTTTCAGTTTGAGTATTCATCATGGAGATGCCTGTAAGCTCATTTTCCAAGCATTTAAGACTTACAAATTATAAAAATTTTCACTCAATCTTCCATACAACTATGATTTTATTAAATCTACTTCAAAATCTGCTTTTTTAAGCTACAGATGTGGGAATTTTCACATATCATCTGTCTTTATTTAAACGTGTGAGATCTTGAAGTGCTGTCTTCTTGGACAGACTAGGTAGTGAGTGATTATTTACGCAAAGGTAATAAATTAATAGTTTCATTTGCTGTTTTAGAACTAACAACGTTGGTGTTATAGTGCAGGCCCTAATCACCCTCAGGGAGCAAATAAATACCTACAAGTTCAAGGTGTTGACTTTCAAGGTGGCAGAATATGACCACAAAAGTCAAAGTGTTATCGAAAATCACAGTAAGACTCTTTAAGCAATTTACTTTTTTGTTCCCAGGACAAAAGCACAAATGGTAGAATATCAAATGGAATTCTTTTCGGTTAAGAATATACCAGCTGCTGGAAGTGAGGATGGTCAGGAGCATACTGAAGTACTTTGTTAAAAATTTTGGCTTTTTATTGCACACCAATTTCAAAAATTTCTGGAAGACTTCATGACAAAAGCTAAGATTTCTTGCTCACATTGAGAAAGAACACTTTGACTGCAGGCACAGTTAAGACAGATCTGGTTACTAGTTTCAGGAAAAAACTTGAACACATCATAGTAAGTAAATAAAACAGAATCCTTACAGAACCTATAGAACATTATTTGTTAAATTTGCTATATCACAGAATCACAGAATCGATCGGGCTGGAAAGACCTCCGAGATCATCAAGTCCAACCCTCCATCAACTCAAATCCATTTACTAGATCATGGCACTCAGTGCCACATCCAATCTTTGCTTAAAAATCTCCAGGGATGGTGAATCCACCACCTCTCCAGGCAGGCCATTCCAGTGCCTGATCACCCTCTCTGTGAAGAACATTTTTCTGATCTCCAACCTAAATTTTCCCCGGCAGAGCCTGAGCCCGTGATATATTTCTTTATACATTACTAGCCCCAGTTTACACAACATCACAACTTTTAACGAGGTACAAGTCAAAATATAAATGAAAATAAAATTTTTGCAATGCAGTCACTGAGTTCCAAGTATTTTGAGTAACTTTACAGGGATTTTGAACATAAAATGTATTAAAACCACAAAAGCCGATTATGACAAATTTCAAAGGCAGATTTCTGAGGTTATTGTCTTTTACGATATGTTGGCACAAACTTAGGAGTTGCTCTAAGTACAACTCATTACAAAACATGTCCAGAGGCAACATCAATGCCATTTTAGATGAGAAATTACTTTTCTTAAAATGCCACTTATAAAGCAAATGACGTCTTAAATTTAAGAATCTGTTTCTGACCAAATGTACTTTTTTTAACACTGCTATTTTGCCTACAGGGATGAGACTATTGTTGAAATGAACTGATATGTTATTTAGCTGAATCTTGCTCTTACTGAAACAACAGTGCCTTACAAGGTCCTAGGGAACTTTCTGACACTGGAAAAAACACTGGTATTCGGCAAGTAGCACTCTCCTATGTTTACCTGCCCTCTGGACTCCAGAGTCTGTGAAAATATTCTGGTTTTAATCAGTTTTTATGCCTTAATCCAAAAAAGGAGTCCTTTTTGTTTTTTCTCCTTTGAGTAGTTTGGATTAGTTATGATAGTTTTTAGCAGAGATAAAGCTAGATAAAAAGCAATTTACTGCCAAGTAAACTGACTGTTTGGCACCAGCTACATTAACCAACAAATTTTATGTTGATCTGTTAAATAATCTCTTGTCCTACTTCTCCATATGTGAACCTAGAAATACCTATCTGAGATTATCTATTTCAGGTGTAACCTTCAGTGACTCAAAATAATGACAAACAAATACTGTCTTTTTGATTCCTGAAGCCTTTATTTTTCCTTGTCCCCAAATGACATCTTCTTGAGCTCCTACATAGCTGCTCTCCAGCTGCCTATAGAATCAAAATAATCATGGAATCCTCCTAAACCAAGGAAAAAAAGGCTTCACACTGCAGAAGTAGCACAAAAATTCAGTACTTTACTCTCATTTAAATACCCTGTGCTATTCTAAGTCTTGAAGCGATATTCTGAACAGCTCTACTACTTCTAAATGAAATATTTCATTATTTCTTTGATGGTTGCCAACTGTCTACTATTGTCTTTACTACTCTTGAGGTAACTATCTGGAGAAAAAAAAGAAAAAAAAAGAGACAACACAACATGCTTTATTATAACAGAATGGACAATTTGTGTATCCTCTGACTCTACAATAAACAGAGTACAGACATGTACCAAAAACACAAATCCAGCTTTATACCTTTCCTAAAAAACACCTTACTGCTAATATTATACATTATAAAGGGGTTTAGCAGTATGATAAAATACAGCTAGAAATAAATGCAATAGCCTATATACACATATATATATATATCCGACAAAGTCTTCCACATAACATTCACTTAATAACTATGCAATGAACGTGTATTTTTTTCTTAGTTTTATTAAATTGTAATTTCCATGCAAACCATACACACAGCACATTCCCCCAGTCCTTGTATTTTTCTATCCTAGTCTATAGGAGTTCTTATACTGAGTTCATAACGAAGCTTAGTGCTTCACTTACATATTATCATGCACCTGGTTTCATCCTTGTTTACCAAATAGTATTTTGTTCCCAGAGTATGACTCTTCTCTGTTTGAACTATATGGAGAAAATTCTGCTGACTTAGAGCACGATGGTCTTCAACGACATGAACTAAGGCTCCTCATACCAAGGTAATGGAAGCGTCTCCCTTAAAGGCAGTGGACTCTTGTGATAGTGGCAGTGCTGTGAAATACTCCATATGGCTCTGAATGGGAACTGAAAAGTTGCAAGAATTCAGCCTCCCATCAGCACCCCATAACAACTGATGTGAAACTCTAATTTGTCGCTGCCACTGCAGCCAACTCTGAAAAAAATATTCTCACATCTAACAAGTTTGCAAAATGGCAATTCTTAAACAATTGCTCTGTTTGACTGCCTAAATAGGCTATCTTGTTTCACAGATAATGTAAAAATCAAACAGTTAAAGGTCATAGTGTTTTCAAAGTATATTTCCAGCAATCATAAAGATATTTAATAATATCAACTTCATAGTCTTTTTCTGGAGTTAATCTCTGTGAAGAACTCTTCTTTTGTCACTCCTGGTGTTGAATATATATTCACCACCAACAGACATTTACTAAGCTGTGGTAGAGTTGTCAAAATCTATGAGACTATATAATTTTGGAATACAAAATGAAAAAATTGCCTGTGTGCAGAAAACAGTGGGTAGGGTCCTACTTCTTGCTGTCTTCCTTTTAAAACATCAAATGCAGATAAATTTTAAAGCCCCTCCAATTAATATTATTTTTGTGTAGTTTTTCTCTTAGTCACTGCTATCTTCCAAAAGCTTTCCCCTGTTTACCTCAAGGTGCTTTCTTTTATCCTTAGGAAAGATTGGGTACCACACAAACAGAAAGAACAGTGTTTTCTACTTAGCTTTCTGTCCTGGTTTAGGCCCAGCCAGCAGCTGAGCCCCATGCAGTGTGTGATCCCCCAGTGGCGAGATCAGAAAGAGAAACAGGAGGGAAATGACAAACCCTGTGGGTTGAGATGAAGTTTAATAGAAGACTACAAAGAAGGAAGAAATAACAGGATAAACAAGAAAACTAATGAAGTAATATGTAAACAAGTAATATAAAATGCCACTGCTCACTGATGCCAAGCCACGTATATCAACCACAGTGACTACCCATGCACACTCCCCCCAAATCGTCGTCGTCGTTGCCATGGCTAGGCTTCGCGAATGAAGATCCAGGGAGGGCTCCATCCATGCTCCTCATCAGTGCCCTTTACAAGCACACTGATAAAAAGAGGATAGCGGATACCACCCTCGAGCCTGCGCAATGGATTTTTTTTAGGTGAGACACAGCATGCGCAGAGCTGGACCCACCCTTTAGTCCTAAGGTTCATCTGCCAGGGCCTAGCAAGCTTGGACACTGGCAGTGTCAAACCTGCTTAGGACGGAGGTTTAACCTCTTAGATGGAAGGCCTTACAGGGCTAAACAAGCTCCATCTGCCCAGGTTTGGAATCAGAGTTGTCCCCCTCCTAGGATGACTGCCAGAAGGCTAATGAGCTCATCCTACCCATATAAGGATTATAGGAACATGGGTATCACTCCCCACACTTTACTGTGGGCAATGAGTTTAATGCTCCCTCTGCTATCGGCATAGTTATCGCACCAGGGGCCACAGAAGACCCCAAGTGATTTTCAGACTGTACCTGTCCCCCCAAATACTTCCATGACTCATAGCATAAAATCCTCCATAAGACATGCCCTTCCAACACAGAATATTCTGTGAACAATGGTTCAGCAACAACTGTCTGCATTTAATGGCTATTGACAGTTGATTGTTGCTGCTAAAGAGCTGATTGAAAATAACTTGCAACTGTGTGCAGCACACCAGCTATCCAATGACACTTAAGGCACCTAGGCTTAGTCAGTGGAAAGAAAAAAGTACTTCCAAGGTGTCCTGGTTTGACCAGAAGAACTAAGAATTTGTTAGGGTCAAAAGAACAATCTCTTTGAGAGGGCCTCCGAGATGCCCCCTCTCCCCAAATGGGGACAGCAAAATAAAATAAAAGCACCAGGCACACAGATAGTGAATTATAAGAATAGCTTTATCTATATTTAAATGCTACAACAATATGAAAAGAGAAGTGATAGGAAAGGAAAGGTTTGTTAGCTGGGAATGGCTTCAGGCCCCTATAATTGCTGAGTCATACAGGTCCAGGAACTGGGACAGGCCTTTAGGCCTATGAATCACCACTCCTTATCAGAACCCTGCCCCGCTCTTTACCAGAAGGCAAGCTTCTCACTNCTCACTCCCACCCCGGGGAGGGGCAATAGGAGTTAACCCAGCTGGCGACAAGATTAAAAGCAGTATACTTATCAGCAGTGTATTTATGACTTCCAGCAATTAGAGGGGAGAGTAGCCTGAGACGCCAGGAGAGCAACCCCCGAGACCAGAAGGAAGATCTTTCTCGTCACTTCCTAATATAAACAAGGATATGTTATTTTTCACGTGACAATCGGCTGTTCGTTTTATTTGTCCCCCTGTATGGTGTTCCGGGTCACAGCCTTTGGTTCCTCAGGGCGCAGCTCCAACTTTCGTTTTCCTTATCAGCTCCTCTCGGCAAATTCCTTTGAGGGCAAAGGAAGGCGGGGGAAGAGAGGACCAGCCACGGTGTTTTCTTAAAGAGGAAGCGTCTCTGTCCCTTGTCTGTTTAAAAACAGACATGCCTAATTTCTTCAAAGGGAATATGACGTACAAATGTCAGAGGATCCCCTGATGTCCCTTTCTCTTCAATTTTAGTCACCCTATGACACAAGGAGAATCTGTCCCCCTGAATGGAATCTCCTCCACAGATCTGACTAGGTTGTTTCTGTAGGTATCACGCTGTGTGCTTAAAGGTAGCTAGAAGTAATGCGGGTCTTTTTTCTTTAAGTTAGACTGATCTCAAACTTTTCATGTGTACTTCAGTGACATGGAGAGTTCGCAGGGGACACAGAAACTATACAAGGCACATCATAGCCAACAAAAGCCTCACATCTAAAATATTCAAAGAGTCATAAAACTGGAGCAAATGATTCATAGTTCCTATTGCTGATTCCTAATCACACAGAACTCACCGTTCTACATAATTTGGGTGCAAAGTGGAACTTCAAAGTTATGAACAAGCTGTGTTTAAAAAATTTGAATATATTGAAGTCCAAAATTGTATCTCAAAGGTTGTAGTTTTGCAATTCAAACCCACATATCCCCACAAACGTAATAGAAGAATTTTCATTAAAACCCCAAAGCAAAACAGCTCTGTTTAAGACTGCACAACACAGCTTCTGCTTTCTATTCTATGTAGCAAAAAGTAAGAAGCAGAAATACAAATTATGGAGGCTAACCTTTTGTTCTCAACATCAGAAAGTTCATTGCTTGCCAGGCTATAATAGCTGGAGAATCAGAGTATCCGAGACTTCTCTGGCAACTTACCAGCCTTTTATTAGAGAAGGGAAAAAAGCCGCACTTTTGTTATTTTAACTCCAGATTGGCTAAAAATAGTTTTACTGCAAATAAAGAAACAAAAGAGATACTCTGACCCTCCTTTTCCCTTTCTCCCTTTTACTCTTCTCATGGAGATGAAGTATATTAGTCTATCTGAAACTAAGATGGTACTTGGTATAAAGCCACATATTTAATAGCCTGAAATGAAGTCAGAGGCCTTCCTTCTCTCTTTGCATCTCTTTTACCTGATTTTATATCATCTTGGTTGGATCATAGCCAAGAGACTAATATTAAAATATTAAAATATTTCCAGCCAGTCAGGATGTCTGTTGAACAACTTATTCTGTCACTGATAGAACAACCTGCAACACAGGAATGTTATCCTATTCTGAACTTCTTGGGGGAAAATTAAAAGCATTTTTTAAAACAACAAATTATTTTTTACTTAAGAGTCATATCATTTTTACAGACTAGGACATAGGCTACACAGGCTGGTATATTCATAGAATCATAGAATCATTAGAATGGTTAGGTTGGAAGGGACCTCTGGAGCTCATCTAGTCCAACCCCCCTGCAGTAGGCAGGGACATGCCCAACTAGATCAGGTTGCCCAGAGCCCTGTCAAGCCTCGCCTTAAATGCCTCCAGGGATGGGGCCTCAACCACCTCCCTGGGGAACCCGTTCCAGTGAGATGGTCATAAACTACGGATAATCAGAATAAATATTTTTTTAAACTCTCTGTTCCTTTGGCTGCAAACTGTGAGTCAGACCATCTGTCTTCCCCTGGATTGCTGAATGAATGGAGTAACATCAGCCCTAGCCAAATATGTATTAATATATAGCATTATCCAAAATAACACTGCTGAAACATCCAAGGAAAATTGCCAGCTACTGATTTTCTGTATCTTTTAATATTTATAGTTAAAGACAAACTGAATTCTCCTTGCATACCAACCCACAGAGTATTTATTCCATTACTGTCAAAACCACTTTACTCTAAAATTACCTGAGTAACTTCAAAGAAAATTTGGACGTGTTATAGCATTAACATGTCACTGTTGTTTCAGACCAGTAGAGAGGATAATATGACTGAAAGACAAATTTCCCCAACCCAAACTTTATGATTCTTATGGTCTAAAATATAGTACCTATCCCCATAAACTTTATCAAGGGCACAGATATAAACTTTAATAAAGAGTGCACATGTATTAGAAAAGTAATTACATGAGTTATTAAACTATATGTTTTACACGGTAAAATGTCACAATTGGAAGTTCCAGTACTTTCAGCTACCCAGAGTTACAGCATGATGCTGCATATTCATCTTAGCTTCTAAATCTTGTTTTCTTCCCTTTGATTTCAAAACTTAAACAAAGAAGAACATGATGTCATTGACCAACATTGTTTTGAAATAGATTTAGGAGCTTGCTTATAAACTACAACTTGATTATAAGTTACAATTCTTACTGTCATAAAAATAAATTTCCTTTAAAATACTGCCTGTAATTTTTTGGTAAAATGGCTGTGGACCTTTAGGCCAAGATTTTTTATTTGAAGGTATGACTAAATAGGCATAATACTGTCATATTACTGTCATTCTAAGAACACGGGGGTTTTAGAAGTTGACTAGAAGCACATATTCAGCTCACTCATATAACTCCCAGTAAATTAGTTATTCTTCTCATCTAAACATGCCAGAACCAACAGATTCTCAATCATTTCTTGTACAGAAATTCTTAAGCAATGTATTTCTCTTCTCAATTAAATACTAGCTTTACATGTAGAACCAGAAAGCAGATTTTAATACAGTATCACAGTCTTTTCATTTAGTAAAGAACACCCCTAACTCCAACTCATAAATATTCTTTCTTAAAATAAATAAGCAGACATAAGTCACGACATATTGTTGTCTCAGAGTTAATAGAGAAGATACAATCACCCAAGCCTACTTTCCATGTTGCTGATGGGTATACCAATTTTTCTCATAAGAAAGTCTCAAAATTGCCAATACCACTGCATAAAACTTCTAGTGTCTGACAAAATTTATCTACTATGACTTCTTGCATCATTCATTCAATCACAGAAGCCAATCAACCTTCTACCCTTCTAAGTCAATCAACTTGTACTCCTCTTGTATATCCTTACAGATATAATTTGTCTCCATTTACCTTTGCACATGTAGCTATTTACTTGCATGATCTTCCTATATTAATTGAAATCTATAATCCTCTAAATTTTGGTATTCATGGAATCTCTGAAGTCACTGAAGGATAATCATTTCATCTTGTAGCACTTTCAGTCAATGGATTTGAACACCATTACAAATTATTTGTAGACAAATTAACTCTGTTGGAATGGGGAATGAAGGGACCAAGGGAAATTTTTTTTGACAAATAAGCTGGGCAAGCAACATACAGCTAGGCAGTGGGAAAGCTTATAACAGCAGGCAAATCAACTGAATTCTTGGTATATCTGATACTTGTAAAAATACAAATAACATTACCTGAGGATCACTAGGTGCGCTGGTTTTGGCTGGGTGTTACATTTAGTGATGGATAAATTTGATAGGGTATGGCAATTATTGCTGTGACTATACACCCAACACCAGGTGTACAAACACCCTGTCTCCTGTAGGCCTGGTTAAATTCAAAAAAGACATTTGGGTGCATAAACAGTGAAGTTTATAATTATATGCAACCTATAGAGATTCATTAAGATTGCCAGTGATAAATGCGCTAAACTGCAGAATACCTATAGCTCTAAGAAACAATTGCAGTCACTAGCTTAATCTCCTGGGGAAACAGTGTAACCTATATTGCAAATCTTAGGAAAAGGCGACACTTTCGGGGAGGTAAGGAGAACAAATCTGTGGATCTGTCTGATGTCAAATTCTCATCCCAAAATTAGGTGTGAAATTGGAGTATTATTTATACTTCATCATAAAGTGTGTGGGTGGGACTGTAGTCAAGCCACCAGTCCTTGGGGTTAAGTTGTAGCCAATACTTCTCAGTAGGAGTTGCACATGACATTTTGTGGTGGTGGTCACACAAAACATTTCTTGGTAGCAGCTGCACCTTGTCTTAAAAGCAGAAGAACAAGACAGTGCAGCTACTACCCCACTTCATGTTCCTCCCCTATGCCATGGCAACACAAAAACCCAAGTTTCTGTCCAGCCCCTACATCTGCTATTGTCACCACAGGCCCATCAGCCACACTGAATTTTGTATTATTCCACAGTTTCGTGCTTCCAACATTGTGATAGAGTTAATTTTCTTCATAGTACCTAGTATAGGGCTATGTTTTGGATTTGTGATGAAAATAATTTGCTAATGCAGAGATATTTTCATTACTGCTGAGCAGTGCTTAAAGTCAAGACCTTTTCTGCTTCTCATGCCATTCCACCAGCAAGTGGGCTGGAGTTGCACAAGAAGTTGGTAGGTGACACAGCTGGAATGGCTGATCCCAACTGACTAAAGGGATACTCCAGACCATATGACATCATATTTTGGCTGTGAAGAGCCAGCTCTGAGAAAAAAACCATGAACAAGTCAAGACCCTATGGGTAAAATTTGAGAATTAGACCAATAACAGTCAGCTTGTGGTTGGAGTCTACTACAGACTGCATGTCCAAGGTGAACGTGTTGACATGACCTTTGTGCTTCAGCTACAGAAAACATTGAAATTGCTGGACCTCATCCTGATGGTGGATTTTAACCACCTAGATATCTGCTGGAACAGCAATACAGTATGCTGCAAGCAACCCAACAGATTCCTGGAGTTTTCTCAAGACAACTTTCTGGTCCAGGTACTAGGCACACCAACCAGAGAAGAAATGTTACTGGACCTGGTGCTCACCAATGAAGAGGAACTTCCTGAAGAGGTGAGGACTGGAGGAGTCTAGGCTACAGTGACAATGCCCTGGTGCAGTTCACAATCTCAAGAAATGTAGGCCTGGCAAAGAGCAAAGTCAAGACTCTGAACTTTTGAAAAGAAAACTTCCAACTATTTAAAGATTTAGCATATGAGATCCTCTGGGATCCCCCTTTGTCCTTAGAGACAAAGGAACCCTTCAGAGCTGGCAACATTTTAACAGCACTCTTCTAAGACCACAAGAGCTCTCCATCCCTCTGTGCAAGGAATTGGACAGAGCAGGAGGAGACCAGTGTGGCTGAGGAAGCACCCGCTCCTCAAGCAGTGGCATAAGAAGTAATTACATAGGTAGTGGAAGCAGGGACATGCAGCCTGGAGAGAGTATAGGGAAGTGGCTCAGGAGTATAGAAATGGGATCAGGAAATCTAAGGCACAGATGGCAAAGAGATTGACAAAGGATGTAAAGAACAATAAGAAAGGGTTCTTTAAGCACATTAGTCAAAAAAGAAAGGTTAGTGAGAATGTCCCCCCTCTAATAATCAAGGATAGAGAATTGCTGACTATGGATATAGAGGAGGCTGAGTTACTCAATGGGTTCTTCACTTAAGTCTTCTCTGGCAGCCAAGCTTCCCACACCTCCCAAGAACTGGTAGCCCTAGGTGAGTGTTGGGGTAGTGAACGCAAGTTCAAGACCTCCTAATATAATTAGATATGAAAAAGTCTATTGGACCCAGTGACATACATTCCAGAGTCCTGAGGGAACTGGCAGATGTAATTTCAATACCACTGTCCATCGTATTTGAAAAGTCAGGTGAAATCCCTGGTGACTGGAAAAAGGGTAACATCACCCACATTTTTTAAAAAGTGTGGAAATGAGGATGGGGAACTACTAACCATGTAGCCTCTGTGCCTGGAAAGAACATGGAATGGATTGTCATGGAAGCAGTGTTAAGGCACACACAAGATAAAGAGGTAATTCTAGAAAGTCAGCATGGATTCACTAAGGACAAATTGTGCCTGACTAATCTGGAGGCCTTTTATGATGGGTGACTGGAGCAGTTGACAAGGAGAAACCGATTGATGTCATCTACCTAGATTTCTGTAAGGCCTTTGACATGGTTCCACATTACATCCTTATCTTGAAACTAGAGTATTATGGATTTGAAGGATGGACTAGTCCATGGATAAGTAATTGACTGGATGGACTCAGCCAGAGAGTTGAAGCCAATGGCTCTATATCTAGGTGGAGACCAACGATGAGCGCTCTCCCTCAAGACTCTATCTCAGGTCTGGTGCTCTTTAATATCTTTATGAATGAAACAGACAGGGATTGAGTGCACCCTCAGCAAGTCTGCAGATGACATGAAGCTGAGTGGTGTAGTTGACACCAGAAGGTCAGGATGCCATCCACAGGGACCTGGACATGCTTGAGAAGTGGGCCCATGAGAACTGAATGAATCATAGAATCATAGAATGTTAGGGGTTGGAAGGGACCTAGAAAGATCATCTAGTCCAACCCCCCTGCCACAGCAGGATCACCTACACAAGGTCACACAGGAATGTGTCCAGTTGGGTCTTGAATGTCTCCAGACAAGAAGACTCCACAGCCCTCCTGGGCAGCCTGTTCCAGTGCTCCATCATCCTTACTGTAAAAAAGTTTTTCCTCATGTTAATACTAAACCTCCTGTGGTCCAACTTGCTCCCATTCCCTCTTGTCC
>VWZO01008985.1:338254-383276 GCA_013396975.1 Bucco capensis | reverse complement strand
GTTGTGTGTCAGCTGTTAAATGGAAAAAGTTAAACAAAGGGTTTTTAGAGTTTGGAATTATCCCAGAAAATGTTGCATGCCATGAGAATCAACTGCTTTAAAAAAAAGAAAGTACAAGAAATGGAGGCCAGCCAAATTAATCATTGCCAAATCCCCTGGAAATTCAGCTGTATAATCTAGTCTTAAAAGTTAAAAAGTTGATGTGGCAGAGAAAAGACAAATTTTGGTGGATGTTTTCCCTAGGAAGGACTATGGAATTTTTAATTACATCATCTTGGTCTTTCACCCAGCAGCAATACCCAAAATATCTCTAAGAACACAGTAATTGCGTTCATTTGCTAACACTTGGGCTTTCTAGAGATTAGACTTTGGGTTTATAAGCTGACTTTTTCCATCCAAATGGAAGGTTTGGGGTTCTCCTTCACTGTACTTGGTCATTTTACAAAATCTCAAGACAGCATCATTCCTCTGAAGCTGCAGCATGTCATTTGGTGTGTAAAGAACCAATTCATTGTTCAAGTGTTCCAACTACACATCAGCAACTAGGCTACTGAAAGTCATTCTTGAGTATCCAATGCAACCTCAAGGAAAAGTCTAGCCAAGAACAAGGTTGCTCCACAGACCTCCACAGCTGTTGGAGTCATGATTTGAACCTAAATGGGTAAGCACCACAACTCCTCATCATCTAGATACTTACATCTGAAGGAAGAGATGACCTTAGCCAGGCAAGTCATGGAGGGTTGTTTGAAAATCTGCTCAGTCTCAAAATTCCCCATCATTTGGACTACAAGCTCCCAATTTTTATGTATTCATCTCTCTCAAAAATACTGAGAAGTTTCACAGCTCTAATGAAATGCATTGAGTCCAGAAATCAGTCACAATAAGAGTCTTATGCAACTCTCAGTATGCCATATTTCTCAATGAACATTACTAATAGCAGTAACTAGCACAGTAACAAATGCAGCTCTAAACACACAGAAACCTTGCAATTCAGCTGTAAGACTTGCTGTCAATTCACACTAACACCCAAATTTCAAGATATTCCCTTCAAGAAGGACTTGCAGCTCTACAAGCATGGTTGGCCAAGTGATAAATCAAGCCAGTGAAGCCAGCATTGAAAAAGACAGTCCACCCTCTAACACAGGACTTTTATTCAAAGCATATATAATTATGTAAAAATAAGAAGCTTTGTAGTCCATGTGAACAAGATCTCTCCAATCTTTTAGCCTGCTATCTGGGGAATCTTGGCAACCTGAAGACACTGTATGTAAGAAATATATGCAGGTTCAGTTTCCTTACAGTCAGAATGGCCACAGGGTCTTTGTTGTTGTCACCTTTTACAGTATCCAGATCTTTGAGTCTGGTAACACCTCCACTTACCTCACAAGTTGCTTTTGCTATCTCATCTGCAACATCCTTTCTATTATCTCTCCAAGGACAGTTTCCTTGGCTTCCTTTATCTTCTCCTATTCTGCTCAGGGAGTTGTAAAATCACACAGTGGCAGCTATTCTCCCCATTACTTTTCATGGTTCAGTCACTGATTCCTCATGCAAATGTGCTGCCAGAGACAGCCCACTTGGCCTAGAATCCTCTCTCTGATGGACCTCTTTAGGAGAGAGGTGATTTGGGGACCACTCAAATCAAGGTCTGGCACAGTAAGTGCCTCCACCTCTCAGCATCCCCAGGGATGTAGCCAGCAGCAGAGCTCAAATTTCTTTCTGGCACATGCACTTGATCAGCACAAGAAATACCTACAGAGTCTTAGTTCTTTGGACAGGTTGTCAGTTTGCACTTTTCATCACTCAGCCAGCACTGACACTGTAAGTCATTGACATGATGTTTGCCACATTTGCATTAGTAATGCCAGGACCCAGCTGGACATTTCAGAAGCAAGAATATTCCCTGGGAATTGCTGCTTGGCTAGCAGAGGCCGATGGAAATCCACTATGTAAAGTGCATTTAGAGACTTCAGCTACCTGGATCATCTTAGGGGAAAGCCAGGAGCTTTTTGCAGCTTTGATGAATTGATGCTTCAGGATCTTTTTAAGAACCAAAGCTTTTTGGAATGAGCCCTTAGAATAATTACTTCTGATAACACTCATCCTCCAACCTATTCACTCAGTTATCCAAATTATGAATCAGTGCTTGCTCTTTCTCATTTATTCTCCTGAGGAATGAAAAAAAGAAAATATTAGTAAGCATCCCTCATGACAATATGACACTCCTGGAAGTGGTCTGAGAGCAATGTTGTTGTATAAACAATGCAGTCATTTTATGTCTCCTAAACAATAGCTGACATAGACAATAAAAGTAAGTGTTTCTATTGATTTTCTATCTGGTATTCTTTTTCACTCCCAGGGTATATTAGTCAAAATATATCAGCATAGATTCTCTATGAAGAAAGAAACAATAATTCACATCAAAATATTACAGTCACTAATGGAAAGGCTGTAGCAAAAAAGCAGGTTTTAACTTTATGAAATCATGTCATCATATTCTTCCTCATTCATTACTTCACTATGGATAACTTTCAATTCTCTCCTAAAATCAACCAACATATTTATTATCAGGTACTAAGTGTTTCTTAGCTCAGGCATCCATAAGGTCCTGCATAAAACAAGAGTTAGAAGTCCCATTTGGTAACATAGACTTTTTCCTATCTGCCAGAGGATAATTTTCCTTAAATACCCAATGAAGTATGGATTTCCACCAAGCAAGCATCACACTGCCTGCTTCTGCCATGCAACTCAGACTATGTGCATTCAGTTCCTGCTGTATCTTCTCTTTCTGCTGTCTCCCACTGCCAGGGAGAGCAGCAGTGAAGCTCCAGAGGGGCAGACAGGGGGAAGGAGCCCCAGAGGGGTTGTGGTCAGCACAGAAGTGGAACAGTGCAACTGCAGGTCCAGTGCAGCCTGAGGTCATCCTGAGTGACAACCAGAAAGTGAAAGGGAGCCAACACATGAGCAAATTTTAACTAACCTGTCTGCAGACTCAAGGAATAGAAATTAAAAGGCAAATGTCAAAGGCATGGCTAAAATTCTGCACCTAGCTCCATTTTCAAAGGTATCCAGAGAAAGTGTCCAAGTATCACAGATGAGGTGCAGTACACCAAAGATTTATCATCTTCCCCTCCCTCCTGAAATAATATATCATTTCACTCAGGAGTTTTCCCATTTCCTTTGGGATCCTGCTGGTTGCTTTCCAAATCAATAAGATTTTATGCTCCAAAATCAGCTGCTGCTCAGCTCCAGTGACACAGCACTGCACTGCTCCATCTGCTCATTATTTAAGTTCCTTGAGAATTACCTTGGTGCCAAACTAAATGGTTCATAGTTCCAGTCCAAAACATTCCTTTCCTCTATTCTGTGATCCCTCCCTACAAACCCTTCCCTTTTTTCTACTCTTCAACCACCACAGCTATACTATCGTCCCAACCCTTTCCCTCTCCTAGGACACTGCAGCCCCTCAGCCATGCAGCAGAGATGACCAGATTGCAATCTGCCTCTATCCAGCATCCCAAGATCCTCCAAACTGCTACAGTAGGGATCATGCCAAGGAGGAGAAAGTCTCTCTCATTGCCTAATAATCATTAGTTTTTGTGTGTGCTCCTCCTCCTACCTGCATCTACTGGGTTTCTAAAGACCTGAGTGCTGCTCTCACTAAAGCAGTGAACTTGCACACCAAACTGACAAAGCCTTTAAAAAGTCCTTCATCCCCATATATATGCATATACATGTGGTGTTCATCTGCACTGACTGATTACTAAAAGCCCACTTTCTGACAGAGGGATGTCTTAAGCAGCTACATTCTTTTTATGTCTGCACAAAGATCCTCCATGGAGATAAAGATTCATTTGTTCTCTTGAAAAAAAGTCTTCTAAAAAAGGAGTGGGAATGTATTACATACATTCAACATCTTTCAAGTTTAATTCATCTACTCAAAGATCTTCTCAAGCTGTTGACACAGAAAGGCACAGCACTTCAGTTTACTACCACTTCATTTTCAAGTAGCATTATGTGAATATCACCTGTGCAATAAACTGTCCAATGCATTTTGCAAAGTTCAGGCTACATTCCCAAAAACACTCAAGTCATCTAAGGTGCCTTGACTTTGTAATTCCAAAAGCAAGAAACTGCAGGTTTTTAGGGGTCTTTAATCTTAACAGCACCTGTCTGCTCTTTTGTCACATGTAGCAGAAACCTGCCCATGTGTGCTGCTTGTGTGGGAGTTCAGCACTATGTACCTGGCTCTGGGTCAGGGACACAGAACCAGAGGATCCCATTTGTAAATTGCTTTATTAATGTGGACTCAGAGACTTGTTCAGGCACAGGCAGTGGGGTTCAAAGCAGAACAGACAACACAATTGAAGGAATCCTTATTTAAATCCTGTGCCACCCAGCCAACACTTGCTTTAACCAAGCTCAACTGATGTCATGTTAATCCATGTGCTAAGAATTTGTATCTAAAATAGTTCCTATAAGTAAATGATAGTAGATATTAATTGTGTCACAAAAATATGGGAGTTAGCCTGGAGGTAAAGCTGAAGAGTTAATGAGTTGTAAAAGTGTCTGTGTAGGGAGAGAAGCTATTACTTCACTTATTAGAACTTTTTTTTTGGCTTGAGTAAATTCAGCAATAAAATTTCCTTTCATTTTTGTCATCTACCTTTCCATGAGCTGCATCATCTGCTTTCAAGCTTCATTGTTAAACTTAATCTGAAAGCAATTTAAAAACCACTAGATCTCAGTTTTTCCAGCCATAGTTGCTATGGTTACATATATGCCAATATACATCTGGATAAAAGCAGGGAAAACATCTGACTGTTTGCCTTTTAAAAAGGAGAGCATTATGTACCACAGCTAAAAGCATGGCCAAAGAGCTTTTCCCATGCTCTATATCAAGGCAATAGAAGCAGAGCAGAACTCCACAGTATCTTCTCTCCATCTCCCATGGACCACTCTGCCTGCAGAAACACCACGGCTAGCTCTGCATGAGTGGCAAGCTTTAGGGCAGGGCTGACCACTAATCCAGTGACAGAGGTTCTCTATCACACCCTTTCCCTCCACTCCAGGAAGGAAGAAGAGAATTAACAGAGAGAGACTGGATTAGAAATGAAAACTGAAACTACTTTAATGAAAATAATACCAATAAAATGAAATATATACCAAACCAAGCCCCTCCTCCCCTTGATGGCAACTACCTCACTGTCACCACTGACCCCGTGGCAGAAGGACTCAGCAGCAGATGGGAATCAGACTCAGGGGCTGGATCTTGAAACTGGATTCAGGAACTCTTGGATTGAGGCAAAACAGAGTCCTGCAACAGCAGAGCTGAGCTTCTGATCCTCACGAGGACAGTTACCAGTCCACCACCTCAGATGGCTCAGATGCTCAACCTGCAGGGAAGGTAGAGGCCCAAACATCTTTGGGTTTGTATTTACTGTTAATTAGATGCTAAACAGCTTAATCATACACCTGCCTTGCTTGGGTCTTAGGTTTTATGTGAGAGAGCCCAAAGTCCAAGCTTGACGTGGGGATTGCAGGAACTGACCCTCAGTTCTGTACTGAATATGATGTAGCTGGAATGGAATTAGCTTGTTGGTCAGTTTGGGGTCATAACTCAAACCAGGACAATGAGCCATTGTCCCTGGTGGGACAAGGAAGATGCTTGCATTCACCAGGTACATTGGCTGGACATCATGCCTCAGAGTGATGCTCTACAGCCTCACAGAAAGCACCTCAACCACCATTCCTCTTTCTGCTCCCTATCACACTTTCACTACATGGTCTTCTGATCTAAGGTGTATGCACTCTGTGTTATCTCCAATTTTGCTGTGTTTTGCAAATAAAAGAGAGGTTCTTTCCCCTCCTTCCTTCACACATCACTACCTTTAGTAATTGAAATTTGACCTCATGGTTGCTGACTCAGATGTGCACACAAGCTAGGTGTAGCAAGCTATTGTTTAGTCCCAGCATCACCAGTGATTTTATGCCAAAACCAGGCCAATAAGGTTGACATAATTTGGAGCAAGCAAGAAAAAAAAATGTTCTTACCAGAGCAAAAATGAATCATAACTGGACTCCAACTTCAATGGTTTCAGAGAAAAACCTTACAGCACTTTGTCCCTCAAAATTATTGAAGCTGCTCCCTATTGCATACACAAGATGTAGCCCTGGACAAGCCTCAGGGGAGCTTCACAAATAAACCATTTCTCGCCATGAGTCAGAACCAATGGCAAAGGATACAACAGAGCCTTATGAGCTGATCCAACCAGACTGAGCAAGAAAAATTCCTTCTTACTAACAATTACAGTGACAAGGTAAATTATGCATGTGCTACTTCTTTCTTACCATCAACTGGAGCCAGGCAGTAAGAGGAAGCAAATGTTGGAAATCCCTCTCCCATGGGAAGCCTCCACTCTCCTTGTGTTTATGTTCTGTTCCAGTGCCATGGAAATGAATATTAAAATTACACTGCATTAACACATTTGCACAAAGCCTGAACAAGAAGGAGATAGTCATTACTGATATTAAGCTGCTGATATTTAAATAATTGCTTTCCTTTATCAGCCTTATTATCAAATGATCTTGTTACAGCTAAAGAATTACCTATAATCACTTCCACAGAGAGGTTTTTAAGCCTGATCAGAAAAGAATCATTAAACATTAATTAAAATACTGCATGTGCACTCTGTATTTGGCTTGACAGTTTGCAGAAGCAGCCTGTGAAACAATTCCTGCTAAGTGCAGAGATAAAGCAAGGTGTGTCTGTACTGAGTGCACAACTGGGAACTGGAAACATGACTTTAGCCCATTTATAAAGTTTTCTCATTAGGTTTGAATTCAGCAGCAATGCCACAATGGTATTTAAAGAATATTCAATCACCCACAACAGAAAAGCTAGACCGACATTGCACAAATAGTGTTTGATTATTACCAATCTATCATGTCAGTTAGCAGGAGGAAAAGATACATTTCAATTGATTTCAAAAGCCTGCTGTGACAAATGCATTCAGGGAAGCTGGGCAGCAAGAGATTTCACATCCTGATTAATCTGGTATACACAGAACTGTATACCCTGGCCTCTTTCAAGCACACAACACACCCTTGAACAGAGAATTTGAGCAGCTACATGACCAAATAGTGGATTATTTTCTTTCCAGTCTTTTATTTGAGTCTTGTGTTTGTAGGCTCAAGCTGTCTAGCACATTAGTCTGTTCAGCTCTCCAAGAGGCAATGGTTTGTACACTCATTAAAAATCTGGTCTTCTGCTCATTTGTTGTATTGTTACCATAAGTAAGAAGTAAAACAGTGGCTTTGAGAAAATGACCAAAAATATCCGGGGACTGTAGAAGTCAGTTGGATTACACAGGGTAAGTAATACAGTCAGGCTATGCTGCAGACACAGTGCAAAGGTAACGTTGCCCACTGGCAATGCATTGCACAGCCTGCTACCTCCAGCTGCTCTGAGGGGTACCAGGCTATGTTAAGGGGCCTCCCTCAGCAGACAGACCTGTCTGCAAAGAAACATCTTCACTGAGGTATTTTTTTCTTTGCTGTAGATACTTGTCCTGAGACACAGTCTGAAAATCACTCNAGAATCTTTTTTTTTTTTAATGTTCTTTAAAATTCGTTTTCAAGGGTGAAGAGAGGAAAGGATATGGGAGAATTTCTTCTGTGCAGGCTATTACCTGTCTAGTTAGAACCATGTGATTGGGGAAATACCTTTGACTATTACTGTATGTCATGGAAGACTAAGTGCAAGAACTCAAAAAAACCACAAGCTCCTTCATCATGTTCCTTTCACATTAACTGTGATGGTCAGGGCAATCAACAGAAAAAGGAGTTGCTTACCCCTTTGGCTAATGTGACTAGTGATTAACTAAGACTATCTAGCACTGAGGGAAATACTCCAACAATTACTAGGGAAAGTGTGAAATGTAATCTGCTGGCTTCTTCATTAGCTGAGGAACTTAAGAGAATTAAGTTTAACAGTAATTGATGTGGGCTGATGTAGTGGAAAAACAGGAGAATTAATCCTATGGTTAGAAGTCTTGTTCTTTGATACAACAGGGTAATCGTAGCAAAACACCTTTTACCTTCAGCACTGGGAAAAAGAACTAGAACATGAATCAATGCAAGGCAGTCTTTCACTGGAATGACTGTACATAGACACCTTTCTGCCACTTCAGAGAATGGCTTGGGTTGGAAGGCACCTTAAAGATCATCTAGTTCAAACTCCTCTGCCATAGGCAGGAACACCTTCTACTAGATCAGGTTGCTCAAAAGCCCTATCCAACCTGGCCTTGAACACTTCCAGGGATGAGGCATCCACAACTTCTCTGAGCAACCTGTTCCAGTGCTTCACCACCCTCATCACAGTGAAGAACTTCTTCCTTACATCTAATCTAAAACTACTGTTTTTCAGTTTAGAGCCACTACCCCTTGTCCTATCACTACATGCCCTTGTAAGAAGTCCCTCTCCAGCTTTCTTGCAGGCCTCCTTTAGGTTCTGGAAGCCTGCTATGAAGTCTCCCCAAAGCCTTCTCTTTTCCAAGCAAAACAGCCCCAGCTGTCTCATCCTGTCCTCGTAGGAGAGGTGCTTCAAACCTCAGATCATCTTTGTGGCCTTTCTTTGGACTCACTCCAATGGACCCATGTCCAAGATGCACTCAATCCAACATTCCATGTCACCAATAAAGATGTTAAACAGCATCTGTCCCAATGCTGACCCCTCAGGAATGCCACTTGTCACTGATCTCCACTTGGACATCAAGCTGTTGACCACAGCTCTTTGAGTGAGGCCATCCAGCCAATTCCTTATATATCGAATGGTTCATCTGTCAAATCCATGTCTCTCCAGTTTGGAGACAAGGATGTCTTCTACCACATTTCCTCCTTTTAGCAACTGGCAAGAAATATAACAGTGTTGGATGACTCCCAACAGACTGATCCATAACAAAGGCTTTGGCAAACTCCCCAAATTCCAGATAAGTCTCCTGAAAACTGTGCTGTAAAGCAAAAGCAGCAGGTAACCAGCTTCCTTCCATGCATACCCATAGCTGCTGCTCTCTCCCTCACATTGTGCCCATGACTGAATGTTTGAAAGACTGATTTCAGAGTTTCCTTAAGGTCTCTTTCTCAACAGAGACATCTTTATTTCCAGATGTAATGGCAACAATTTCCAGGAAAAACATCCCCAGCTTGCCTCACAATGACACTTACTAGAAGGTTTAATCATGACTAGCTAACAAGATGCTGAACATAGTTTCTCCTGGTGTAGCCAGGCTATAAAATCACAATCAGAAGCACAGCAGTCATTTATTCTTCAGAACAAATTTTGCACTCCAATAAGCTTTTACTCATGTTTTCAGTGACACTGTTCCTATAAAGAGTGGGAATGCTCAGTGAGAGGAAAGGAAGCAGAAAAGAGATTTGTGATTGGCACTGTCCTTGTAGTCCTATCAACCACAAAAAGGCATCTCTCTCCAGTTGGGTCTTGTGGGATGTTCTGAGTGCATGTAAAAACAGAACTGCTGAACTAATTATTTCACACTTCTCATAAGAACAAAAAAAACAAACCTACTCCTGGGTCTGAATTCTTGTGTGACAAGTTCCAGTCCATTTACTAAAGCCCCTTGATGTGTGGAATTCATAACCACTCTGATGGCCTTAGTTAAAAGTGTGCTGCTATAATCTGTCACTCAGCGTAACTATTACCCCAAAATGAATGATATTCACTTTGTGAAACATGGGTGGGCAGGGAAAGAGGGAGGGAGCTGGGATATGGCAGCATGGCACCTGAAATGGGCTTCACTGTCTCACACCATTTGTTGAAAAATGCACTTGGAAGTTAATCACACTGCTTTCACCTCAATAACCAATGTAGACCCCGAATGTTTAATTATGCTACTGGTTTTATACCTAATCAATCTTTTTCATTAAAATCCAGTGAAGCAGACAACTGAGATAATTACTGAAGAATCATCTTAATTAAAAATTTTAGCTTCTAATTAAGAGTCATTGTTTACCTCATCAGAAAGCCATTAGGATTCAGGACAAGGTTGCCCTGTTCATTATGGCTTCACCTTCTTTTTATTTATTTTTTTTAAAGCTTTAGGCAAAGAGAGTGATACAGAATTTTATGTTAAAAAAAAGAATTATTCTAGTAGTCCCACAAAAAGGGAGAATAGGTACAAGCCTGTCCTCGCCTTTGTCAGAAGCCCCATAGAATATTTACATGCAGGGTAATTGCAGAATATCTTTGCATATAAATTGATACTGCCTTGGTCCTTGAAGATAAAGTCATATCTCTCCTTAAAGTAGGGACAATCCCTTAAATGATTTCTTTACAGCTTTCCAGCTACAATGAAGTTAACTTCCAAATCCCTCAACACTCCTATCCTGCAATCAGAGACTTCTGCTTTTCACTCTTGTTTTCACAAACATCTGACACTGACTGAGGTTTGTTGCAGCTTCAGGAATGTACAATCAGACATTTCAAGCAGGGAATTAGAACTGCAGAGCAGTGAAATGACATCACTGAAGATGTGCAACTCCACCACACTCACTGCAAGAGATCAGCACCTGCTCTACAGATGCAATGATGCTTCAACTGACAGAATTCATCTGGGACAATTATTATCTAGTCCTAAGGCTTGCAGGTTTCCCTTCTGTATATGTATTCCAAGGCAGAAGGCAAAGAACAAAGATATCTCCATATGGAAAATTTTTCCACCTTCATATCTAGCGAGCAAATTATTAAAAATCATGATGATGTCAGACTGAGACACAGAGTTCAGCCATTTGAAATGCAAAGCTAAACATGGATAGCTGAAATGGCTGCTAATAATCACTGACCATCTGCTTTAGATCAAGCAAGTATGTTAGGATCAGCACCAGAACAAAACAAAACATGTTTTATAGAACTAGCTTGTTCCATGTGCTTGTTTATTTACTTTTAGTGGCATTCTGCAGGACACAGTGTAAGGAGCAATACAGAACTACTGATCCACACATCCCAGGAGGAATTGAGAAGATAATATTAGGAGTATGAAGAATTTCTTTGTAGCCATTTAAGCAGGTAAGAGTAGAATGAATAGCTGCCAGGGAATTACTGTAAAACTTTCAGGTACCACCTAGGTGTTATGAATTTAAGTAACAATTGCCTCCATCAGTAGGAATGACATTTTCCAGGAACAGAAAGTAGCCAGATATGGTTCAGAAGAACATGTCAGATCATAGGTTCATTTCAAGGGAGAGAGAGAGACAGGGAAAAGAGAAGACATTTAAAAGAAACTATAAAGAAAAGCAAATAGCAGCTGCTCCTAGCAGGTTTCGGGCAAGGAACTCACTTGTGCTAGCTGGTGCCTGCACTTCTCAATCAGTCATACTTGCTCTAACCTTTGAATAAAGTCTGGTTATAGGAGACTGAAACAGTTCTTGCTCCACTCAACAGGTAATTTGGGCATGCACAAGTAGCAGCCAGCTACAGCACAACAAGGTAGCACACCAAGAGAGAGGCTCTAGGGTTCTGAAATGCCAATAGACATCAGTTTGTCTGGTACACTGTCACACATAAAAAAGTCAACATAAAAGGTTACATCTACAGATGCATCTAGATGAGCTCACTGTAGGTTCAGGTAACCTAATCCAAAACTTGGGTATTCTAGCTGTTGTCAGATGTTGACTGTACAGTCCACAAAGCACAAGTGTTTCTATTACACTGAGACTGAAGTGACCAAAGTCTCAGGTCCAGTAAGAGTCTCAAGCCCTCCTGGGAGGCCACGTCCTGTAAGTGTTTTCAGATGTCAGAGATCAAGTTCAAATCCTCACTCACTCTGACTTAGATGAGTAAGCAGAGGAAGACCTACACCAGAGCTTAGCCTTTAGGAAGTTCAGACCCAACACCTTTCACAATTCTGCTCCCAAGTAAATGTGAGATCTCATCCCTGGGATCTTGGATGGAGAGGAAGGAGAATCAAGAGCAAGAACGAGTCAATCATTTGAAGAACCAGTCAGTTCTCTTAGCTTCTGAAACAGGTTCATAACTACTCATCCAAAATAAAGAACCAAGCAATTCTTTCTAGTCAGGGTTTGAGTGCTGTGATGAAGAACAGAAAGCTTTTCCACACGCTGTCTGTGGGAGCTTAGGCATCTCCTCGCTCAACTTTTTTGATGCTTAGTTGTTGGCACTTCTGCTCCCTTCTGCACTGCAAGGGAGCCTATCAAACCTGATTTTACTACAGAAACTTTCTAGTTACTAAGTTAGAAAGACTGGTCCTTTTAAAACTAAGGCCTATCTGCCATTACAGAGTTGGCTGAGTCACTTCTGCTGGTCACTTTATGCTGTGCCTCTATAAAACCTTTATTGTAGTCCCTAATAACAAACACATGCCAGACTAATTATTTATGATAGCTGTTGGAAAGCTAGTGACATAAAACATGCACAATGCTTTGCCACTGACCCCTTATAAAATTTCAGGCCTGCCATTTTGATTGGTGGAACTAAATCAATTTATCACTTTATTATATGTCAATTTATTAAGAAAAGTGATTTTTTTTTTTTAATTTGCTTGTGATGCTACTGATCAGGGCTACACTAGCTAGGTAGTTAGAAATTGAAACATGAAAAACTCCCATCTCTGCTGTACCCACCTTCTTTAATGACTCCTTTAAAAAAGAAATAGTCTGCTTACCTCAGAAATCAAATTTCAGAGTTTTTGAAATATAGCAGTAGTCAAAAAGAGTTGTAAGGAGTCATAAAGAAAATGTGAAGATTTTCTAGGCTGGGAAAATATATTTACAGTTAGGGTTGATGAGCAAACATTCTCCATCTCTGTCTTTTGCTATTTAGGAAATCCTGAGATAAAAGACAGAAGACAAAACTCAGTCTTTTAAGCATTGGACTTACTTGGACATAAGTAGCTCCTCTGTAAGCTAAACTCACAACGGGATTTTATGAAGTCAGAATTTGCTTGTTTGGTTGTAGGTCCTTGTCTCTGGGACAGTGAGGGCAGTGCCCATGGCACAAACAGTTTTCCATGCAACAGTGCAAAGTCTGGCAGAACAAGCAGCAGCAGCAACTGGGAGCCAGCAGCAAGCTCTGTGGCTAAGGGAATAAAAAGCTAGTAATATAGAAACATCTCCCCAAAGGAAACCTAGGGGAAGACAACATGCCCTTGAGAGCACTGTGTTCACTTAGGCCAGTTTGAGGAGGGGGAAGTAGGCAGAGGCCTCTTACTACAGAAGAAGAGAGGAATGTAGTTATCCTTCCTGTGGAAAGCTGATGGACTTTCCATTCAAAAGGAAATACAACCTGCCTGCAACTGAAGGCTGCTGGGGATGGGCAAAGCACATCCAAACTATCCCATGCATACCCACAACTGCCTTCAAAATTGAGTGGCTACAAAGCTATGGAACAGAGGAAAGGAGGAGATAATAAAGAGCTACAGCTAACAAAGCATCTTAATAGATCCAGGAAAGCTGCTACCAACACTTGAAACTTCCAGAAAGGCATTATCTGTATCCTGGAAAAAGAATGAAAGAGGAGCCAAGCCAATCTCTAAGCCCAAGCACTGCGTGAATGTGAATGAAAACAGCAGGGTACAGGAGGCATTTGCAGGAGAATACAGTGTTAAAGGAAAGCTGTCAGCTGTCTAGATTTCATTCTGATTAGAACAACAGGAAAAGAAAACAAGCAAAAAAGAAACACCAAAACATTGAGCAGTGGGACTGAAGGCTAGAGAAATCATTAATCTTGGCTATGTACAGTGAAATCTGGAATCTACCTGAGGACAGCTCAAGGCAGAGGAAATTAAGAGATTCACTGACATGTTGGAAGGCATGGGATGTCTGCTAAGACAATGAAGAACTCAAGCTATCACTGAACACAGTGCCAGTGGTGCATGCAGAGCAATGCACACCAGTAGCATTACAGCCAAAGTGGGAGAGCAGCTCCAGCATACAGCATCATTAACTGTAATTAGAAAGGTGAATGAATCCTCACACTGGGTTAGCTTGATTGCTACAATTAATAATGAAACAAAACACATGCTGGGCCAATCTGAATGTGAAAAGGCCCTTGGGACCAACACACAGCTAAACCAAAGAAAATCATGCCACAGCCACCCTCCCAGATGTAACTTGCAAAGACTCCACAAAGGCTGGGATCAGTGCATGGGAACAGATAACAGTTTACCTTCATCTATTGGGGAAAAGAGAGGTCATTGCTTCCATCACTGCACTAGGAAGAAAGAACTTCTATACAACAGAAGGACTTCATAGCTTAGGAAACAGTGAGATTAGGAGAGGAGAGGTGATCTGATCTAATCCTCAAAGGATAAACTTCTAAGGATTTCAAGCACCAACCTCCATGAAAGAATGGAAGGCTGTGTACTCCTTACTATTTACACCAAAATTAAGAGAAATGTCAGTATTTCCAGGAGGTCTACGGAACAGAAGAGAGCAACTAATAATGAAAGAGGTGGCCAAGAACGTACAAAATGGAAAGGATGACAATGCCACTGAAATGAATTTTATAAAGAGAGAAACTCCTGCAGCAGCTGTCCTCTCCTGCAGCAGGATGAGAGCATACAAAAGAGAAGGGACAGATGTTCACTCACAGCTATGATCTGCCAACAGAAATGGGAAGGGAAGCACAGTGTGTAGGTAGCATTGAGTTCTTTTTAGTAGAGCTAGTGAGGCCTGGGTGTCAGGTACACAGCACAGTCATCAGAGGGCTTTGGATTAAAACAGATATTCAAGCTCTGCATGTGGAATGTATAAATGAGTTCATAAGTGGTTTAAAGAACAAAAAACAAACAAGGAGTTGCAGAGAATATGTCCTCCAGAATTTGGAAGGAAGTCTGTGAGGAACACTAAGATATTGCACTGTGCAAAAGGCAACCAAGTACAGAGGAAGTTTCCAGAGAGACTTCACAAGTAACATAAATTCTTCTAGACTGTTTTATTTATGTAAAGCATCAGGAAAAAACCTACAAGTAAGCACTGATAGTTCATGATGCACCTAATAGAGGCTTGGCAGCAATTGGTGCCTGATTTATATGAACATAGGCAGAACCACTACCTGCTGATACTTGATTATTACAGTCATTTTGTCAAAGGAACTGAGCTTAGAGACACATTATCCAGTGCTGCACTGAGTCAGACCACAGCAATATACACCAGGCACAGTATTTACAGCAAGCTACTTGGAAATAATGGCTTGCAATACATACTCAAGGAATTGGGAAAATTTGCAAAGGACAGTATTTCACACACACAATAAGCAGTTTGCAGCCCAGCAGAATGGCTGAAAACACACACTGAATTAACTGAGTGGACCTTACTGAAGACAAATGAAGTGCATCTTCAGGTTGGTACACTACCAAACCAAGTTGTAGAGTTCTATCAGCTCTGATGCTAAAGGTGCAAGCAGCACTCTAGGAAAGGGTGTACCATGCAGAGATATAAATCACTGTATGTCATAGAGTGTGGTGGATAAAAGATCATGGAAATTTCACTATGAAATGTCAGGCTGCTAAAACCTTTCACAAGAAACATCAGTGTTAAACTATCACATCCAGGCAATAAGGTGAAGTAGCAGGAGGAGAATGCTAATTCAAGTTCTCCTGTAATATAAGAATATTGTAACATACATGTGTATCTATAGCATAACATAGAATAGTATCTCATCTGCAGTAAACAGCAGCTCCTAGTCAGATGCACCCCACAAAGAATCTACCAAACCTACTGACCTGGCTGAAGTTTTCATTCTTGCTAATATCCTTGTGCTGCTTCCTCAGGTTACATATTTCCCACTTGCAGCTGATGGCTCTTCTGTTATCTGACCAGATCTGCTTTGCAAAACCTGCTCATATCCCCAGGCAAATGCTGCATCCTCATAGTTAACTGTGGGACTAATAGAAGACTAAACATAAAATAACACAGGAGTGAATATTAAGGCCATTAAGAACATTAAGATTCAAGCATTCAGTAGTTAGAGAATACCAACACAATGTTAATTCATGCATGCCTTGTTCTGTCCCAGCAGGTATAATCACCATGAAAAATTAAATGTTTCTTTTATTCCACACAAAACTAGGGCTGCAGAAAGAGATTGGACCCAGAGGTGCTGTACCAAACATCCAATTGCAAGGCATGTCCCATTCACAAGGGTTAAGAATTTAAAGCTACCAAACAGACAAGAACAGGAGATCAAACAAAGGCAGAAGAAACTTTTTGGGGGACAAGCACCATGTCAGTATCCAAACTGGGACCAACACTAATCTTCCTGAACCCTATTTCAGAGTTTATTCTTTAGATGTTGTATCATAAGAAAAATCAACTATTGGCCCATAATTTGCACACATCACAGAATGTCTTGAAGCCATCAGTGTGGTGCTGGGTTTGCCTGCAAGAACACCACAATACTCATAGACAACAAAGCCAACCTTCCTCCCAAGGTCATAAGTCTTTTAGGTTCTGTGGTAAAGGAAACCAGACCTGCTGGGAGTAAACAGGCCTTGGGCTCACAGCTATGTAACAGGAATTCAGATGTCATTCAAATCATTAAAGTAATGAGGACTTAGTTTTTTAATATCTAAATAATCCAAAGAAGCAGTCTAGGGAATGATGCCTCTCCCCAGACCCATGTAAGCAATGGCATATTTCCAGTAATACCCTAAGAGTAGCTTGAATATGTAACAGATTAAAAGTACACTGAAAGAGGTGATTAAGAGACAGTCCATTATGGGCTCCCTAAAGTAACATTTTCTGATATATTAATATTTAATTATGAAGGTGGCAGCAGGCTGGAGGGCTTCCCTTCTTTCTTTTCAGTGTGTTCTGCTTATTTGTCACTAAAATATTAGAGATAATGAGAAATCATATACCTGTGTAAACTCTAATAGCAGTAGTATGGCAAAGCAGAACAGAAAAAGGAAAAAAAAAAATAAAACAGACCAAAACTAGGCCTGAAGCTGTTCATGGGTTCTCTGGTAATTGGGAGAGTCAATAGCTATATGATTCAAGAGAATACCTTCCCTTGAGAAGGAGACTGATTGTCCTGCATTTATACATCAGCTAACCAACACTAAGCAGGCTTTCCTTTGCATATTATTGGTGCCAGCCCAATGAGGCAGAAAATTGCATCGTGTCATTTAATTTCCCAATCTTTGTTTTCATTATATTAATCTTTTGGCTTTGCTTCACTTTATAATTTGAAGGCTCAGCAAGAAGCAAACCAAATGGAAATTCAGCTTACTTTCATGTCTAGCTGAATGTTTGTTGCAGTTTGGGGAAGTTTAATTCTGCGTAATCTCACCCATGAATAATAATCATCTGGTTTTGTATGCAGACATATTAGTGGTTATTAAAGACTGCCTTAAAAATTCCTGGGATTGTGCCCAAAAGTCAGTCACCAAAACATGATTAACAAATAGGTTACAGGAAGAGAGCAAATAGGGGATTTTTAAGCAGAACTGTGTGCCCTCTTGTTATAGAAGAAAGTAAAGAAGTTGGCAAACTTCCTGAACTTTACTATTGATTTTAAAGTTAGCTATTCCAAAGCTGGAAATTCAGATACTGAGGATGCTGAGACAGTGTGGTTATCTCAGAAAAAGCACAGGAAATATAGATGGAGGTTTCACTTAGCTGGAAGGAGAGGGAAAAAATAAAGAACACTGATTCTTTCCTTGTGTTTAGAAGGCTCTGCTGGGTACCACCCAGACAGCAGGACCCCACCAAGAGCTCCTGTTTGGAAGCAGGAACAGATGAGCTGGACTATCTCACAGGGAAACACCTTGCCTCCACCTCATCCACCATACCAGGGCAAAGTGAGGAATAGATCCCAAGTCCAGGCCTCTGGTTGCCTCTCTTCCCCCCAGAAGCATGCTGTCTCCTTGTAGAAGGTGTGATGGCTCACTCAACTGCTGCTGAGTGCCTTACATGCATTACTCTTGTTTGCATTTATTGAACTATCAAAAAGACACACTGCAAATTTATACAATGTATCTAATATATATTTCATGCTGTGGTTGCATGATTCACAGTTCATCCAAATAGGTTTCATGAGCCACATCTCATGAATAAAGCTATTTTTTAATGAGATGTCTTTCATGATTCTGTCTCTGATTCGTCAAAAAAGGAGATTTTTCTTTCAACCAGAATCTCTGGTAAGTATGATGAAGAATATAAAGCTTCCCTTGCTCTGATCTCCTAGGATACATCTTACCCATGAAAGTTCAGATTTTTGTCTATTATCTTCCAATTGTGGGAAGTTTCCACACTTGCATGCACCTTAGTCACATGGCAAGAATGTATAGCAAATATTGCTCTCACTGTCTCAAGACCAAAAGGATGAAGACCTAAACAAAATGAAGCTTGTGTTTAGAAAACAAAGAGGAGATGGTATCCTTTAATGCTCATGACCCAGGATAAATAGGAAGAACATCATCAGCTAGACCCTGCACTTGAGTGCAGTTCTCCACTTCCTAAGGACACAGAAACCCTCTGACCTGCTGCTAACTAACTAATAGTGAATGGAAGAACCAAAAGGAAACCACTATTTGACCCAAGACTCCTTAGAGACATGTTTGTTTACAGAAGTTTAGCCAATGTATTTCATCCAGTCAGGGTGAGTAGCCCTAGCCAGGTACTTTGTTTCCCCAAAAAAAACTGCCCTTGTGGATCACTTCAAGACTCCAAACTTGCTCTGCTGTGGTCCCTTGCACTATTTGTGTCCCCTGAACACCCAAAGGCAGGAGTAATTACTTCATGCTGCTGGAGCCTGTTGCAGATGTCTACAATTAGAGATGTGTTGAAGGACTTGCTTATCATCAGGAAGTAGCTAAGATCTCTTGTGAGTTGGTCATCATTCACAGAGATGTATTTTAAACTGTAGATTTAAACTGGATATTAGAAAGAAGTTCCTCCCCACGAGGTTGGTGGAACACTGGCCCAGGTTGCCCAGGGAGGTGGTTGAGTTCCCATCCCTGGAGGCATTGCAGGTGAGGCTTGCCAGGGCTCTGGGCAAGCTGCTCTAGTTGGGGATGTCCTTGCCCACTGCAGGGGGGTTGGACTAGATGAGCTCCAGAGGTCCCTTCCAACCCAAACCACTCTATGATTCTATGATTTTGCAGTTTAAAATTAGATTAGCAAACTTCCATTTTTGAAATAGACTTTTGAAAAGTTGAGGAAAACTTCCTAGAGTCTCCTGTGCTTCAAATGCACTAGAAGCTATTGGACTGGAGCATAAAATATACCAGGAAATTCTGTATTTATAGTATTCTAGATGCATAATCAGATAGTCATAATGTTCCCTGTAGCTCCCAAATTTTACAGGAAAAGATGAACAGCAACTGAGAGCTCCATTAGTCTTACTGAAATCCTAGAAATACCATCCTCTTTCATCTGAGTTAATCTAGCCTCAAGCAAATTCAGAGCATACAGGGTTGCTTCAGTTTGCACATTGAAATAATCATTCTTATGCCATTATAGACTCCCTGTGACCTCATTTAAAACAGACCAGAGGTGCCCAAAATAGTTTCATAGATCTCTAAATTCCCTGATATAAATTCAAATACTCCACAGATTAAGATCAATGAAGTTTTCAAAGTTCATTAGCACCAAGAATGGAATTTAGTTTCATCTATCTAGAAAAAAAACACAAAAAACAAAAAAAAAGTTCCAGCAGCAAAAGGAATTGAAATTCTTTTAAATTCTGAGTGAAACCATCAAGAAGCATGCTTCACTAAACTCTAATTGAGGCAATAGATGGACAATTATCAAACACTATGATATGGTACAAATTTAAAGGGTCTTCTTACTGAAATGTTGATGTGTCTCTGGAAGTGAATTATTAGTATTTTCTGCAAACTGCCATGCAGTTTCCATAGGCAGGACCTGTCATGAATATATTGCTGATATTTACAGCACAACTGAGAGAAGAGGAAACATAGCAACACAATCAAATTATAAATGATAATTACAAGTCCTAAACTTGGTAATTTATGGGGGGTTCCTATACTTCCTGTATTATCACTTTTTAGTGGACTTCATGCTTTCTGTAAGAATGTTTTCCTGTTTAACTTGGCTTTTCCAAATGCTTGGGGTTGTTTTCTTATTAAAAACAAGGAGGGAACAAAAATCCAAGCTGTAAACTACAGGGTGCCAAAGTAAAAACAGAGCACAGGCCTTACCAGTGTTTTAGGTCCCCATAATAGCAGGAAAAATCCTATTCACCCTGGAAAATGAGCAAACAACAAGGAAGTTTTCACACAGGCAGAGAAAGTTCAGCAGGAGTAGGGTTAAGTTAGCACTTAGCAGTGTTATGTTATACCAACATATACAACTGCAGTAGCTTTTTAATAGTCTTGTAGTTGAGAGAGTTTGAATTTGGTCTCTGTAACTCACTGACAGTCTGCTTTAGCACATGTAATGGATCCTTGTGTCTTTTCTACCTGAAGATAAAGGTTCAAAGAGGTGACACTAAAGAAAGAATTCCGTTTCAGAAAGCAGCTTTCCAAATGTTTGCAATGGAAATTAGAGCTCTGTTTCCAGAATTTGTATCCAATTGCTCTTCCTAAAGCACAACTCTCATACTTCCTACCTTCTGGATGGACTATAGTTTTCTTTTACAATTAAAAAAAAAGAGGGAAAGACTATGACAGTTTTAATTTCTTGAGGTCTATCTTCTGTGTGAGCCCCAGGAAACAGATATTGCAGCTAACAGCAGTGAAAACAGTATTTTATTGTTTCCTGTGTTTTCAGAGCTCTGTATGGGGACAGCAGGGACAGTAGCATGTTTGATTTGTTTCTAAATTTCCACAGACTGCAGAATATTTTTGTACTTTCCCACTGCTATAACACTCTGCCTTAAATAGTGTGGTAAAATACCTTCAAGCTTTAAAATATTGAAGAAACTTGAAGAACAGTTTTAGGTTGCTCAGTTCTATGCCCTTGAGACTGCTCTAGCTTTGTAGTGCCAATAGACATGACCTTTTAACTTTGGGGGACTTTTGACCAGACCCTAGAAGTACAGTTTCAGCTGTGACTAACTGGCTTAGATGAAAGGAAATGGTGATAAGAATTGCCTGAAGTGTTGGACCCATATGTACTTCTGTGAGCTCTAGATATTCATGCAGAAACCCTGAACTCCCTCTGGCTCTGACCCCTGACCCTGCTTTTTAGGAAGACTGTCACATTCAGAAGCACTGGCAAGCTCTAAGCAATAAAGGATTTCTAATGGGAGTGAGGAGAAGAGATACTCAAGTTATGGCTACAGGCAAATACTATTTTAGTACTCCATAAATACCTGAATTTTGGAGCCTTGGTCTGGAGCCAGTCTTCTCCCAGAGATTCTGTCCTCACTTGCACATCACAGCTTGTAGGTGACTGCTGCTGTGTTGTCAGTGGTGTGTGCACAGCAGCCCTACTGTGTCCCACAACCATCCTGGGATCTGCAGCTTCTTTGTTCTGCTCTATTTGGGAACAGCCCATCTCCTAAAAATGTAAGAAAAGGCCAACAAGAGCAATATAAAGAGGAGTTCTGCTAATAACCATTGTAGTCTCCATTTCACACAAGGGGAAACTAGCAGAGAGAGATCTGTTTGTCTGAAATTGTGGAAGAATCTGAACATGCCAGAACAAAAAAAAACTGCAATCAGGCTCCAAGCTTGGGCTGTAACCAACCTATCCTATCCTCAGGTAGGTATTAGCTACCTACCTGCAAGTCCCTTCAGTCACTAGCCAAATTGCTTTTGATAGCAGGGAAAGCATAAGGAGTAGTGCTGGCACCAGGTGAGAATCCTCAATCCAGCACACTCAGGGTGGTTTTTACCTTCTCCAGAAATATATATCACTCCATAGCAGTGTTGGAGTGTGGACACTAGGCCAGTAGATTTATCCCAACATGGGGGGACCTTCCCAGGGACAAGGTGTGTGCTTTCAGGCAGATGAGCTAGTACCTTGGTAGAAACAAGAGGCAGCTGTCTGCTGCCAAGAGCTCTGCTGGAGAGCCACGCTTCAGACCACGACAGGCAGCAAAGAAGCAGCAAGAGGTGGGAACCAGCTGGAGCTACAGGGAGATTCATGGAAGAGGTGAAATTGGAAAAGTTAACCTCTCAGCTATAGAACATTTGGTATCTGGGAAATGGGAACAAGTTCACACTCAACACTTTCTGCAAAGAATTTTGATAACCATTCTGGAACAAACATTCTGAGTTTGTATTTAAAGTTAGGCTGAGAGAGACAGCAAATAATAAGAAACAATGCAGACAGATAAAGAAGGTTTTAGAGTAGATATTTTAAATACCAACACAGCTAATAAATGCAAATGAAGTTCAGTGCAGATAAGCACAGAATTATGAGACTGGAAGCAAAGAATAAAAAGGAGGAACTATCTGCTTAGCAGCAATAAGCTGCACTGTAATGACCAGCAATGAGATCTGGGGAATTATTGTGAAAGAAATCCCTAAAGCTTTCAGCCTAGTGAGGAAATGATTGAAATAAACACGATGATAGGCTTTATTAAACCACCAGACTATAATGTTCAGCTTCCTGACCCTGCAAAGGGCAGGAGTGAAAGGCACCAAAGCAAAAGGATACAACCCCCCAAAAAGCAGCACTAACCTCACAGACTGAGATGGATTTTTGCCCTTGGCTTTTGTTTGGAGTCTGAATCCTCACTTGCTCTGTTCCTTTGTTACTATAATATCCTCTTTCATTATTTCTCTTTCTTCTATTATTTTTAATCCATCATATGAAACTTTATGAGAACTTAGCCAAGAAAGAACAGCATCCTCACAATCACTCTAATCTATTGCTCAGGTCAGGCAGATTTTTAAAGCATAAATCCAAACTCTACACTGGATGCCTGTCTTTTGGATTACCAGATGACCTCAGAATTATGTGCAGGAACAAAACTGAAAGCTGCATTACTGAAGTATAGCAGCATTCAGAGGCAGTGTCAGCAGAGCCTGGGATGTGGCAGGGAGGAAGCAGACTGGGCAAAGGTCTGGTGTGGAGATAACACAAGAGCTGTATGCAGAGAAAACCTGTCCCTCCAGCAAGTCAGTTTGCTCAGCCATCTCTCACCATAAGCACTCCAGGACATGACTGAGCAGCTCCAGGCAGCCATTGGCATCCTCTGGTACAGTCTGCTGCCCCTTCACTCCCATCCCTCAGCCTCACTACTGACTCTAAGGGCATGGCAGAAGAGAAGAAGGGACATAGCATGGCAAGGTGAAAATTCATTTAGCTCAGACCTGCTAAGGGGCTAAGCACAGAGCAAACACACAGCAATATCCTCCCAGGACTTTTTCAAGACCCTAAATAAAATGCTACTGTTTTAACAGGATACTTTGTCTCCATTTAGTTTATCAGGTTAACTTTCAACCTGACACAACCACACAATCCTGTGGCAAGACATTTCAATGGGTCCACCCAAAATAAGACCATTATTCTAGCTGAGGCCTTTCCAGGGATTAATTGAACAGGGGATAAAGCTTTTCTGCTTTTTATTTTTTCTCTGTTTCCATATCCTACCTCAAGAACATTCAGCTTGTGGTCCACAACAGCCTTAGATTTTTTCCACAGAACTGGTTCCCAGCCAGTTGTTCTTAATCCTGGGTTTGGCAGCAGTAAGCATTTGTCATTACCATTTTTGTGTTTAGACTGTTCTGCATGTTGCCAGCACCATTTACCTTGCCCTTCATACAGCTGCTTTCCCCTCCTCATTCAGTTTTAACTTTAAATTTATCAGGATATTTCCTGTCCCTCAAGTAGGACACTAATGACAACATTGACTTGTACCTCAGCAAGAACAGACCCTTGCAGATATTCTCTCAGTGAAATACTGAGTATTTTCTAATGTGTTTTGCATCTACCCTGCAGTAATTTCATCCAGTCCATAATTCCCAGCATGCTTCCAAGAAGGCTGTGAAGACAGACTCAGAAGTCTCACAAACTTCAAGGGTTTTTTGGTTTGGTTTTTTTCCAGTAGGTACTCGTGTGTAGTACACCTACCCCTGTGTTTTCCAACATTTCAGAGAATCACAGACTGGCAGGGGCAGGAAGGGACCTCTGAGAATCATCTAATCCAAGCACCCTTCCAAAGCAGGCTCACCTGGAGCAGGTTGCATAGGATCCATGCAGGTCTCCTGCCTCCTTTGCTTCATTTCTTACTAATATGAATGCACTGAGCTTGAGCTTGAAGGAAGTGGTCCTTGAATATTAACCAGCTCTCTTTGTCTCATTGCAGAGCAGGAATCAAGTAACAAGGTTTTACTGGAATTGAATTCAATTGAATTCGAGTTGACCAGCCTTCANAGACCACAAGGGATTTTCAGACTGTGCCTTCACCCATGTAATTCTTTATGAAGAGAGATGCTAGCATGGCTCCAGGATCATTTCTTGCCCTAACCATCATAGTGCTAAACCTCCTACTGCCCAGCAGAAGCAGCAAATTCAAAGTCTCAACTTTAGATAACTCTTCTCCACATTCCTGAGCTTACTTAGAATGTACCTGAGCCTGCAGTGGAAATGGGGGGGAAAAATGTAAAGCCTCTATTTTGATGACATTTTTGGTCCACAGATTTCCTTCTCTGTTGAGCAACAAATCAACTCTTTCCTTGGGCATCATCAACTTCAGCAAGTATGGCTGAAGAATGATTTGCTGCTCCTTATGTCTCCTGCTAGTCAAGTCAATTCTTTCCATGCAGACGAGTAATGAGCAGCTAAACTGACAGTGACATTATGCTGATGTGATCAGGGTTCAAACTGTTGAGCTACAGGTGCAGCAGTGCAGCTCCCTCATTGCCTGGTGATGTATTAAAAATGCCTCCTCTGGTCTCTTCCTGTAGACAGCTGTTTTCAGATGAATTCCCACATAATTGCACTTTCCAGAGCATATTGCTTCTCATTCTCTTCTAATTCTTCTATTTTGGTCGGTCCAGTGTATGAAGGCTTAAATCGAACATTTTCAGACTGTCACAAAGGTTAAAAAAAGCTATTTACCACAAAATTAGACTCTCACTTGCAGGAGATGCCAATCTCCCCTGGACTCAGCAGGGCTCCAGTCTTTATTAGGACCTCTGAAAACAGCCATCCTCCTAATGAGGAGCTCTCAAGGCAGGGACCACTCAGCAAGGCTGCTTTGCGCTCCTCTGCTGGCACAATGAACCCCAAAACCTGAGATAAGCTCTACCTGGGCATTTCTAAAGGGCACAAACCCTCTAGAAACAACTCTAGCACTTTTTCTAGATGTTCCCAACACAGTGATACAGAACTCTCTTTTTATCCCTTTGAGTCTTAGTGTATTCAGAGGGAGATCCCAAAGGGCATAGAAATGGTACAGTAAATTTTACATCACCACCCAAATATCTGCAAAATGTGCCTGGCTCAGGGTCAGCTGTGGCTCAGCAAGCCCCAGGGGAGCTGGCACATGTCAGGGGAAAGCCAGAGGTGGGGGGGAAGCAAGTGTTGAAGGGGGCTGTTATCCCACCTTTAGCACCTTGCAAGCAAAGCTCTGCCTCTGGGTCATTCACTGTGGCTTTCTTCACACAGAGGAAAGGGAAAAACAAGGAAAGAAGGCTGTATTAAAACATAAGCATCTGCAAAGCACACCTTCAACAGCCAATCCTGAGCACAGTCAGCTCAACTCAGATGCAAAACTGTTTTTTGCCAAACTGCATGAAAGCATCATAAGATCTCATTTTATCTCTCTCCTTTAGATTTATTGTAGCAGTGCTCTCTCAGACTTTCACTCCATAAAGCATTCCCATTATAAACCTCCTATTTTTTTCAGAGATTTTAACTTATCTGTGTATGTGCATGATGCTGTAGCTTGGCATACAAAGTCCTTAGCCCAGATGTGGTATTTTTTGTTGAAAAAGGCTAAAATGAATTCTGCAGTTTTTGATTTACAGACACATAAAAACTATAAGATTTACACTTTAAAGAGCTAGGAAAGGTATCTGAAAAACTGCAATGATTGAAACTGGGAGAGGGGAATGAACTACCACAGATTTTAATCCTGGAATCATCTATTTGAAAACCAAAATATTTTTTTCTCAGACCTCATCTTCTGGGCATCTAACCTTTTTAAATATAGCAAAGGCTAAATTAACTCCACTTGCAATTAAGATGCTGTGGGTAATATAATAAGAACTGAGAATTTTGCCTGTGATATGTGGTATAAAGGAACAATTTGGGTATTTGTAGTTGTTGCTCCAGTCTTGCTGCTGCTCTCCCTGTGCAATAGCCATGTGCTCCTTGGTCCAGCCAGACATGCTGCCAGGACACTGAGCCAGCAGCTGAAAAAGTTGCATTAGCTCCTTGGTAGATATATTGCTGATGATCTTTCCAAGTAGAAAATCTGACTAGTTTTTTGTTGCCTCTCAGCAGAAGGAGATCCTTTGCATGCATCTAGCCTCCAGGTATTTTGGAAGACATCCCAAGTGCTGAGATGTAAGAGAAAGCTGAGGCAGCCTCATACCCAGAGTCACATCCTCTGCATCCCCTTGGCTTTGTTCATTTTCTCTGTCTTTCACCATAACACATGTATTGAAACAGTCTTTCTATTTCAAGAGCTATGCCAAAAATGTGGCATTTTGCTAAAGCTGTGTGCTGCAGTACTGCTGCCATAGATTTTGCTTCATGCTTTCAAAGGAGAAAGTCAAAGCTTCACACTTAAATAAGACAAGCCCAAAAATCAGATCACTAAAGGTATTTTAGTAGCAAACTACAATGGGTCAAGAGACTGTTTATGGCCTTATTAATTATTTCCTGTAAATGGAGTAACAGAAGAGATAAAATGATGACTATTTCATTGTGTTCTTTTTTGATACATTGCCTAAAAGACCTGATATATTTTAAAAGGACACTGTAATTGAACATTTTACAATTCCCCTGGCATTATTTACTATATGTTCTAGAAAATATTTAGCTTATTGAGTCATAAAAGAAGTGGACAAGGAGATGAAAAAATGGAGCTGACATCATAATTTTCTTTGTAAGGTGATTCATAAACCCATATCTTGGTAACTGCTGACTGAGGTATTTGAGTATGAATTTCAGAGTATTCAGTGTGAAACTTCCCAAACTGTTCCACAGTGAGCAAGGAAAGTGGGAACAGGATATTAACAAAGGTGCAGCTTTCTGATAATCCATGAAGCCAGTAACTTACACTTAGAAAGTGAACTGCATTTGCTCTTGGGTTCTGGTTAAATTTTCACCTTAACTGTACACATAAATGCCTGTTAGGTAGTGAGAATGCTGCCTCTATCTCCTGCACTTGTGAAGGTTTTGTTTTTCTCACTTCATGGTGAATAAAATGATCCCCCAGTATATGCCTCAATGGAAGGACAGGAGCAAAACAATCCTAGCAAAGCAAGTGTGATGGTATTGCAGTGCAAAAGAGCAGCCTTTGGTCTGCAGGTTCACTTCTCAAAAAGCAAAAATCAAATCACTTGCCAACAGAGCTGTTTAAAACTGTGTTAGAGAGCTCACTATTTTCTACTGTGCTTGTTTCACTGAGCAAGTTCCCTTGTGAGCAGAGACTTTTCCTCCAGAGCAATGAATCCTGCAATAACATACAAAGCTAGAGCATTTACTTCGCTTCATAAACTGTCACACTTGAGAACATCCCAAAAAATGTTTCTGTATTTTCTTTCATCAAAATCAGTTCTATAAAAGCAGAATATAGGTTTAAAGAAGGCCTCCAATACTACATTACCATGACTCTATAAAGCAGAGTGTGTATGAGATATGCTATACTGACGTTGCTACTGAGCTAGAGAGACCTGCAATGCAGTAAATGTTTGATAGGAAATGAAAGGCTTGGAAGGTTTTCATTTCCCTTACACATACTCAAAGCATTTTGTATTTCAACACACTTATATAAACATGCCCTTGTTTCAGGCTTTTAGGGGGGAAAAAAATAAACAAGCACAGTTTACTACTAAATGACTACTATCTGCAAGTGGCAATTCCAGCTAGCAACGTGTAATTTGTCAGGGGCTGATAACAGAACACTGTGATACTGCACCTGGTTAATGCCAGCCCACTTTATCTTGTGTGTGTGTCTGTGCAGCCCAGAGATGTGTAAGCCCTAGCAAATCTCATGGCACATGCACTCATGCTGTTGCCTAGTCCATCAGATTTTAATGCACCTTTTTAAGCCCCATAAAAAATGTTCTTCCAAAGTTTGCTAACCATAGAATGCACCTTTGAACTCTAAGACAAACTGAAACTTTCTGGGAACTTCAACTCTCATTCAGCTCTTTTGAGAGAGGTAATGAGAGAGGAAGGGAGATTTTTCTAAACAAATGAGTTTTCCTATTGGAAATAGTCACTTTAGGTTTTAATGCATTATGGCAGAGCATTAAAGAGTGCTGTGGAGGCTTTTAAAAGAGAGAATGTTACCATTTGTGGTTAGTCACCATCCACAGCCCATTATTTGAAGGGAAATATTATCAACTAATGGCAGCACACAGGAAATTGCTCCCTTGATAGAAATGGTTTACAGCAACTAGGAAACAACTTTGGAATAGAGATTTGCCAATAGTTTTACTTTGTCTTTGCAACTTTTTATATTGCTCTTTGCCTTTGCTGCAAAAATGACTCCTCAATAGGATAGAGCCTTTATCAGAGAATATTAGTTATTCATGTAGCTTCTGTGAACTGTGGAAATAAATCATTGCAAGCTGAAACTGTTTCTCAAAGACCATGAAAAGCTCCATTAGGTACAACTATTTTATTTATTTCCAGCTTTATATTTTGCAGCTAGTATCTTGTCCACTTGTCCTGGTGACATGTTCCAATTTGTCTTATCAAAATCACCCAGCCCAGTCTAAGGTTAAATTTAGTGAGGAAAGCAACTGATAATGATATAGTTCATCTTTAGTAAGTATCAGTAGAGTGTGCCCAGTCTTCTACACTAGTAGGCAAATACTACACAGAATAGCACAGATCCAGCATTCGCTCTGGATACTTCATCTTCCATTCCACCATGGCAAAAAGCAGAAATTTCTCTAAAGCTATTTTTCAGAGTAAGATTTAACTCTGTAACTCTCTTACACAGTATAGAGTGTGCATTAATAAATACATTTTTCTCTCTATTGTCTTTCATTTGACAACCTCAGCTGGCTCAAGGTATAAAGGCATTAACCAAAAATGGTTCACATGCCACCAAATGAGATTTCTTTCTCTGCTCTTGATCCATTTGAGTTCCCTGTGTGGCCAGAACCCAAACTTGGGGATATTTTTCCAAGCCAGCCATGGAAGTCTGTCCAAAGGAGTGTTTCCCCTGACTCACTGTGAACTGCTAACATACAGAATAACCTTCATGGTGTGTTGATATCTGCAGAGAGTGAAGTCCTTTCTGATTTCCACCTCCAGTCAGGAGTTTGGAGGGACTGGAGAACAACTCATAGGCAAAAGTACCTGGTAGCTCTTTATATTGCAGACATCTGTGCCTTCTGTGTGTCAGAGAGCAAGTAGCCAAGGTAGGAAGCAGAGGTCAAGGGAGATGCTTGCTTAGCACAAAACTCACAGGAGATGATGAAGGAATCTGAGCAAGTAGCAAGATTTTTGTCTCCCTGGGTGCCCCAAGGCAAAACTTAAAAAAAATACTTAAAAATTAAATTAAATTAAAATAAATTTGTTATTCACCCAGTAAGATTAACAATAAGCTTAATTCACACTCAGTTCATGGTGCTTTAGATCAAGATGTGCCATGGTTTAGGCAGATACCTGTCACCCTCAGACAACTCTCTGTATAGCTACTTCCTATGTTAGCCACCAGCACAAACAATAGCAGAGCTTGTCTCTTTCAGCTTGAGAGAAGAAGAAAACCAAGGTAACTCCCTAGAGCATCCCTCCTGGTCAGGAGCAGATGCAGGCACAACTCTCCTCTCACATCACAAGCCCATTTCTCTAGAAGGCAGTACTAGTAGACAGCATAAGACTGAACCCAAACAGATCACCTCTGCAGGGGGAAGAACGAGCTAATAACCCACCAGTGACAGAAGAAGCAAGATCCTGAGCCCTTCCAATAAATCCTCCCCACCTAGTAGGAACAGGCTGTTAGCTGCCTGCATAAGTTATCCCCACAATCCATAAAATAAGGAGATTCTACCTGTTCAGCCTTCCCTCCCTGAATATATTGTAACAGGAGGACATAACTCAGCTGCTGCAGATTAAAGCTGTAGTTCAGATGCCCAAGTACTTTATAGTGAATTAAACCTGTTTGAATTTTGTCTATTAAGCATTTCAGCTGAAAGGAAATGGGAAAGTTGCATAATTTATCATCTATTGTTTTCAATAGAGCTCACTATCTTACTCAAAAGCAAATAGTTTGCATGAGATGCATATGTAGACAGGAGTTATAAAAAGGCTCTGCCAAAGAATTTTATGGAGATGCAGAGGCAATAAGAAGATTGCTTTATGAATGTGCTTTCTGTGCAGAAGCTCATTTAAGGACTGGAGAATTTTTTCTTCATTATCACAAATGTGTACAAGATAAAATCAGGGTTTTAAATGACTAGAGAGGGCATGGCTCACTAAGGCCTCCCAATTTTGGCTCTTTTCCTTCCTTACCTCTCTTCACAATATGACATTTGCCTATTTCCTAAGTAAAAGTTAATTTCTTGAACATCCCTCACAAAAAAATGAACCAAACCAACACACTTCTTTATGCTTTTCTCTGGGACATCATCACTGCAAGTTACCTGCTCTGCCAGTTCTCATTTCTGTTAGTTTGCCTCCTTACTAGCACCTCATTGGGTGCACCAGAGGCACTACAATATAGTAAAACATCCTCAACTTTTATTTTGAGATGGTGTTTAAAAAAATCCTAAAATCACAGGACCCAGCTACTGTCACTACCCAAACCATGAACACTCATTTCAACTATTCAATACCAGTATTGCAACCCAGCAGCATTTCCACCTACTTTTTGTAGTGGTTCAGGCATCTTTCCCTGCTCAAGGTGTGATTCCTCTCTCTCACACTGCCAAGCCCTTTCAGGCAGCAGAAGCATTACAGGTGCCAGCTCAATGCACTCTGCTAACAGAAAATCAAGCACACATTGGGCTTCACAATGCCAGGCAACAATAAAAGCATTTCATTTTTTTCCTGCCACTTGACTCAGCCATTCTTAGCTACAAAACACTCCAATCTGTAACCCAAGACCTTGAGAAGGTTTCCTATTTCAGGGACAAAAGGCAGAAGCTGATATCATCTTAGAATTAGTGGGTTGCTTCAACATTTTCTCTGTCATGAGACATTTCAGACTCAAATGTTGCCTGCAGGCTTGCAGGAGGCCAGCTTGCTGGATATCTAGAGACAAGAGCAATGACACAGCAGCTGTTTGAGAGAGAAAGGAAACCAACAACCCTAACCTCCAGGGCCCAGTTGTGTGCAGGGGCACTGGATGACTGGCAAGCAGCAGGGAACCAGACAGAAAATTCTGTAGGCTCCAGTTCAATCGAGGAACCCTGTGGGATACCAGTGGTTTGTGACAGAAGCCATCATCAGATGGGATGGGGAAAATACACAGATAATTGACTGAAGCAACATTTATGCCCAGATAACCCTCCAATTCTCAACTAATACTTAAAGGAGATGTCAAAGGAGTAATAGAGCTACCAATAACAATTATATCACTTTTCATCCCATAAGATCTTTGGATGCTTTTCAGCCTGCAGGATTGCTCATCCAGTGCTGAATTGCAGCTGGCTGCAAAAGGCATTTTGCAGCACTGTACAATAGCTATTATGAAGGAAATGAAGAATAAACTTCTTCTATTGATCCAACGATGGGAATCTTCAATAGAGTCAATAGAATGCAATTGCCTGAGCTCAAGTAGAGGAAGGCTGCAAAATGGCAGGAGCTGGGAGTAGTAACAAAGTTAGCAAAGTTAGCCTTGAAACAGCCAAGAAATCACAGTGAAAAGTTACAGAGGACACAGGGGCAATCAACAGCAAGCTTTGCTATCACCTCGGGGAGCAAGGAAGAAGGGAATCTCAGCTCTGCCCAGGTATCCCACCCTCCCCCCCAAATGTAGCATCCTTTCCAGCCAAACCCACCACTCCCTGTGGTCTTGCCACAGGAGTAAACAGTGACTGTATATGCAAATATAATTAACTTGGTTGAAAAAACAGAGTGAGAAAGAAGATAAGGAAGGAATCTTTCCAAAACAGTCTCCCTCACACTGCCTGGGGGGAATTACACTACTTACAGCCTTTTTGGGTGGCAGTCCTCCCTCGTTCTCTGGCTCCAGCAGAAGCCCTGGCTTTGCTTGCAGAACAGCAACACATCCCAGGAACATCTAGTACAGTGTGTGCTTTGTTCCAAAACAAAGGGTCCAGAAGTAGCTCCTACAGGAGGCTCTCACTCCACAACTTGAGAGCCCACAAAAATAGAAGTGTGATACAGTCAGGTATTTTTTGCTCAGATTCTGTAATACACCTTTGTTGCCTCTCATTCTTGGCTCCTGCAGAGGAAAGTTGCTTTCTTCTGGAATGAAGTTTTCATGCTTTCCCACAAAATATGGCTGCTTCAGAGAAGTAAGGACAAGGGGATCAGCAAATCTCACCATCCATAAAAACACTGTTTTCTGATTTTGCATGTTACCATGCAAAGCCACTCTTTGTATCAAAGACTGCCTGATAGTGGAAGAGAGGAGCAAGGGTGGATCTGAAATCTCTGAAATATACAAAATATCTCATTTCTAATATCTATAAAATAGTGAGCTTAAAATGCTGTCTTATTCTTTTCCCTAGATCACCTCAGATCTTCCTGTCCTCACCAATGTCCTGGATTGGTTTTTCCAGAAATGTGTTGCATTTTTGCCCTAAGTCAGAACTTAAACACAAAGGGCATGAGACTTGAAGGAATTGCTTGGTTTTGTTGTCATTTCCTTTTAAAATTATCCAAAATGTCTTCAGGTTCATACAACTAATGCATTCACCTTTTCACCCAAGAATCATCTAGCTGCAGGACAAACAAAGGCCACACACTAGTCCCTTACAATTTCCATCTGTCATTTATCTGACAAAATCTACCAACCTTCAAGGAAAAAAACATTCCATGTAGAAAAGTCCATTTTCTACTGGATGTAGCAAGTCAAATCAGCAGAGTCAATCCAAAAAAGAACCCCACAACCAAACAAAAATCTTTCATCTCCTGTTTGTCAGGAAACTGGTTGTGTCTCAGGTACATTTAATCCATATTTTATAGACTTTGTAATATGCTGCAAACATTCCACTAAAAGTTAGTTGTCTTGCTGTGGAATGATGTATTGCAACAACCTGATGGCTTCAATGATAATAAGACCTAGGCTTGCATTCTAAAGTGAATAAGAGAAAAGCTCACACAAAAATCCACGTGGTCTGACCAGCATGGGAAGTGTAACCTCTTCCACCAGCTCAGCTAAAACACACCTGTGTGCAGCCCACACTGCTAGTTTCTTCTGTTCCCAACTTTTGGTTTCAATGGACAGATCCTCCAGGTCTCAAGCACATGATAGCATGGGACAGTTTGCACAAATAGGCTACTTGTCTCCAGGTAGTTTGTCCAGTTCTCCTCAAGTGACACTGTGTTTTGGGAGTTCAGTAGAAAGGTGTCAGCTAAAGAAGAGGAGGAGGAGTAGCATCAACAAGATGATGCCTCTCTGTCACAGTCTTCCTGAAGCCAGCAGGAATAGGCCAAGACCTCAGGATATCAACAAACAGCCTCAGAAGTCAGCTGCTGCTATAAAGCTCTCAGTTCTGCTGAGAAGTGTCTCTTGGGAGAAGATTTTGTTGGTAAGCAATGAAGGGAAGGAGATGCCCTGTTCCATGCACTATCATGGATGGCATCAATCTGCTACACTTCTGCTCTTCACTCCATGGGTGCCTGGCTGCCTATGCTAAATGCTGCCTGAGGGTACATTTGCTTTCAGGTATGTGTTTGTTCAGGGTGACTTTCAGCAGATAAGTGCTATGAAAAATCCTCTTACCTGTGCTAATAGCAAATGCCTTTCTGGATGGTGAAATGAAATCAGGACAAGTGAAACGACATTGAAATTGCACTGAAAATGATAGTAATGAATCAGCAGGAAGACAAACAGTGCTTCTGCAATTACATCTGCTCCACAGAAAGCTCTCTGTCAACAACAACTGACCTCTTCACGTTGTCATGCATAACATCTGATTGTACCATCCACCATCTATAGCACCAAAGGGAGACAGTTGTCAAGCTTCCTTTCTTTATTATTGCCATTTTCCATTGATTCTGATGCTCAGATTAATAAATAGAAACAATTGGTCTCTTCCATCACTCTGCAAGGATTAACACAATCGTGTCCTTGGTGGAACCTTGTCATGCAAAGCTAACATGAATGCAGAAGCAAGGAAGATAGAAACAGAATCATTTGTTCAGAAGACGCTCAAAGGACTCTTTCCAGATACAGCTGCACCCTCTTGGTGTCAAAACTGCAGTATAAGATGAGGCCTTGTCCCATAAAAGAGGAGTCTCAATATATCTCAGGAAAGAAAATCTCAACTGAGATTGGCACTGTATTTAATAAACATTAGGGGAAAAAACATTACAAAATGTTCCTTATTTGTTTTGATAGCTCCCTGCTGTTATCACTGATCACCTACTAGGCCATACCCACAACAGTTCCATGAGTTGGGAAGTAAGGCTAAATAGCATGCCCAAGCTTAAGTCTGCTGAAGAGGAAACAAAATAACATTCAAACAGTAGAAGTCCACCTGTTCTTCCATATCCCAGCCTAGCCTCCCTAGCACTGGAGCATCCTTCCCCTGCCAAGTATTTCTCAGACCACTTCACAATTCATTGCCTTTCCAAATAGCTTTTCACTGAGGAAGAGTGAGTTACAAAAGGCTTTGTAGATTGAGCTAGAAAGGTCTTCAGAAGGTGAGCCAGGAATGATTTCAGATACAGAAGACAAAATGCTGTCTTGAAGGGGGTCAGAGAAACAGGTCTACATCACTTCAGTGATGCTGCAAAGCTGGTACGCTGAACATTTAGCCTCAAACATGAATTGAGGAGCCTCCATCCCCCCTCCCTGCCCCTGTAGCCTGTTCCTTAGGTTCCATTTGAGGATTTGCAGCTCTTTCATCTCTTACAACAGCTTCCCAGAGCTATCCTAAAATCCCAGGGTAGACTCAGTTATAAAAACAGAATTATGCACATTAGAGTTGTGACTTCTGATAAATTATCAGCATAACCCTCTATGCAGACACCAACTGCATCATAACAGTATGGAATATATGAACATTATTTCTTTTCCTCCTTATCCAATGAGACAACCAGGACTACTGACCCAGTGAGCAGTGTACAAATCTCCTGTGACCAAAAGCCATAAAAACAGGTGCATCAGAAAGCCAAGGAGGAAGGGGGGGAGAAGCAAAAAGAACAGGTAGGGCATAACTGCTGCTCAGATCCTGGGGATGGGAATTGGAAAAATATCCAGCTGGATCCAAGGATGTCCAGCAATGTTCAGTCAAACATCATCTAGTGACAGGATCCTTTAGTGACATGCTGCAGGTGGCTCAGAAGTCCCAAGCTGGCCAGATGGGAGGCATTGGTACCACTATGAGATACCTTCACAGTCACATTCATGGGTCTGTCCTTGAGGAGAGCAGGGAATTTTGGGCCCCTGACATTATCCTGGCAAGATTTCATTTCACTTATTTGACAAAAATGCTCCAGGGCAAAACCTTCTCAAGTGGATTTTGACAAAAAAAAAAATAGAAGAAAAAGAAAAGAAAAAGACCAAAAAAAAATCGAACTACTTGCAGCTCAGTCACAAAGGACAAGCAGACTCTTTGCTCTGCCAAGCAGGTGACCACTGGCAGCTTCCAACATCGACTGCAGCACCACAGGCTTTGGGGCTGCAGGGAGGAAGAAGGTGTGTTTGTATTTTAAACAAGTCCCATCAATAATGTCTTACTGGGTAAAGTGCAAAAGGTTATTAGAGCCAGGGCCTTTCAACAAACCTTTCTGTTTTCTTCTTCTGAAATCCTGCAACGTGAGGTTTCAGATTCACTGAATATTTTCCCAAGTCTGAGCACATAAAATATGACTGAGGGAAAAACAGAAACCTAGACACTTCACCTGAACACCTCTTTTCAAACAGCATATCCAGTGGTGTTCAGAAGGCAATGCCACAGGAAGTGTTCCTCCACGTTTTGCTTCAAGCTCTCTGTAGCCTACTAATATTTTTCAAAAGTAAGACAACACATCTGTAAAGAGAGAAACTAAAAAGAGCTGCCAGTTTAGGGTCTTGAAGTGTAGTTACTGCTGTGCTAGAGGAAGCAGACTGCAAGCAAGGAGTCCAGTACCAGCAGAAGAATAAGGAGGACTAACTACCCAGGTGCTTTTATTCACCCAGTGTGCTCACCTCAACTTGCCTTGGGAAGCGAGGGAAGGAAGGTGCCATGTGTGGGGGATGAATAATTGTTCATTTGTTCTGAAAAGAGACAGCACAGAAATAAAGTTTAAAGTTCATCTTATTTTGGGTAACTGTTGCTGACATCTTGCACTGAGTTGATAAGGATTTGGGGTGTAGGTTGGTTTTTTCTGTTCTCTTAAAACCTGAGATGTCACTTCCCAGGCTAAACTCAAGTCTCTCCCAGAAATCAGCTGCTGCTGCTTCCCCAATCCATTGCCATCATTTGAAGCAGTTTGATCTTAAAAAGCAATTGATAGAGAAGTACTTTTATTTACAGGTCAAAAAATATTTTAGTTAGATTCTTCTTTAAGGTGATCAGTTTTGAGCTCTTAAAAACAAGAGAATAAAAATTAATGAATGAAGTATTTTCTTTCTAGCTACCATCAGCACAACACTTACCTGGATTGTGGTTTGGTTTTTTGAGACATCTTAGCTGTCTTTAAAGCCCACCAGGGTTAGAGAGGCACCAGACATAGGCTGTGACATGTGAAGCCAGCTGAAAGAGGGCTGCCAGCAGTGTGGGGTGTCACTGCCACCCCCAGAGAGAGCTCCTCTGCCACAGCCCCTCCAGCACAGACATGTGGAGAGCAGAGCTGCAGCCTGGTTGCACACAACTGACAGAAAGACATACAAACAGCTGTGAAAATAGTAAGTGTAGAGATGATGCTCACTGTGAGTATAAAAAAACAGAGATAAAAGACATTAACTTCTAAGTAAAACACCTCTTAAAACAATCTATTAGAAGCTGGGGAGTTATTCATAGTTAATTTCTTGATAAGAGTATCTATCTGGAAACTCTCAGCCACTATTAAGAGACATCATGGATGCTATTTACTCCTAATCAGTATTTTTAGGGAGAGTGTAGGGGTTGTGAATTTGCTTGCACTGTAATCCAGAGATCTTCCTCACATTTATTAGTTTCTCTATCTCATGGTTGGTTTTAACAATTCATTCTGACAAAAGCAAATCCATTTATGTTAAGAGGTTAAATACACATGCACTCTCCCAAGGAATTTCAGCCTTGTTTATCACAAATGCATCTTTCATTTATGATTTTTCTATTCTACAGCAGCGAGCAGAGTCTTTGCCTGCTTACTTGAATCCAAGCCTGTTTCTATTTCAAAAAGCTGAAAACCAGCCTGCCAGCTAGGTGCACTATATTTAGTTGTTACCTGACAGTTCCTTCCCATTTGAAGCTCTATGGGTAATGCTTTTGCCTGACACCATTAGCAAGCAGTTAAGGTTGGGCAGCTCTTTCTTCTGATCCCCACTCACCCATTCCACCTGGATCTCTGGGCACTTCTGCAGTGCAAGCTATCATTATTTGCAATAATCATCTATCTGCACTTTGTTTGCACTGATGGTACCTCTTGCTCTGCAGCATCAAAGCAGCACTGCATTCTGTTGAGAGCAGCAGTGCATTAAGTTTAGTGCCAAAGGACAGGGGAAGATTTCCTATATAAACATGAAGGTGGAGTGTGTTAAACCAAAATGAAGAGTGGGAAAAAAAAAACCCACAAGCCTACTGCAGCTATTCCATTCAGTTGCATGTTATGTTTGCCTTACATCTGCCTTTTAGTTTGTCAAAAGTATATAAACATTGGAGTTAAACTCTAAAAGTCTAAAGAGGAGCTCCACGTGAGGGAAAGCAAAGATTAGTTTGTGCATTTGCCCTGCCTAAAACTAGGCTCTAGGAAAAAGCACTGTGCCATTTCAGTTAAAATACAAAAGCCAGGAGAGCTGTATTTCCAAATTAAAGACTTTTGACTTCTTTCTGTTCAAAATGGATGTATCTCATATCATAAACCTAGCTTGTAAGAAAAGCAATTGCCTAAACAACTTCTCGTGGGATAGAAGGGTTAGACTTTTCCTAGAGCACTTCTGTGCACTTTAAGACCTTGCTGGGGGTGTTCTTAAACCTTCCATGTGTTAGAACTACCTAAGGAACTGATCAGCTTCTGGATGCCCATTCAATAATGGCATGGTCTGCTGGCTTATTGACAGCAACCTTCCCATTAGGCCTTGCTGTGGCAGAGCTGGGAGCTAGGCTTGGCTTCTTTAACAGCATCTTAACATTTAAAAATAGCTCTTTGAACCTTACAGAAACACTACAGCCTCCTGCCACAGGCTCAGTGAACTGTGACACTGAGCTCCCTTGAATTCAGAAAAGAATCTTTATTAAAGATTAGTTCAGAAGAGGATTAAAACTAAAATATAGCAGCTTTTGGCAGGAAGTTGCTCTGTGTTCTTTATGAGAAACCAATCATGATTAGCAGTCCATTGGGCACATATCCAAACCAGGGTGCCCAGCAAGAACTAAAGGGTGTCACATACATTTCCAGTCCCTGAAGTAGAGTTTAACCTGTATTACTCCCCCTTCTAGAACTTGTTTAATGACTTGCTACAGAGCTGCATTTAAAACATGCTTTCTAGTTTGCTGAGTTGTAGGAGGTCACTCCTAGAGGTCTATATTTGCATTCATAGTGCCATAAATAATGGCCCTAGATTTATGCCATTTTTATCTTTCCTGGTTTTGCATCTCTCCAAGTGACATTTTGCTGGGTGCTCCTGTGCCTGAGATGGACTAACAATAGTTCTGGGCACTGAACCACACTTTTCAGTGGAACTGTGCCTGGATTATTGACTTGAGCTCTAACATTTTTCTCCTCACCTTTTTTCCTGCAAATTTCAGAGCTAATTAATTTACAGCTGGTTTCAGAGCAAAGTGGTATAGCTTCTCACATACTTTACTTTCCTCTTGGAGGCATGCATTGCATTAGCAATTTACACTCGTCTGTTGCTGCTCATAGAAGGAATTACATTTCTCACTCTGCAAGCAGAAAGAGCATGACTGTCCTTCTACATGTGCAACATGCAATTCATCCATTTCTGAAGCTGTAAGCACAGCTTTACATTTATCACATGTCAGTTCTGGTTGGCTTCACAGTCCCTTGTGCAGGACAATGTAGTTTAAAATATTGCTATTAAAGAGGGGGGAAAAGAAGCATTTCACGTACAATGGTAACATTCATCAACTGTTCTTTGCAGCCTGATGGAGCACTATTCATCAACTACTAGCTTCCAATCTCTCTGGCAATAACTTTCTCACTCTTATAGATGGCTCAGAGACCTAAAGCACAAAAATGACAGAAGGAACAGTTCAGACATGACCCATATAAACATGCTGCTTGTGCTGAGCTACAGCCCTGATTTTACAGCAGGAAGTAGCAATTTTTGATCACTGAAGTTTTTGTCTGAAGGTTGAGATCAGCTTCATGACCCTTAAGGAAATTACTTTGCCCCTGAAAATTAAGGGCTTCACTCCAGATTTTGAATATCCTCATTTGAGTGCACAGCATCCTATCTCAGAAGCCTCTGAATCCCTCAAGCACTTGGCTTCATGTAGGCAGCCCCATTCAAGGGGACTGTCTGCTAACCTCATGGATGTGTTACAAACTCAAACCAGCCTTGGCAACTGCTGTTTGATTTTCAGATTAAATAAAAGTGAAGGTAAGTGACAAAAATCTCATCCCTATCTCAAATGCTTCAATTAATACTTGCAAATATGAAACATTTTCACCTCATTCCAAAAAAAATCCACCCACTTGCTCCTTTTTTTTTTTAATATGTGGGTGTGACCAGCACAAAGGCTTTAAAACTGTTGGGGTGTGCAGGGCCAGCATCTCTGGTTCCTGATCAATTAAGCCCATTCTATCACCCAGGAAAGACAGGAGAAGGTTTTCTTCCCTCCTCTTCCAGAGCTATTCCAAATCCCTTCCCAAATCCCAGATGGACAGTGGAAGTGAGCCTGCAGAAGCATACCTAGGGTCCTCTGCAAAATATTTGGCAAGCAAAATTTCACAGTATCACAGTATGTCAGGGGGTGGAAGGGACCTAGAAAGATCATCTAGTCCAACCCCCCTGCCAGAGCAGGATCACCAAGACCTTGTCACATCTCCAGACTTTAAGGAATAAAGTGTATTTCAGCAGGAGGAGCAACAGAGTGGTGATTTTCCCTGCTGCCAGGCCCGGAGGCACAGCCTCTGTCTGCCTGACACCGTGGCAGATGCAGCAATGTGCTCACCCACTTGCTCCTGCTCAAGCATCTTCTCTTAGTCCTTTGCACTAGAAAAGACAGTTCTTGCCAGAATAGCTTGGTTTGGGGTAGGAGGAATGCGGGGGGAAGAAGGTGGCAACAGTTACCACACCTTGTTCCTCTAACTGAAATACATTTTCATCTGGCTGAGAGAAAGAGCAGAATATTTTCTATCAGATGACCAGAGGGACATGTCAGCACAACTGCAGGAAGCAGCAGATTTAGACCTCTTATTCTCCAGGAAAAGAAAGCAGACTGGCTTAACCAAAAGGATGTGTTCTTATGATACTTAACCTTCCCTGCAGTTTACAACATGAATAGCAAGATCACAGATTCCTTAATCACAAAGCAAGTCCTATTTATTTGTTGTTCCCTGTGTGTGAAAATTGCTTTTCTGCTTTACTGACAAAGATGTCTGAAATGAAAGGTTGTAAAAGAAAATGTCTGCAAAAAGTATTGGCTTCCACTGTTGTACAAAACCACGTTAGCAAAGAATAAATTACATAATGATTTTATCTGTTTTATCTGTTCAGGAGTAAATTGTTTTTAGATGAAACAGCATAGGAAAAGATAACCCCCAAGAACTGTCATTTCCACCTCCTGTAAAACTTGCTAGTATGAAAACAAAGCAAGGTCTTTCCTGTGTTTCTCATTAAGACAATGTCACCTTTTCCACCCATCAATTAGGATTGTCATTTGAGAAGTGGGAGATCCACATTTGAGATGTTATTGTTGGTTTGGCAATCCAGAGACTTAAGTCTTTCTCACATCCCAGGTATGGAAACAACCTCAAAAGCTCAAATTATTTGACCTCCTTCTCAAAGCAGATCTGCTAGATCAGGCTGCTCATGGTCATGTTCAGTCTAGCTCTGAATGCCTCCAACAACAGAGCCACCAAAACCCCTCTGGACAGCCAGTATTAGGATTAGGAAAAACTCCTAATATCTACTTGGAATTCCCCTTGTTGCAGCTAGTCTCTGCTGCCTCTCATTATTTCCCCATGCACCTTTGATGCTGGTCTGGTGGCCACTGCAAAGAGCAGAGCTTCACAGCCACACTGCAGGCATGGAGCAAAGCCCAGCCACTCCAGCCAGAGACAACTGGATGCAGAGAGGTCTTTCTCCTCTCTTCCCTAAGATGACTCCCACATCCCATTCAGCTCTCACAAATAGCCTTCAAATTGTTTGCAGGTAAATGCTAACCTGCACACTGCAGGTACACTCCTTTAGGTTTAGGAAACACAACTCACAGCAGTAAAATCTACATGTCTCACCAGGCTCTGCACTGCTAATGCTCCTGTGTACCAAAGAAAGAAGATGCTCTTTGAAGTATCTATCTGATGAAGGAGCTTTTCAAACATACATTGCATACAGACCACCTCAAATGCTGCACTGCAGACAAACCTTCAGCCTGCAGCAAATAGAAGCTCAGTGTAACACTGTCTTATTTTCACCATCACCCAATGTATATGTTAGAAGGTCAGCTCTGCATAAACAGCACAATAAAAATGTTTACAAGAAAGGAATTTAGAAACAAAACTCCGAACGTCACAATTCTAGAAGTTAAAACTAAAAGCCTCAGAATCACACAGAGTTCACTTTGGAGTAGCTGAACTCACAAGTGCTGTTGCTTCAGATGTTTTCCCAAGAAAATTGAAAGCCACTGAAGGAAAAAAAAAGCATTTGTGTATGCATATGAATATTTTGTGCACAACACACAGACACATACCTTCTGTATATCCATGCAAATGGTGCTATTTCTCCTTTACACCAAAAAAGGATACAGGATGCTAAGAACTAGCAGTTAATTTGGCAGTTGTATCTTCAGATCTGGAGTACATCTGACAAGTGACAGAGAAATGGATTGATCCCCACAGGTTTTTCTTTTCTTTTCCACACTTGCTGTAGTTGGTGTGAGCAGCAGAGCTGCAGTGCCAGCCTGGAACAGTGGCCAGCTGCAGCCCCAACACATTTGCTCCCAGTTTCCTCTGTTACTTGTGTGCATCTGTAGATCTGTCAACCTGTCAGGTCCAGCTTCTGAACTGCTTCCATGTGCTCCACAGATAAACTCTCCTATATTTAGGGAAGGGAATGAGAGGCTTCTTTTGCTGATAAAAATATGATTTACAACAGGCATCAAGACAGAGTTTTCCCAATTAAAAACACCACCTCTGCATGTTTTCCTCCTCAGTATCAATGAAATCAGAACATCAGTGAAATTGTGTTTGTCAATTTTAGCTTGGTTTAACTAGGAATAATCCCTCTGAGCCAGGAGCTGACCTCCAAAGCATTTCAGCTTCCTGTGGGATAACAAGGAATAATAAGAAACATGCTACTGCAGAGCAAGCAAGACTGGTGTGGAGCTTGTTGCTGTGCTGTCAGGTAGACAAGCCTACAGCAAGAACTCAGCAAAGAGGAAATAAATGTCCAGAGACCTTTTTCTAACAGACAACTCAGCAACTTCAAACAGATTTCTTGAGCTAATTCATTCATGGTATGGGCCACTAAAGCAGTATTAATCTCCTGCTTTAAGTCAAGTATCTGTCATGAGGTTCCATTAATCTCTCCCATATTATCAAGTGTCTTAGTGGTGGGGAATTTTATTTCTAAATTGAATTTTATTCTTTCAATGTAGTAAAAAATATTTTCCAGACTTCTAATAGGAAATGCAAAACCAATAACACCTATAATACATTTGAATAAATTAAAGCTGTAAAATAAAGCCACTTTCTTCCAAGTCCCAATGTTGGAGCAAAACAACAAAAATTTGGTTACCAAGAAAGAAGAAATTAAATACAAGATTTTAAATGAAAGTGAGGAAACAGATGGTTAACCTTTTTATTTGCTTTTTCAAAGCAATTGGGCTGTGGGTTTGTTTTTTTAAAAAACAACCTTTATAGTCAAACAATCTCCAAATAATCTGCACTAATAAAACACTTATTGATTCTCAGTGTATATACTTACTCCACAAGATGTCCTAACTGCACTCTCTACTATTTTTAATGGAAACAGATAATCTTTCCACAAGTCTGCAAAGTTAGTGCCCTTTTGTTTCATGGGAGACAAATTTACAATTAGTATTTCTCTGTATTAAATTTATGTGAAGTTAAAATAACCACAGTTAACAAAACAAGTGAATTTTGTAGCCAGCAATAGGGCTGCAGGGTTGCTAGGGGTAGGAGGTAGCAGAATCTGCTGCAGCACTGACATGTTTTACAGCCTTGGCTTTCCAAGAAGTTTTTCCTCTGTGCAGGAGGAGGGAAGGAGCTCCCCCAGGAGAGGGCAGGGGTAGATGTAAGAGTTGTGTGCAAGTGTATTCTCACCCTACCCTTATTCAATTGATGTTTGGGTTATGATTTTGTTTGGATTAAATCTGGGGGGCTTTTCCCCATGTCTGGTCTGTCTTTTGCCCGTGACCATAAGTGGTGAGTGAGCCCTCCCTGTCCTCAGCCTGGGCCCTCAAGCCCTTGTGGTGTTTTCTCCTTCCCATCTCAGAGCTGTGTGTTAAACCACAGCATGCACAGAGACAAAACAGCTAACAGCAGCAAGCTGAGGAGCTGTGCTGAAGATCTTCTCTCAGACCACTGCCTACTTTTGGTGGCAGGAACTAAATAAGATCTGATGCAGAACAAAAATAGAACTGGAGTTGTTCCATCAGAGCTCTTCATTTTTGGCTTGCTTATTCTTGACAAAAGGGAGGATCATTCTTCCCCTCAGTAGAAAAATGAGGAAGAAAAGAAAGATAGGATGAAAGAGAGAGTGAAATAAAGCAGCAGAGGAAGAAAGAAGGATGACCACAGGCACTGAGGCTGGGGAAAAGGGGAACATATCCAAGAGCTGGCAAGCCTCAGCTTAGCATTGCAGCAGCAGTACTGCAGTTTCTGCAAATGATTAGTAATCCAAGGAGCCTGTTCCTGTCTATGTATCCAAAGGGTTCTCCAATTTTATCCTTTTCAAGTAAAGCTGTTTGAATCTAGACATTTAAGAGGTGTTTGCAGCCCCAGCTCCAAAGCAAGTAGGTGATGCCTACTGCTGCCTTCAGCAAGCCACACAGCCCACATCTCTGGGGTGAATTCTTCCCCACTTTGCCCTAGGTACCTCTCTGATAAGTAGCAGAAGAAATGTCTTCCCAAAACACTGATGTTTTCCCTGGAGGCTGCTGATCAGAGTCTTTTCCTACCATAACTGAGATTAAGCCATAAAGAGGAAATATGGTCTTAGGAAAACATAAGCAGAACCACATGCTCCTCAAATACAGGATTTTAAGAACTCCTCAAGAGTACAGGGAAAAATATGTAGTGTAGGGCAGATGTTAAGTCTCATATTTCAAGGTGCTCTTCTGCATGGAGGAAGAATCTAAAGAGAGCAGAAGAATACTTGAAGATAAGTGTCCTTATTTGTGCTACCTGAATTCAGCATAGATTTAGATATATCTATGCTCAGAACATAAACATAGCAGTT
>VWZO01008985.1:309855-332900 GCA_013396975.1 Bucco capensis | reverse complement strand
TCCAACTTGCTCCCATTCCCTCTTGTCCTACCATTGGATGCCATTGAGCAGAGCCTGGCTCTCTCCTCCTGACACTCACCCTCAACATATTTCTAAGCATTGCTGAGGTCTCCTCTCAGTCTCCTCTTGTCCAGGCTGAAGAGACCCAGCTCTCTCAGCCTGTCCTCCTAGGGCACATGCTCCACTCCTTTCAGGATCTTGCTGGCCCTGTGCTGGACTCTCTCCAGCAGCTCCCTATCCTTCTGGAGCTGAGGGGCCCAGAATTGGACACAGGATTCCAGGTGGGGCCTCACCAGGGAAGAGCAGAGGGGGAGAATAACCTGAAAAAAAAAGCTGAATCAACTCATTAGATTTCAACACAGTCCAAATAAACTAAAACTACATATTTTAGTTTATACTCCTAAATAAAGAGTCCACATGCTTTCAAAGTGGAGATGGTCCTCATATTTTTCTACTGTACATGTATGGAAGATTCAGGCTGACCACCTTCTTCCTCCTGTTCCATTTTCAATCTTACTGAGCATACAGTAGAAGTCATTAAGCTACATTTCACAGTTTATGGCTTTAATAGTTTTGCAACATTAGATTCACAACACATTTTCAAGCATCAAAAACTAGGCTTTGCTATCTAACATTTCATAAAGATAATAAAAGTTAATGAGCACTCATGATCTACGATCTGACAAGACATCTGCTCTGTTCTCTCAGAGATAAAACACTCACCCTGACTTGTTCTGGCACAGTGGGAGAGAATAAACATAAACCAATTAATCATTCTAAACTATAAGCTATATTAAGTTACAGTTTCTCAACAGGCTTTTCATACCCCATTGCTAATAGGGCACAGGTGTCCTAAAACCAGTCTTTCACTGCAATAATTATCTCCTGCTAGCTTCACGTGGCCAACTGCAGCTGAGCCAGCACTGTTTGGTGTTTCAGCAGGAAAAAAAGCTGTTTAAAACAAAGGTTGCTGTTATTCCAGGAGTGTAGTAGCAAGAACTCAGTTCCCTTCTCAAATATTGCTTCCATGACGATTAAAATCATAGTAAGGATGAATAAAATCCTGGGGGGAAAAACATAAACCACCCCCAAAGAGAGACAAACTTGTCACATGCAGATTCTGGTAAAAATATTAAAATTTAATAATAGCTTTTGAACATACAATTATGTCAAGGAAAGCATAAAGGCATTCAAACAAATGGATAGAGATCTTAAATAATATTTACAAATTCTAAACTGCAAGTTGACTATAAAGTCACAAATACTTTAAATATTTAGTAGAATATAGTTGTAAATTCTAATATAAATTAGATATTAATTTTTCTCCAGTGATAACAGTCTAAGCTTTACATACTATATATATATTAAAGTACTAAAAAGTTATAAAATTGTATTTGTTGCTATGCAAAGAAATGGAAAATACATCAGATTTGTCTTACTGTACAATATCCAAATTGAGCTTTCTATAGTGTTCTCTGCAAAAATAAATGGCACTTTCACATGCAACAAGGCATAAAGTACAAGTCTGTCCATTAGCAATATGCCATCTGAGTGCAAAGTAAACCAAAACACAAATGTCATTCAACCATACAGCTGAAAATCAAAAGTAAACCATGGAAAGAGATTCTGACAAACTTTGTGATTCAGACTGAAGTAATAATGACAAGCATGTAAACTCATTGCCATACAGAGCTGTCATTTTAAAAAATAGACACAGAATACTGAGAAATTTGTCACAACAGTGTCAGAACTACTTTGACAACATAGAATGGAGGAAAAGTTGATGATCCTGTATGGATTCTGCAGCCCAGCCCTGCCAGTGGGCTGCAGCCTCTAAGCTGCTTCTCTGCTGACAGTTTCCCAAATGACTTCTGCCCCTTGGAATTGCACATCAGTAATCAGATGAGTTTTCTGGGCTTCATTATGCCATTGTGTAGCCATAGCTTCCACAGTGCAATGCCACAAGAAGCCTGTCCTTAAGGATTTCTTTACTTGGGTATTCAGGTAACTTGAGCATGTTGATACTGAAAAGAAAAGAACAAAGTTCTATCACAGTTCAGCAAGAAACCAACAGTAAAATTTTCTGAATGAAAACCCCAAAGACATTACATTTATGCAAGAAAAACCTGTGCTGCGTCATAGTGCTACTGAGTATTTGAATATACTGCAGGAAATTAAGGGTTTTTTCACTTCAGTAAACTGCAATACAATAATTGAAATTTGAGTATTCCCTTATAGATTCCATTGGCTTTAATTAAGCAAAATGAAGAAATAAACAATGAGTAAACATAATGTAACATTACCTGGATTAAGATCCATCACTTTCATGTTGGACAGTGAATACTCTACAAACTGCTTACATTTTTTCAGTAAAGCTATTCAAAATGAATGTACTTTTGATTGTGGCATGCAAAAGCCCTGGGTTTCAGGCATTTCAGTGAGAATACTTCACATACCATGTGCTTGATGTTGGTAAGAGATTTGCAGTATATGGCACAGCAGCAATGGTAAAATTTTGTAATCCACTGCCACCCATTATGTGAGCAAAGCCACCATGAGGCACCCTGGAACTGAGACAAGTCAGAGAAATTAGACTATTACAAGAATGTCACAAGCAAAATAATATCATCTTTACACTGCAAATCTCTCTTACTGCTACCTGTGACCAGTTAATAACACTTCTATCAAGCTTCTCCCTTTCTTACCCATATCAAAATTCTCATTGTTTAAACGCTTTTAATTCCAATATGGAATGATGCCTTTGTCCATTTACATTAGGCTTCAAACAGCTTGAATGGTTTTTAAGAGAATTCTGTTTGCAAAGAGGACTCATTTCTACAACCAGTTTTTTTTAATAATAACATTTATGGTTATTTACATTTACAGTTTAAGAAATACAAACACAGCACCATAAAAAAGTTCATTCTCCAATTACTATCCATGGGACAACTGACCAGTGCCCCTGACATGTCTTCAGATCATGTATTTCAAGTAACTAATAAAACCAGTACATCAGTCACAGTATCACCCAGTGACAACCTATGCCCAAAGCAGAACACACTGAAAACACCACCAGCATCTTCAGGAATGCATTCTCACTTCAGCACACTACTCTACTTCTGTCCTTTTACAACTATATCATTCCAGGATTAGTCAAGGTGTAAACAGACAATAATCCTGGAGTCTTCAGAGTCCCTCCCTATGATGTTAAACAAAAAGAGACAGAACAAAATTCAAATATTTTGATATCCTAAGTTTGTATGTATTACAAGGAACACAGTTTTAGCACTCACACCAAAAACAAACTCCCAAAACAAACAAGAACAAAAAAGAAAACACCAACAAAACTATAAAACCCCAAATTATAATGAAAAGGACTAAAATAAGTTGAATCTCAGTCAGCAATGCATCCTTGCATCCAAGCCAGCAGCCTTTTGGGTTGCAATAGGAAGAATGTCACCAGCAGACTAAGGGAGGTGATGCTTTTCCTGTACTTGATAAGAAACATCTGGATTCCAGCTCCAAGCTCCCCCACTACAGGAGGGACAGGGACATAGTGCAGCAATTAAGCAAATGGCCACAACAGTGCTAAGGGACTGGAGAAGCTGACACAGGAGGATAGGAAGCCAGGACTGGTCATCCTGGAGAAGACAAGGCTCAGGGGAATCTGAATCATGTATATAAATAACTCTACAGGGAGGAATAAAGAAGATGAACACTAGTCTCAAGATGGAGCATGCAGTGCCCCAGTGACAGGAGGCAATGGGCACAAATTGAAATCCAAGCAATTTCCATTTAAACACAAGAAAAACTTCTTACTGTGAGGTGGTGAAACACTGGACCAAGTTGCCCAGACAAGCTGAGGAGTCAGCACCCCTGGAGACAGCCAAAAAACTATCTGGACAAGACCTTAAGCATTCATCTCTAGCTGACCCTGCTCTGAGCATGGCAGTGGACTAGACAATCTCCAGAGGTCTCTTCAAACCTCAGTTACCCAGAGGTTTTGTAGTTAGCAAAGAAAGAATTGGATAAAACAAAATAAACCTTCATAAACTATATCACAGATGTCAGGATTTTGGATTACAGGTACCAACATTAAAAACAGTGCTCCCATATTCACACAATCAAAGTGACTGCAAAAACCAGGAGCAAGAATGGAAAGGAAGAATCAAGTTATGTTTGCACTCCCAGTAAAATTACTTGGCAAAAATGCAAAAGAGTATGGGTTGCTACTGCCAAATGTTAAGGAGCTAGGGCAGAACTCATAGCAATACTTCTTTAAAATTCCTTTAAAAGCTAGCTATAATCCATATCACCTAGCTTAAGGGCAGCAACATTGGGCACTGGTATATAAAGTAACCCCTCTGGAGGGAAGTGTTGACTATTTGGAGCACACTATTTCTGACACAAATGGAATTGTGCTCACTGCCACAGTTCAGAACAGCTGTAAAGATTTTACAGCACTACTCTTCTACCATGGCTTTGGCTCACATTTCTAATACAGTGCTGCCTCCCCTGCAGTGACTTTTTTTTTTTCCCTTCCAATGAACCAAGAGAACTCTACACTCAAATCAGCAATTTGTTGTTGTGTTGCTAAAAACTGCTGGAAATTTCTCATTCAGTCCACTATTAGCTAAAAGGTTTTACAATCTAACTTGTTAAAATGTTTTTCATACAACAGGTCAAAACTGTATATGATTAGGGATTTGAACATAAAAAACCAGCAAAAAAAAAAATCCCACAAAACAGAGGGCTACTAATTTATGCCTTCAAGAATGAGTTTTCTTTCCAAGCAAAACACTGCTAATATAGTAAAGAAAGCCTTCCAAATATGTGCAAATAAGATCACAATGTCTTATCTCTCCTATTGCATGTACAAATAGCCTTCAGCAAGAGCAACAATACAATTTCATAGCTTTGGAAACTTCCAACACTATTAAGTTCATATCTGAATCCTAACTTTTCTACCTCTTTTTCCACTTAGAGATTCTGGATAAAAATTTACTTGAAACATAGCTTTGGAAACTTCCAACACTATTAAGTTCATATCTGAATCCTAACTTTTCTACCTCTTTTTCCACTTAGAGATTCTGGATAAAAATTTACTTGAAACATAGCTTTGGAAACTTCCAACACTATTAAGTTCATATCTGAATCCTAACTTTTCTACCTCTTTTTCCACTTAGAGATTCTGGATAAAAATTTACTTGAAACATAGCTTTGGAAACTTCCAACACTATTAAGTTCATATCTGAATCCTAACTTTTCTACCTCTTTTTCCACTTAGAGATTCTGGATAAAAATTTGCTTGAAATGAAAAGAGCGTAGAACACATACTTTAAGAGAGTTTCCTTATGTTTTTACTTTTAAAACTAGTCATATAAATATCTCACATTTAGCAAATATGCTGAATTTCTCTTAAAACAGCATATAGCTTCAACAGAAACTACAGTCCCCTTAGAAGTTAAATAGCAATCCTGATACCTGCAGAATACCAGTAAGATAGAATTTATCAAGGCAAGCTGCTGCCTCCCTCCAACTGTTATCTAAAAACCTGATGAAAAGCTACCAATAGATAATTAACAATAATTTAGCCAAATACTATCATAAATACCAAGAGAGGAAAGAAAAGAAAAGTAAAAGGATGTGGAATTGGCAATACCATCTCAAGCAGCTGTCAGGAGAGAAAAAGGTGGTGCATAAGTAAACTTTCAAATCCCTACTAACAAGAAATAGGTAAGAACAAGTCAGTATGGATTTGTGACCAAAATCAATGATGCTTAAGCATGGATCAATCAGACAACATAATTGTTTACTTGATAGAAAGCATCCCTTAGAATCCAGTAGATTATCCCAAATGCCATGAAACATAGAATGCCATTTCAGTATCGTTTGGAATGTTCTAACCAGCATCTGGAACGTGACCTTACATCTCAAAGATCTTTATTTGCTGGCTAAATTTAGAGATGGACTAGCCCACTAAAAATGAGAGACTGGCAGCCAGCATGCACCAGATGTGCAGCTAGAACTGCAGGAGTCATTTCTGCAGAGAACAAAAGGAAAAGATCAATGTGCACAGAACTAGAGCTTCTGAGATTGTCTGTGAATCCCTAAAACCAATGAAATTAATAATAAATCAAGTGAAACTAAGAGAATTTAAAGACTGTGACACTCGATGATACAGCCACGACTGTGAAATTCCTTCATGTAAAAGAAAAGGTTTGATGAGCTTAATTTGTGTTTTATCATTGCTCAACCACAGAAGTGATAAACAAAAGGTCAACTACTCTATTAATCCTAGAATATGAAGGGAACATTCAGAAGATGGTGCCACCAGAAAAAGACATGGATAACACAGCTGAGGTGCCACAGGTATGTCTATGGATCCATGTTCCAAAATGCCTGTATGCACAAACTCAGCAACTGGCCCAGCTCACAGGAGCTTTCGTTGCACAGAACCTTTCCCCACTACCTCCAAACCATAAAGGAAATAAAAGTGATTTTCCTTGAAGAACAATTAGAATTCAGGACAGATATCCTATATAGAGCAAATAAGGTTACATTTTCACTTGATCTTGATGTGCTGCACTAATGTTGAATTCAACTCAGCTTTAGGAGAAGGATGTTGTGTTTACACTAAGTGATACCTAGTTATCTCATGCATTAAAGCCTACACTGATTACTGGAGAAGCCAGGAGCCACATAAATATGTAACAGGAAGAAGAATATCAAGTGCAGTTAAATTCACTCCTGCCTTGTTAAAAATTGCCTGGGACAGCAACAAAGGCCTCCTGAAAAGTACTCAAGTCTAACAAATATATAATCATTTTGCAGGCAATATAGGCAGCAAAAGCATAAACACACACTTGGTCTACTTTGATCAACACATAGAACACTGAAGTATGCAAAGAAGTTTCTAGTCAGGTAATCTTGGTAATCTGAAATCTCTTGACTTATTCCAGAGTATCCAGAAATATAGTTGTTATTACAGCAGAGTTTCTCACCTGCCAGTAACAAACTGCAGTAGCAATACTCTCTCTTCCTGAGTTAGTTCTTCCACAACGTCCCAGAACCACTACATGAAAAACAAGTTAGTTTGTATTTTCCATTAAATACTTGGACTTGAAAAGATAATGGTAAGTCAATAAATGGAATATATGTTACTTAAATGATGGAAATTTTTAGATGAAATTCATGTACAACTAAGTCACTTGGTGTAGGAACACAGTACAAATAACTTCAACAAAATTCAGCCAAAATACGCTTCTATAAAAACACACAGAAATGACAAAAACAGCAGTATCATTCTTTTTTATTAAAATGCAATAGTCCAGATTATTTAAAAAAAAATTTACCTGAATAACTTGGTCTCCTCTCTCATAGCCACTGGTGTATTCTGTATTTTTCAACCAGTCATTCACATCAATTTCTGGCATACCAGATAACAAAAGCTCCTTCAGAAGAAGCACACAGATTGTGATTAGTCCTCCTGAATGAACATTAATTTCAAGTGTTTATGCTATTTTAGAAGTAATGCTTCAAGTATAAAAAAAGTTGCAGCCTTACTGAACCGACAATTAAATTTTAATACAAGAAGAGTCTTGATTTCAGATAACTTCACATGATGTGTTTAAGTACACAGTATCAAGAGATCCTGCTAGATTCCAAAAAGTGGAAGATACTTTCCAACCAAAGTGAAAGACAGAAAATGTTTGAGTACTGAGCTTTATTTCTTCATCATTACACTACTGATGAAGTATGCTGAACAAAAGTATTGGCATTTGTGCTTACCAGTTCATATTCATCAAAAAGCTGGATCAAAGATGGTGGAATGAACATATGGAAGCCTTGTAAAAAGGCATTTATCTGAGGCTGAATGGCTCTTGTCATTCTAAGCTCTGTGACAAGCTGGACATACTCAGCCTGCAATGCAGAAAACAAGATCAAGACATGCAGTTAGCACTCTGATTTGATAGTGCTCATGCACTCACACATACACAGATGCAGCCCTCAGTGCATTACCAAACTCATCTACTGTAGCATGTTAAAAGTCTCTATGCACTTTTCACACACAGAAACAATCCAAAATAATTCAGAGCCCCTTTTGCTTTTCCCCTTTCCTACCTTCCAAAGACAATTCCTAAACAGAACTGTTATTTCAATCGTTACACAAACCAGTAAAACCCAGAGATTTGGACTAAAATACAGAAGTAAATAAAACTTGTTTGTCATACCTGCAGCTAATACAACCACCACTGTGATCATCTAAGGACATAAACAAGGCAATGTTTGTTAAAAAAAAAATATTCTATTAAGCAAAATGACCTAATTCAGGGGAAAAAAGTAAACTTCTGAAAGATCATTCATGAGCCAAAAAGCTTTCTTGCTCTCCCCTATCTCTGAAGTCTAACAGAACACATTACTAGACCCAGAAAGCTTTGTTGTCTTAATAACTTGATTTTCTTTTTAAAGAGTATTGAAATCCTCTTGGTTTTTAAAAAGAGGGGAAAAAAAAACCTAGAAATTTATACCACAGCCATGGTATAAAATATCCCAAACATATTTCTCATGCTTTAGAGGAACTCCATCTCCTTTAAAAGATGCCAGTTAGAAAAGGAAGCTACCAGAACTCTGCTTTTGTTGAAAACACAAAAGCCTAGGAGGTTGTTAATGGANAGAGATCCTGCTAGATTCCAAGAAGTGGAAGATACTTTCCAACCAAAGTGAAAGACAGAAAATGTTTGAGTACTGAGCTTTATTTCTTCATCATTACACTACTGATGAAGTATGCTGAACAAAAGTATTGGCATTTGTGCTTACCAGTTCATATTCATCAAAAAGCTGGATCAAAGATGGTGGAATGAACATATGGAAGCCTTGTAAAAAGGCATTTATCTGAGGCTGAATGGCTCTTGTCATCCTAAGCTCTGTGACAAGCTGGACATACTCAGCCTGCAATGCAGAAAACAAGATCAAGACATGCAGTTAGCACTCTGATTTGATAGTGCTCATGCACTCACACATACACAGATGCAGCCCTCAGTGCATTACCAAACTCATCTACTGTAGCATGTTAAAAGTCCCTATGCACTTTTCACACACAGAAACAATCCAAAATAATTCAGAGCCCCTTTTGCTTTTCCCCTTTCCTACCTTCCAAAGACAATTCCTAAACAGAACTGTTATTTCAATCGTTACACAAACCAGTAAAACCCAGAGATTTGGACTAAAATACAGAAGTAAATAAAACTTGTTTGTCATACCTGCAGCTAATACAACCACCACTGTGATCATCTAAGGACATAAACAAGGCAATGTTTGCAAAAAAAAAAAAAATATTCTATTAAGCAAAATGACCTAATTCAGGGGAAAAAAGTAAACTTCTGAAAGATCATTCATGAGCCAAAAAGCTTTCTTGCTCTCCCCTATCTCTGAAGTCTAACAGAACACATTACTAGACCCAGAAAGCTTTGTTGTCTTAATAACTTGATTTTCTTTTTAAAGAGTATTGAAATCCTCTTGGTTTTTAAAAAGAGGGGAAAAAAAAACCTAGAAATTTATACCACAGCCATGGTATAAAATATCCCAAACATATTTCTCATGCTTTAGAGGAACTCCATCTCCTTTAAAAGATGCCAGTTAGAAAAGGAAGCTACCAGAACTCTGCTTTTGTTGAAAACACAAAAGCCTAGGAGGTTGTTAATGGACCAAAGGTTTAGAATGAGACAGACAAAAGTGCCTACATTAAAGCTGTATAAACATGTGTCATCTATCTTGACAAAACTAGGTAAGTCTAATAAAGTTTCTTTACTCAAGAAAAGAGATTTCTACTTGAGAACAAAATGCATTCCTAGATTATTTAAAGTACTCAGTTTCAAAGTAATGCTTTGACTCCCTAATCATGGTTTTTAATAATGAAATCATGAAAGCTATCACCCAATTAAACCATCTCAACTATCACATTCCTTCTAATTGAAACAAAAGTACCACTCTGATTTTTTTTTTATTTTAAAAACATTAATCTAAACTTCTAAGTTCTGAACCTGCACAAAAGCAACCATTTTTTCTTTCCTCCCTTTCAGAGAAACAGAATGAAGCATGAAACATTTCACAACAGAAGAGTATTTTTGCGAGGCAGTTCCTTCTTTTCACAGGATTACAGAGGTGTCATTTGTTTTGGAATCAGAAGCTATTTTAAAATGCACTACTACCATTTTATTAGAGTTGAGAAGACAATCTGTGAATTGCTCTGCAGAGATGTTCCCAAAAACCTAGTCTCAAAGTAGTACTCTCCCTAGGTTGCTTCTACTGACAGTGGAACTGACATCTCCCTTCTCAAAGGAGTCAGAGGAGTAGCCACANCCCCCTCTGGGCCCACTCCATCAGCTCCATGTCCTTTCTGTATTGAGGGCTATTGAGCTAGAATGAATGAATCTGTTCTACACATGTTCAACCACCTTTTTTTAGTCTGAGCCCCAAGTCAGAAGTTAACAGAGCAGTTTAAACTGCTAATGACTGAGGGTATCCTCATGCAGGCTAAGTTCTAATTCTGTGCTAACTGATAACAGTTTTTAAATAGTTATGAAACCACAATTTATGTCAAATACATTTATTTCATATATTGAGAAGCTAAGACTGTCTAGAAACAAGAATCGGCATCCTTGCTTTCTCTGCTGGTAATAAAGAAATTATTCACCCATTGCCTTCACAATTAGACTTGTTTTAGCATCTGTACTCTTTCATGAATTACTATATTTCAGGGAACATTGCAAAATCATGCTAATAATATGCATTCCTGTTATTGGAATGACACTCTGCCTTCCTGGAAAGGAGGCTAAAGCACGCAAGAATCCAGTGGCAGTTGTTGCAAAGCAAACTGCGCTTGTGTTAGAACAAATGCTGACCCCCAGTGGCCGTTCAGAAGCACTGCAGCTGTCTGCACGGCTGCCGCAGCTGCAGCAACACTGCGCACACAGCGACTTCCAGGCTGGGCTCGCTCCGTGCAAATCAAAATCAAAAGGCAAAGCAGACACACAGAACGAAAGAGCCAAAAGATACAAAAACTTGCAAGTATACCCATGAGACTCCTGCAGTGACTCAAAGCTATCTAGCAGGGAACTGCAGAATTCAGTTAGATTGATGTCTTAGTTTCTAGAAAGTTTTCAACATCTGGCTGCATTTTTCCATATTTGTTTTTGAACTAATGCTGCAGAGGAGGCAGGGACTTTCCAAGCCACTACTATTAAAGTCAATTTAAAAAAGGTAGATTATTTCCATACACAGTGATCTGCAAATGGCTGAAAGAGCTTCCTGCAGCCTCTTTAATCTATCAATTATCCATATGTTACTGCAGAGCAATCAAGTGCCACAGACTGCCCAAGTGGGTACACACTTTGCAACATTAGCTACAATTTTACTCCTACCAACTGCTACTGTTTTACCTTCCTGGTATATATAGCCATGACCTAACTTTAGGAATATTAGTAACTTTGTTCATTTGAAGTTGATACTATTTTTCTTCCAACAGTTCTATCAGAAAGAAGAACCTCAAACCTCAGCAATCATCAAGATTTTAAGTATTACTATTTCTATAGTATGCTAAGCTAGAAAAAGGGCAAGAGTGTTGGCAACTTTATTTTGTGTCTTTCCTTCAAAACAGTTATATCATTTATACTTCCACTTATTCACAGTCCATCCAATTCTTATACTATCAACTTCACAATAAACCTGTGTACTCACCTTGTTTTCCTGTGTAACAAGTATACTTGCACCCCCTGGTTTCAATGGCACTACTTCCATTGCTCCAAACACATCAGTCTCAACAGAGAAGGTCAGCTCTAAACCCAGATCACTGATATCATTATCTAAAATCCACTGCAAGTTCTTTGCATACTCTGGATCAATAGAAGCTACATCTTGATAATTTACAGGTATACCTAGAAAAAAAAAACAACAAACAACAACAAAACAAAATGATAAAACTCCTCAAATAAACAGGATAAAGCAAAAAGGGTTTTAACTTAATATATGGTAGGAGATTGCCCTCTAGAGAGAAACCAGAATAATGCAGTTAATATCAACTACAGCAGAACTGCATTTACTACATATTCAAAGTATTAAAGAATCAAGGTTCCTCTGTATACTTTTCTTCCTAGTGAAGCAAACAGCACACCACTTGAGCAATAATTTGCACCATTTTAGCTACTAATGGATTTCAGTAAAAGCATCTAACCATGCAGAACATGCTACATGATTTTAATTAAAAAAACTTAAGTTTTCTGCATAACTTTACCCAAACATTGGGGGTTTTTTTTCTCTCTATAAAGATAACTTTTTCCCCAGAAAATTACTTATAATGAAGGAGGGGTGAAAAGAGAGAAAAAAAAAAGGCAACCTTTCTGTTTGCTCTTCAGTTTTCTGTCAAGTTTGCTATGAGACCCACTGCACATGATTTATAGGAATTTTACATTTTCAAGCTGAATTTGTAAGTCATCGAAAAGCATGAAGAGGAGAGCTGCTAGAAGTTTAACTTTTACCAAAGTATAGAAATTTACTATTTACAGCCTATTTACAGCCCCTTCACAGACATGGTACTCAAATAAATTTGAGCAAATGTAGCCAGAACAAGGTGGCCTTGTGTTTGCACAAGAGAACTTCTCTCCTCACTACACAAGAAGGCAAATCCCAATTACTAGAACTCTGTTATGACAGATACTTGAACTCCACCAAGACAAACAAACACCTGGGAAAGGGGAAGGGGGTGAGGATGGTAGCAGGCATAGACAGAAGCAAGTTATAGGAAATACTCTCTCTGCCTCACCATCTTTTGTGCATTGTGAAGAGTCACAAGGTGCCCATTAGTAAAAGTCTTAGTGAGTGATGGACTGCAGGAGCAGTACCCCAGAGAAAAACACAAAATTCAAAGGTTAGCAGCCAGTGCAAGCAAGTAAGTGCAAGAACTGTTACAGTACTTCCCTGGAAGAGCTGATGAGTGTCAAAATGGTGTGTACACAAGCTGTAAGGCATTGTTTTCCTAATAAAATCAAGTAACACTGCAGTTTAAAAGAGGGACAGGTAATTTGCTAATGAATTCTCACTGTCATCTCTCAAAACAAAAAAAATGAAATCTAACAGCTGTCTAGTAGTTTCTAAAGGAACTTTCACCTTTGCAACTAGCAAGCATATGTGCATTTCACCTGTGAAATGTAGAAATAATGATGTCTCTGAGGGATACAAGCAAAATGTGGGAAAAGGAAGAGACTGAAATTAAGAATGAGACTTCTTCAGAGAAGCTGAACTGGAGTGTTATTAATGGACTACACTTGCAGTCAGCACGTTGTGAGACCAAAGCTCCAAGCTCACTCATTTGCTTGACAAGTATTTTACCAATCAATAGACACAAGTCAGGCAGTTATAAGGAAATTTCATCAGATTTATCAGGGCAAAATTTAAATTCCATTAAATCCTAGGTTTCTTTCTCTTGCTCTTTTTCTATTAGAAAGAAAAGTTACATTACAGAGACTTCTGACCAATCCTCTTGAATACACAGGAATTAACTTTCCTTAGGAAGGAGACAGGATCAACCTGCAGTAGTTCTGAAACACTATTTCAGGAAATAAGTAGTATTTGTTGGAGTGGGTAGATAGAGAGGTTCACAACATATGGATTCACCTTGTTAAAACATCACACGACTGAAGAACTGCAGGCACAGTGAAGAATGCCTGATGAGATTTTTGATAGAGTTCATAAACACTATCAACTTTGCAAATCTGCCCTAAGGCAACTAGAGCTGATTATTTTCATTTCTCAAGAATGACATTACATTGTAGTACAGATGAATTTCACAACTGTGATGCAAAGAATTGCATACACCACAAAAACAACTGGCTGCACCAGCCTGCCTTTCAGGCATTCCTAATCAGCAACATTAAAGACAACTAAATTATTTGATTATGCTTTAGACAGATTAATGATGCCTGTCTTGGTTTTAATTTAAGATTCATATTCAAATATAAATTGGAAGATTATCTATTTGATTAGAAATTGCTAAAGGTTTAAAATTCCCACATAGTTTTGCTAATGTATTTCTGTATTTTGCAACTCAGGGTTCCTAAGAGAGGCTCAGACTGGAATAGCAATTACTACCATATTATGTTGTGACTGTGCTACACATAAAAGATTAGCAAGACTTCCATTTCCAAGAGTTTTTCACTTTTAGACACACACAAAAGTAAAATAAAAGGTTTACTGCTCAGATAACTATAATGGTTAATAAAGAGGATTGTAACAAAACCATACCAAGAATATGTTTGTAGAATGACCTTGTGAAGTAGATGTTCACCAGCTGCCTGTGATTCAGAGCTAGCCCCAGGATCTGGCCTGCAAAACGGAAGTAGTTCAGATGATCTGGATTTACAGAAGAGTTGCTGTTGGGCTGGAAAGTGGTGCCTAGAAAATAAAAGGATTACTATGTTTTATGACTTACTTTATTAATACATATTTGCTTTCTAGGAAGCACCCAAAAGACAAAAAGTCAAACACAGGGCAGACCTGTGGAGACCCCAAAAATGAACTGATTGACTTTGTGGATTTCTGAAAGGAAATAAAGGAATACCTCCACAGTTCCTTTGCAGATGCAAGAGAGAGGAAAACACTCCTTATACTTCTCCCAAAGTTTTGTGTTCTACTACTAACCACTACCAGGCAGAAATAGCATGGACTCAATAAAACCAACAATTCACTCTTACAAAATAGAAAGCAAAACTAAGGAAACCTCAAACTAAGAAAAATATTTCATCTCTAGTTCTAAAAATGTACTATGAATAGATTTCTCTCTATATAAATATATATATATAAAATTACCATTAGAAATTAGCCTGCATGAGGATACTCTCTCTATATATATATACACATATATACAGACAGAGAGAGAGAGATACACACACAGAACAATTTTGCCAGTATTGCTTTTAAAAGTAACACTCTAAAGCAAATTAAGTTACTTTATTCTTGGATTATAATACTGCTTTTCTAAAAGAAGATGGCCTAAAATTAGGGGGAAAAAAGCCAAGCAGGCAGAGACATACCATCAGCTGACTGTGTAAATAAGGCGTAGTCTGGGTTAACTATCTCACTGGATAAAATATCAAACCACTCACGCACCACACCCTGCCCCTGCATGGCAAAAGAATAAAGCATATTAGTATACAGAACTCCCACTGCACAGTCACAGTGGGTAACCACATATTTCTTATAAATTATACAAGTTATTTGAAATTAGGATTTAGTTCAAAACAATACTTATGAAAGAGGATTACTATTTCCATCTATAAATACCATAAAGGAAAATGATGTCATTTTACCCACCATGCCTTCTTCTCCATGAAATCTCACAGCAATCCCCTGCTTTAGCTTTGCACAATTTGCTTTAGACACAACTTCACAGCTACTCCTAAAAATAGAATCTAAATACAAAGCACCGATTAATTTCTGTATCTTAATTCATTCTATTTCCATGTCTTCCAAAGATACATTAATTAAATGTATAACACCATACCTCTGTGAACCAAAAGGATGTCACTTTCATTGACAGGCCTGTGCACCATGTCTGAATCAGGCTGTCCAGCATGCAGATGTTCATAGAACCATTCGCAGCGGTCTTTAAACGGCTACGAAACAAGGAGTAACCCATATTATACAGATGCAGCTACTCAAGAATTCCTCCCATGACTGGAAAATGGTTATGCATACTTCTCTTCATTTTTGAGATGTGCAGAGAGTTACTCAGTGCTACCTCAATATGCTATTTCAGGAAAAAGAAAGGAGCAGACATGTCCTTGAGTGCTTGCTGAGTGTGCAGCAAGACTGGACCATCAGCTACCCAGAAACAGCTGAGTTCACCACACAGGAGAAAAACAGCACAAGACTTCTTCCAGGGCAGTGGGGAAGAGTCTAGATAAGAAGCCAGTCACTGGTTTTGGTAACAGTACTGAATATCAACCACAGCTGAGCACAGAAGTCATACAAAGAAGCAATATTTGCAGTAAAGTTCACTGGCAATGAAAAACAGCCTAAAGCAACCAGGAACCTTCCAAAGCAGTATCTAGGTGAGAAGGTGCTAGCTTTTTGACTCGGTATCTAGACTGACATTTCGCAGTTCTGAGACAGATAGGATACAAATATGGCCTCTCTAATCTATCGTGGTTCATTGCACATACTTTTAGTTGATCTAACAAACAGGGTATCAGTTCTCAGGGTCTCTTCATCATTCATAGGTAATGAATTTCAAAATACACACTTCAATCAAAGAAACAATACACCTACACTATGTCCTAAAAACAAAACTGCATTACCAAAACCAATGTACACTTGAAAATAAAGGCACAGTCCTGATCAAGAAACAAAGCTTGCAAAACAGACCACCCATGATTACTGGGAGGGGAGGTGTCTGGTTGGTTAGGGAAATTTCACCTCTGTTTTCAGCAACTTTGGTCTTTGACCAAAATATTTTAACATAAACAACCTCTCCAATAGAGAGCAAAGCAAGAGTATACCAGTGTGTGCTAAATGAGGGAGTTCCAAATAACTCATTATCACCCAAAGACCATCTTCATTTGTAACAGAACAAATACACAGCTCTGTCTCTGAGCTACATGTAGACAGTCATAATCTTTTCAAGGTGACAGAAATGTGGCAGATGCCTAACACTACAGCATTACATAAAGCAGTAGACTTCCATAGAGGGGCTTGCTTGCTAATTTTTCCACTTAACCACACTCATCTTCTTTACAGTAACTCTTCAATCTTGAATACATGTCCTGTGTTAAACTGGGAACTGAGTTTGCATTATGCAAGACATCAGGATTGTACTCCAAAGCCCAAACAAAAGGATATGGTAGGAAAGAGAGCAAAGGGTTACTAGACACATGATGTTTTACTGAAGAAGCTGTCACTAATTAACTATGACCAAATCAACTAAATAGTGGTGTATCTATCCTCTGTTTTATCTCAAAATCAGTCTATTAAGGAAAAAAGACAGCATTTTAAAAGTCAATCTATTAGATGTGCATGAATAGATTTAGTAATGGAAAGTTAATTCTGTTTAATTGACAGCTGGGCTTGCAAGACATATTTAACATTGCTCATATCAGATGGACACACATGTATTTTAAAGAATTAGAAGTGCAGAAATCTCACTGCCATGTCTGCTTAATGTCATCTTTCAACATCCTCTGTTCAGCAGCACTGAAGGCCACACTTAGCTCTTCCATCCTCCCCAAATGGATTTTTTTTTTTAAATATTCTTATTTTTAAACAAAAAATCCTCTACAATTTTCCAGACCAATTGTAACTAGGCATCTCCTGACATTTACCTGAGCTTTTATGATGTGCATAAATCTGGACATTAGTTCAGGACACTCGAGAAGAAAATGAAAGTGATCAAAAATTATTTTGGGATTTCTGAAAGAAAAATAGGTTAGAAGCCTGTTAGTCAGAGATCTAATAATAATGTTTCATGACACATGAAGTCTACACAAAAAGACAATGTAATTAGTCATACAGAAAAGTTCCCACAGACTCATCTATTTTGTAATGCTTTTCTAACTATTGTTTGCAAATGACTTCTACCACCTTATCCTTTGAACATGGAGGATTATAAGCAGCTCTCCAAACAGAAGGTTAGAAATGGGGCAGTCCCAGAGAAACTCTGGAAACAGCCAGGTGTACAAAGATGGTTTAGACTCTGTTAAGAAGTCATTAAGTATAACACATCTGAGGAAGAATGAAACTTCTCATCTGCCTCAAAGGGGAACGTTTTATTTGGAACAAGGATGAGGAAAGAATCAGTTGAGGAAATTATTCTGCTACTGTATGAAAAAGATTTTGTTCACAGGATCTCACAAGAATCTTACAAAAGGATCGCTTACATACACAGAAAAGTTCATTTAACTCCCTCGAATTTTGCAAGACAATTAAAGTGCATATGGTACATGCCACAACAAAAACCTTAAAACAGAACTCAGTAAGAAGAAAAATAACAGCTTGAATTATTTAGGCTGAAAAAGGAGGAATTAGAAATTCCCTATTTCTTGAAGCTTACCGGTTAACAAAACACTTCAGGACATCATCATGTTTACAGACAAACTCTATGAAACGAGGCGATGTCATCCTGCTCAAAGAAAATCACAAGATGCTTTGAGTTAATGAAGTTTGAAAGAATTCAAATTATAGAAACTGTTCCATTTTTCAAATAAAATGTTATGCAAATAGAAACTGATGTTGTTTTAACTAGTCCATCAGGAAACTATATACTCCACAGCATTACGATTTCATCATAAACTAACAGAAAAGGCAAAAATAAAAGGCACATATAAATTAGTCCTTCCATACATGCACAATACATGATACACAAATTGTTCTATATTCTTGTTCATTGCATAAAACTCCCTTGTAAACTGTAGTGAGGAAAAGAGCCAGGAAAAAAATATCATTACAAAGAAAACTTAATTACGGGGGCAAGATGGTATTTAATGGCTTCATGTAATAAAAAACCTACTTGCTGGGAAAACATCTCATACACTAATATATAACTTTATTTTTCATTTGATATATATATACACACACAGAGAAAAGGGGAAAAATTATATCTATGTTCTGCATTTTTTAAAAAAGAAATTCTTAACTGGATTGTTTAACTTCAGCAAAAACTAATAAATAATTGCAAACAACCATAAAAATCCCTCATCAAGTGCCTTGAAAGGTTGTGAAAAATACTACTTTAAAAAAAAAAAAATCAGGGTAACAGTCCTAGAACTGATGCTGTTCCCTACACCATTTTGAGATTGAACTCTCCTTGTTACAAATATCTGTAATATAGCCAAGTAAGTTTTGTCCCAGCTATCACTTTCATAAACAAAGATAATTCACATCTTTTTCTGAGGCTATAGCTCCTCTTGCAGGATCATCACATTAAATTCAGGGATAATTTCACATTAGGAACCAACAGCAGGAACAGCTATGTTTCCAGAGATCAAAATTACATTACCTGCAAGTATCCCAACATGATTACAAAGAGTCATTAGACATTCAGTGTAAAACCTGTCACAATGCAGCTATGTTCATAGGCAGCAGCACTGTGGAAAGTTAGCTGTGCTGTTTGGTGCCATTAAAGCCAAAGAGGAAAAAAGTATTCTAATAATTGAACTAGTGAAAGCATTAAAAATCATACCCTTGGCTCTCACTAACATCATCTAGTCAGCACCAACATACTTCCAAGAAAAGCACATACAATTTCAAAATGGTAACAGTTTAGGTAACAAACAGGACCCTCTCCTCACCCTGGAGGCATCTGACAGGAGCAGCACATATAAAAGGCTTGAATGACAGCACTTAGCCTGTTTGCTGTCATGGAGATAACATCCTGGCAATCAGCACAAGCTTCCTGCTTCCCAGCAACATCATATGTTTTCGACTCCACGGATAGCTCTTTTCTGCCCTCAGTTCCTGCAACTGGGAAGGAAGGCGTGGGAGTGACATCCTGGTGATCTGCTCCTTTTTGCTTCAGTAAAAGAGAAGTAATGTTGGCTGAGTCCCTTTTGTTTTTCACCAGCTCTGTGGCTATAAGAACGAGCCACTCATCTAGAGAATGCCACAGCAGTTCCAAGGGCTGCAGTAAACACATGCAAAAACAGACAAAAAAGGAACATGTTGACATTAGATAAAATTAATAAAGTGATAATCCTCATAAGGACCATGCACATTTAAAAGCTTTAAGTGATCCCTTAGAAGTCATGTTAGAGATAAGAGTCAAAAACTCATAAAAAGTTCTCTAATTGTAGCCTTAGAGCACAAAGGGAAAAATTCCTATAGAAGGAAAATAATCAAGCAGCAGATGGAATAAAGATAAGATAATTTAGAAAGGATGAAAAGCTGAACTATTTAACAGAGTTTGGCCTCATGGTTGTTACAGCACACTACTGCCTGACTGCTGCAGTCAACCAGAGCGACAACAGTACACATGACTAGTTTCCAGAGTAAGAGCATATGAGTTCTGGTCTGACTGAGCCTCATCCTCTGGTTTTCCTGCACATGCTGTGTGATGGCACTCAAGACGATCTGCTCCACAACCTTCCCAGCACCAAGGTACCACTGAGAGGCCTGTAGTTCCCTAACTCATCCCTCCAGCCCTTCCTCTATATGTACATCACATTGGCTAGCCTCCAGTCATCTGGGACCTCCCCAATTCATCAGGACTGCTGGTAAAACTGGGCCTTGGCAAGATCTTCCATCAGTTCTCTCAGTACCCTTGGTGGATCCCACCCAGTCCCATGCACACGTGCAAGTCTATGGAGAGCAGCAGGTCGCTGTTTCCTCCTGGATTACAGGGACTTCATGCAGCCCCTCTTCTGTCATCCAGCTCAGGGGACTGACTACCCTGAGGATAACTGCTCTGACTATTAAAGACAGAGCCAAAGGTGGCATTAAGTACCCCAGTTTTTCCTCATGCTTGGTGATAATATTTCCCCCTATATCAAGTAAGGGATGGAGATTATCCCTGGTCCTCCTTTTATTGCTGATGTATTTGTAGAACCATTTTTGTTATCTTTTACTGCAGTGGCCAGATGAAGTTCTAGCTGGGCTTTCACCCTTTTGTTTTTTTGCCTTCATAGCCTGACAACATCCTTGTAGTCCTACAGGACTATACATATCCTACATGGAGACAATTCTGACTCTAGTCTTTCATAGCATTTAAAAATAGTGAATTTCTAAATGCACTCCTTTTTCCATCTATTACTGTTGCATCAACATTTTTACCAATTAAAGCATTCAAAGATGTAGCAGACACTGAAAACTGTGTTCTCATCTTCTAAAATTGTCTTTAAAAACTAAGAGCTACTCACAGGACATTATACCAGAAGTCTACACTGTCTGGAGCACTGTCAGTACATCTCACAGTGACACACTCTCAATACAAAATAAAAGCTGTGTATTAAAAAAATCTCTTAAAATTCGCCATTAAAAACTAGACCTTTATGCTTCCATTTTGTCCTCAATAAGAATTTTGGGAAAAGCCAGCATGATCTCCAAGACTAGTAAGCTTTGCACAACATACTGTATGACCACTCACTCCTTGTACTCCTAGTGACCACACGTGTCTCTAGCTGGTGATCTGAATAGCTGCAGTACAGGTCCCATACTCTACCCAAATGTCGACCATACAAGATCAAGTTAGCCTCTTTTCCACGACCAAACTGCCAGACCTTCACCACAAAACAGAATGTAGTAAGACTTTCTAATGGAAAATAGGATTGACTATATGGAAGAACTAAAATGCAGCTGTGTTCTTAACATGTAACTCATGAGAAACTAGGTAGTTATTTACCAGAATATTAAAATGTAGTTTTCTTCTCCCAAACTGTTTAATCCTTAGCTTGCCAGACACTTCTTCTGCTGATACCTTGTGTTTTATCTTTTATTTCCCCCCAGTCTTCACATGCCTTTCAGAACTCTTGCAACTGATTTGTTTTTCCACAGATTCTGATCACAAACTCATTCAAAAGTATAGTCAAGCACAGCAACTTCAACATTTCACTTCCTTTTTTCCTAGTCTAACTTCAGGATATCAAGCACTCCTCCAAATATTGCCCACCATCTCTATATCTACAGTTGTCAGAATTTTATATTAGCCTTCACAATCAGACTTTTTCATGCATAGTATGGACATATTCAATCAAACCACAACTACAAGCCAGCATTCCTCAGTCAATTCTTACCATGAACTTCACATTAAACGTCAACATCCACTCAACCTTCAGTTTTCATACCTCATTTCAGAAAAGCTTCTCTGGAATTATACATTTTACTCTGAGTACCAAACTTTTACAGCTGCACACCTCACCTCTCAAATGCAAGGATTTAGCTGTGCAATGCCTTCCAAGACTTGGTGTTGAAATCCAATGACTATTTTGTTTCTTCCAAGATGACTACAAAAAGTGTCTCTTAATTAGCTAGTATTCCTACTTTAAAACATTTGGGTAGGCCTGAATTGACCTGTCCTGCAATGAATTACATCCAGCAAAAATGGCCCTGTGCTTTTCTTGTCCTTGTCAAGCAGTAACACCCCTCAGTAGCCTCAGATCAAAATAGATTCACATTTTAATCACTTCCAAGCCAGATTACATTGACAACTCTTCAAAATAAGTTCAATCAGTATACTAACACAGAAAAACCTTAACACAGCACTAAAAAGGATGAAAATGTTTCTTCATTTCTTATACTGGTTAAAACATGGTTTTGCACCAGCTTTTTAGAAGTAGTTCTGAAGTACTTCTTCAAATGTCATCAGGTACAGACCTATTTGGACCTACCAGGAACATGTTCAGAAGGAAAGGAAACAGTCCCTTATAGCATGCAATAAGGCCTCATAATGTTCCTCCATGGATCCCACAAGGATACCACAAGACAGAACTCCTGCCACTGCTACCCTCAGTCTTCCTTGGATAAAAGCTTCTAGGTCCATTCTTGAAAGAAGACAGCATTGAACAACAAATTAGCTTTCTATATAGAAAAAAAAAGTATCTTAGAGGTCTTCACTCACTCAAATAAAAAGTGTTCAGAGAAAGTAGGTGGTCACCTGTATCACTTTCTTGTGCCCTGGCAAGGGCTCAAAATCTTACATGGGACATGAACCAGCAGTCATAGAGACTTGGTTTTCCCCATAAAACCTGTATCAATATTCAAACTGATAACCACACAACTGAATTTTAAGATTGGTATTAAACATTAAGTTTAAAGCTACTCTCCTCCAAAATTTTCACTTTGGATCTCAAATTTAAGTCTAAGATCCATGTTGACTCTTTAATATAGATGTAACTTGCGTTTTGGAGCAGCAACCTCTGTGGTTATCTTAAATAGAATCATTTGGGTTGGAAGGGACCTCTGGAGCTCATCTAGTCCAACCCCCCTGCAGGGGCCAGGGACATCCCCAACTAGAGCAGCTTGCCCAGAGCCCTGGCAAGCCTCACCTGGAATGCCTCCAGGGATGG
>VWZO01008985.1:264377-309301 GCA_013396975.1 Bucco capensis | reverse complement strand
AATTAAGAATTACTGCTATTTTCTGGGACAATCATGCCAGTTGTGTAATATAAGTCTACTTCATACTAAATCGAGAAACAATTCTTTCAGCATACAAAGCAGTTTGGGCACACAGATAAGTGATTCTGCTGAAATAAAAATTTCCTTCACAAATTACAATTGAATGTTCTTGGTTTATAGCAGGGTCTGAAATGAGCTGGAGCTGAAAAGCATAAAACCTGCTTGCAATTTAATTTGGTATGTTTAAAGCCAATTTTCATTAAAAACATTAATTTTACTACAGACACATTTTCTGCTCTTCAGATTTGGGAGGGCTTTGTTTTTTAAAGATGGAAATCTGGTTAAACTCAATGTGCCAGTCTAGCTCAATGGATTTAAGTGAACATCTCAGAAGGACAATAATTATACTGCATACTGTACAATGTGTTACATTTTGCACACATTATTTTTCATACTCAAAACCTAGTTTTACATGCACTATACAAATTATTTATTAAAATTATTTTGCTATAAGAAAATCAAACTTTTTTGTCTGTTTTTTAAATAGTCTAACGCTTTCCTTCACTCCATGAGAAGAAAGAAGGAAGAGACTATCCTTCACTTCTTACTACTTAGGTGCTCTAAATAATGTCAGTTATATACCCAATGCAGGATACCAGGACTGCTTTACAGAAAGGCAAGCTATGATTTCTACAGAGGGATTCCTCAACCAACAGGTATTAAAAAAAACCTTCAGAAATTAAGACATCTAAATGGCAAGCACCTAAAGCAAGTGGTTGAAGACTGCAATAAATCAATAACCTTGCAAGGATAGTAGTAAGCTGTTTCAAAGCATGTAAAAGTAAGAACAACTTGGGAAAAAAACTTCAGAGTGAAAACAAGGAACAGATTAAGAACTCAAATTATTTTCATTTATCTAGTGAAGCTGGATAAAACTAAACTTCCAATGAATCTCCAAATATCATTTTAAAATTACATGAATACAATTGTTTATATTAATACTAACACATTTTGATAAGGCTACACTCTTAAATATAATAAAGAAAAACAAAGTTTACCAAAATCAGGTGGGTAACTAAACCTTCAACATCTAATAAACAACATATTAAACACAAAATAAACCGAAATTATAAGATGAGATGTGTATCAGTGGATAAATGAATCTAGTGGAAGAAAAAATAATTAAGGAGAAGGAAAGAGGTAGGTTTAACTTAAGAAGAGATAGGGACATCAAACAAACTTACTTCCTGTTCATGAGATGTCTGATTAATGAATGCATGCTTTGTGAAATTCATCTCTTTAACGTCTATCTTCCTAACAACATCATATACTTTTCTGACCTTGAACACCTGACTTCTTGGAGTTTTATTTCCATTGTAGCCCATGTCATTTCCATTACTGGGAGAGGATGGGCCAATGCGAAAGACATGGCAAAATATCCTCACGATCCTTAAGAGACTCTTCATTTGAGCTTCATAATTACTTGACAAGCTGGGGGAAAAAATGGAATATTTAAGTTTCTTTTTCTAGATGAGACAATTTATTATGTTAAGGAGTAAGCAATCTAATGGTAGGGTCTGACATACATGTTGAATAAAAACCTCTAAGCTTCAAACCCTAGTGAATTTTAACTTTCATCTCCTGCAACGGCCCCAGAAGTCAAACATAAGCACTATAATTTTACTAATATGCTCATCATTTTAGCTAAAGTGAAATAAAAACAGAAAATGCCAGATCTACACTTCTTATGGACTACTGGTAGGAAATTCAACATACTAAAGTAAGGATCTCAACATATGAAACAAGTTGGGTTGAAAATATTTTTCAATCCAGAAAGGACAGCATCTAATGGCAAATGATGCCACAGCCCATCCTCACCTAGCTATCATCCTAAATGCCTGTCAACTACCTCAGTCAGACAAGGGAGCAGTATGGTAAAGATGCCACTATTCCTAATCAAGAGAAACATACTACACAAAAGTGCCACTATGTTATTTTATTATTCAATAAACAAAAGCTTTATGTCCTCATAACTGAATTCATTGACACTGAACTCTGTACCAGTACAGTGCAGAATATGAGATACTCATGAGTTCATGCACAAGCAGAACATTCTTCACTAAATTCAACTTGGCTTTCTTTCCTTAAACCCCCAATAAGAATTACTCTGTCTTGAAAACAAAAACTGCAAGAAAAATAGAAATTTTCTACTGAAAATTTTCTACTCTCAAATATTATAGAAGTGAGCATATATTCACTTCTATTTTTAAAGTACTTGCAACTTAAAATCATGCTTTCTGACTGTAAGGTCAGTACACACCAGAAAACTGAAACCTCTGATGCAATTAACAATTTGTTAATCCACAAATGTGAAATACAGCTACTTTTAACATCACTGCACCTTTATCATGACCTCACTCTCCCTATAGCATAGATAAAAGCAAAAGACCAATTTATTTTCAGCACTACATTGTAATGACTGCCAGCAAGTTGTTAATTTTTAAAAGCCACATACTAAGGATTTTGCCAAACTCTACAAAGTATGACCTTCTTGTCACAATCTAGACTTCAACCAGAGAAGTTTGCAGTAAATTGAGGTAAGAGAGGAACACACAGAGTAAACAGTGCAACATTAGGAATGTTTTTAACCAGCTGGTTAAAGGTATACATTACCAGAAGCTCTGGGTACAACCACAAATAAGTATTCATGAAATCTTTGCTTATATACCAAAAAAACTACAAATACAAGAAGCTAACTCAAGAAGTATTGGAAAAAAAAAATTGATTGAGGTTTATCATCCCTCAGTGTTTTCCTGGTGAAACCTCAGTTTATATCTCCTGGTCTCCAGGAAAAGGATCCACATACACAGGAAAATCTTAAAGTGCTTTTTAATAGTTTACTGAAGCTTTCACTAACTTGTTTGTAAATATTCAGCTAGGATCAATCTGCACCAGCAAAACCAATTCATGTCACATTACAATTATTTCTTGGAAATCAAAAATACAAGCTGGAGGTAATGCTATCTGAACAGGTTCCTTGCTGCTATTCAAAGCAGAAGTCCTCAGGCAGAAGCTTGGTGGCAACTCCTGGCTACCTGCTAGAAGTATCACAGAAAAGAACTTTTGACACTCTTGAACTAAAACTCAACAGCAATGGGGTGCTGGTTAGCCCTCAGGAAACTAACAGTGATGATACCAGTTGAGCCATGCAAGACTATTATTATTGGAGGTTTTAAGGTACAGAGTGTATTTTACATACTATTTGCTGGAAGGAGGAGAGAGAAGGAAAAGGGCCAAGCTCAGGGGGTCTATATTTACCAAATACTACCTTCACCCTCATTATGTTAGTAATAAAGCAACTGGGAAATACTTAGATGAAGCAGAGATTGAAGCCTCTGATAGGGAACAGAATCAGAAAGAGCAGAGACACAGGGTTTGTGGAACTGTATCTTGTAACAGAAAAAGAAAATAATTTCATTTCCCTTGTGATACACTATAAAGTACAAAGCACCAAAGAGAAGTGGGCCAGTAAGAGTTCACAGGACACCTTAAGTACAGACATCTCTGGAAATGCAAATCTTCCAACTTGTCTTCAGCATCCACTAGTCAACCCCCACGCAGCAGCACAGGGCTACATACTGGCTCAAAATCAGAGAGAGTACAGGCAGGTCAATACTGTTTGTACAGCCATACTAACTGAACATTACTCAAGAGAGAGGAGCAATAACAATAATAAATCAAATCTAAACACACAGTCTAATTAATCTCTGAAGATACTGAAATAGAAACAAATACTGTCTCATGATCTAATCCAGCTACCACAACTTCTGATAATGTACCCATACAAAGCAAGTTTGAAACCCTTTCCTGCAGAATGGTTTTATACCTTTGACAATTTGTGGGAGCTCTATTGGCTCTAATGAAGTCTGGAGACAAAAGTGTTACAAGCTAAGCTGAACTTTGAACACACTGAAGCCAAACAACAGCTAAACTTCTTCAAAATATTATCTTTACAGCAACAGTATGTCATTAACATGTCTGCATTTAACCCCGAATATTTGAGGGTTTTAAGACTTCTATGCTCATTCATGAGGGCAAACACTCATGGAACAAGACTGTGATTAATGGTGTCATGAATTTCCTAGCACTGTCTAGGAGTTCTGAGCTGCTATCTACAAGCTCCATTCAAATTTAACATGGCTGATGGGGAACAAAAAAAAAAAACCAACAACAAAACCACCTAGTACTAAAAATATGTTATTTAGTCTCCATCACTGATGGAGTCCTTGCACCCTGGGCCCAGTTGAAAAGAAACATTCAAAGTCTTTTTCCTCTACAAGCTATGCTGACAGGCCTCTCTGGTTACAGAACACTCTTAAACCTCTCTTTTTCTGAAAAATCATCCAGAACATGCTAATAAGAAACTTCCACTCATGTTTTCAGGCTCTTGACCTCTTTCAGTAAAGGTTTTTTTAGCTTCTAGTTAAGCATAAAAGGTTAGAGCAAACTCTGCTAGCCTTTGAAAACAGTAAAATGTCACTGGTGTTCCAACAGATTGCAGATGAGACATTTTGCATAAACTCTGTCAAACATGAAAGCATAACAGGAAAATATGCTTACCTATTTTATGCACTTCCCCAAGCAACCACTACTATTGCTGCTAATACAGCACACTGGTAGATGAAATTGTTCATCTCATATATATTAGTAGCCATGGAAGGCAATCAGAGCCAGCAAACACAAGAAAACTGTGCAAAGTAACAAAACGCATCTCAAACAGACTAAGAAAGCATGCAGAGAAGTAACTATGTTGAAAAGAAAAAAGGAATGATTGATAGTTGGCTAAAAAGCTTCCCTTCCTAGAGCTGACATAGCCAAACTAATCAAACCAAAAATACACTTCTCTGCAACTCAAGGTTCTAGGCACCAGCAGCTATGTAAGGACACCAACTTTGTCTCCTCAAGTCCTCCTGAAGACAGTGATCTGTGTTAACAAGCATTGCCCTACACAATCAGATTTGCCATCCATCTACTCCAGCATGTGTTCAGCATCAGGCAGTTCACATTATTAAAACTACTAAGTAGCACTAATTACCAGGTAGCTTATTAATCTACTTACAACTCTCTCACACTTACCTAAGCAGTTTGTGACCATTTGTTGTAGCAACTTCAGCAAGACTTGTCAGGATTTTAAGATACTGGCTTTCACTCTGCTGGGACAAGTGTTCCAGAACTTGCCGCAACTGATACATTGAAACAAAAGTTGTGTAATGTCATGGAGCAGCAGATCAACATTTAATTAAGAACATTAAAACTCACCCAAGCATTACTATCTAGCCATATTAATGTATGTCTATATTGTTCAAAGTCTCATCTAATCTCACTTAATGTTTCATTATCATTTACAAAGATTACTGACAAGGTACACATCCTAGTGCCAATTTATGTACTACAGGATATAGAATATTACAGAATGCTAAAGACACAATGCTTAACCATGTATTATTAATTCATAACAACTTATTTTTATCTGAAAAATTACAGAGAACAAAAACTCTAAAAATCTAGCAGATCAAGTTCAGAGAAGGGGCAGCCAACACCTTACTAAATCTATGCTCTTTTTTTTTTTCCCTTTAAAGCTACAGTCTGTAAAATTGTTTGCAGTTCTTTTCAAGCAAACATCACATTAAAAACTCACAGCTAGCTAGATTTGGATAGGGAAAGGAGAGCCCCATGCTTCCTACACAATCAAAAAACAAAAATTTCCTTGCTTTTTCTTTGCCTTAGATTGCCCTACCCCACAATAACAAAAAAAGATATAAAAGAACCACTGAAAAAGGAACAGTTTCATCTACAGCTATAACCACCAAATGGAATTGTGACTGCAATCTTTCATGCTCTAATTGTAAAAGGCAACTGCAGACAGATGAAGGCTCATACTCCAAATGTTTCAGTTCATTCTAGATGGTTCAAGCCTCAAGACACATCCTAGAGTGGATATATGCAGATATCACTAAATGAAGGAAAATAGACCCAAAGTAATTACACAAAGTAATTGTATATATAGAATGCTCTAGCAGCACCCTTGTACTGAACCTTGCAACAAGTCTACTCTTTCAGTTCTTACCGTGTATAGATCATTTTGCCAAATATGTAAAGTTAGAGCTCTAAATTAAAATCAAAATTCTTTCCATAGGGCAAAGAAAAATATATAGTGGTACTACTGTGGCACTGATAGTTAGCTACTGCTAGTGTCTTCTAATCAGGATACTGATACTAAGCAATTACATCTTCACAACAAAGATCAGTGACTATAAAACACACAATACTATGTTACCATGTTTTCCCGTAGATCCTCATTCTGTGTCATTTGAATTATTGTCTGGAAAAGCCGAGGATGGTATTGTATTAAGACTTCACAAGTCTCTCCATAACCTCCCTAAAAAGCAAGAGATCAAAACCCATTTTAATGAAACATCAAAATTGGGGTTTATACTATTATAAGCATTAAAACCTAATTAGGATCACAAATTTCATTTTTTTTTATGCTGAAAATGGGAAAGTCCAAACCTAAAATAAACCAAAATGCAGTAACATATCAAAGTTAGATATCATAAAACTTTTGGGAGAAAAAAAATCAAATTCTTTCAGTACTGTCTCTCATATTTCCTCTCCCTTTATTCTGGTTTTTGAAACACTTTCCTACTAAGAAAGACAAAGTTGCACTTGAATAACATGTAATCTAATGATTTACCAGAGAACAAAGACAGTGCAGTATTTCAATGATAAGTCTACCCAACTACACCCAGAATCTAATCCTTCAAAACAAATATTTTCCTACAAGTGCATGAGGCACAAACCTGACTTGTTAAAGGAAGAAATAGGATGAATCCATGAAAGGGTTATTTGACTTTAAAATCAATACCCAAGCATGAATCAACTTTTGCCAAGTATTAAATTCATGGAAGTCATCTCTTCAAAAACAAAATGCACATCAGCAAGAAGCACAGAAATCTATAATTCAGTCTCCTAAAAACATCTATCTGCTCAGAAAAGCAAATCTGTAAGCAAAGAAAACCCTTGATATAGAAGTGCCTTTGTTCGTGTTAGAACATAAGTAATTCTGGTTTTTCTCCTTTTATACTTAGTATCATGAACTTGCAAACTAGATGATCTTGAATACAGTAAGATCATCCTACAAAACAGCAAACACCAGGTGTCACTACTGACATCTAAAAAGAGTTGACAGTATTTTGGTGTATAAAGTGATGCCCTAGGGATTGTAAAACTGGAGACTCAGGGGGAAATTTAAAATACTCATACAGAAACTGAGAATAGTACCATTAAGGACACACTGGTACACTGTCTTACATGTCTGTGGCTGCAGAAAGTCTCAAAATTGACTAGACTTCATGTGGCTTTCTGGTAACTCTAAGTCATTTTGCAATAATAAAGAAAAACTCTAACTCTGAGCTTCAGAGTTGAGTTAGTAGTGAGCCAGTATAGTGACTTGGCACCTGTGAGCAACTGGAGCTGAGGACTTGTAAGGATTTCTTATATCTGAAAAGAAATGCTGTAAGTAAACTAATTTTACCAAGACCTTCCACAGATAGTCCAAGAAATAGTTTTTCCCAAGTTAAACACTGCACAAATATCCAACAGATACTGGAGACAGCAACTTCTCCCACATACATACAACTACTCCCAACTACAGGTCTTAGGCACATGAGGAATATCTTCAGAAATCAAGTAACTTGATATTAAGATAATCTGCTAATAGAGTAAAAGATTTGATCCTTTATCCTGCCAAACTAATGACATGAATCAAGGCAATGTGATGTCCACTAAGTGCGCTGATTTTTTTTTTTTAACCTTCAGTTGAGTTTTCTAGTCTGCTGATTACTAGCAAAGGTTCAAAAGCTTCCATTCATCCCTTCATTCTTATTTACACTCTGATCCTGCAGAAAAATGTTCTAGTGTTCACAAATCAGGACAAGGCACTCTAGCAAACAGTACAAACAACACTTTGTATCAAACAAGAAAGACAGCTTTTTGCACAGTAGTTGAAAATGCTTAAGACTTTTGTTCCTCATCCAGATACAGTATTTGGAATAACTTTGCCAAGTAACAGAGTCAGCACCATGTAAGTTTTGTTTGTTTTTATCAGTAATATCTCTGCAAGAGAAGAGAAAAATCTATTAGTGTGTGTGTGGGGGGAAATCACTCCTTTCTGCAATCCTTTCCCTCTTACTTGTTAACAGGTAAGTGTCCAAACAGAACCTACTACCATTATACCAAGGATTCACCAATTTTCTAATCAAGTGGAGTTCTACAAACTTTGTTTCTCAGAAGCTCCAACCTTGCAAAGTTGTTTAAGACAGAAAAGGCTTTTGCAAAGAGTACAAACTGAGAACCTGCCAGCAGACAATTTAAATGCAAAAACATCATTTTTGCATTTGCATTTGTTTCACCAAAAGACTAACATCTTTCAAAGGCCTTACAAATAAAAAAGGTAACACTGCTCAGGTGACAAAGGTTCACAGAAAAAGTGTTGTTAGCTCAATACCTGTACACAGAGATCCAGTGGAGTAACACCATTTTTGTCCGGTAAATATTTGGCTCCTCTCATCAAAAGAATTTGTGCAGTGTCTCTCTGACCATGGCTATTCAAAAGAAGAGAACAAAAAGAGTCAGTACAGCACTTCATGCTTTACTATGAGTGATATATCTGACTTTCCTGCATCTAACAAACAAAACCAACAAAAGACAGGAGAAAACAAATAGTTATGATATGAAACCAAGCAGAAACACAGGGTGGAAGATAATGCCATTTATATTCTTCTATCATCTTTCAAGGCCAGTGCAGAAGCACATTGTAAAATTAGGTATGACCCATTTATCAAGTCAGAGTCATCCTCATCTTTCAGAAATGATTCATCTTAGCCCAGCCTCATAAATATTTATGAGCTGCATTTCCCATTAAAAAAAAATTCACACTCAAATTTACTTCACAGAGAAAGTTTTCTTCACTGAGTTCTTTTCTTACTCCTACCAGAACTGGGGGGGGGGGAAGGAAACAATCTAACTGCACTTTAACCATCAGTAAAACATTAGTAAGATTTAGTTTTTTTCACTGATAACACTTCCTTTTGCACAACAATTCAATACATCACTCTTGGCTCCAACTTCTTTGAAACAATAGATGTGAATGTTCTGCTTATCCTTTAAAGTTGAAGAGTGATGAGTTTTACTTTTCCATTCAGCATCTATTTCACAGTCTCACTATCTATTTATAGGTTGTATAGGACAGTTATGTTTCCCTGAGTTGAGAATTTCACAACTATTCCAAAGGCCATCATTGCCTAGAAAAAAATAAGACCAAAGACTATTTATATTCCTCAATGGCTAGAGTATATTCTTTCCAAAACTCTTTCTCCTAAAGAAAATAAAAAACTGGGTACCAGTGATTAGATGCTGATTTCATTAAAAACACATTGAAAGACTAGTTGGCTATACTGACTAATGTAATACAGAAGTATCTAAAGGGTGAAATGAAAGACTGATAGTAAAGACATTGCAATTCAGGTTACAGTTACAAGTTTTTCAATGAAGTTTTAGACTACAACCTAGTTTGCAGTGCAACCTTTACACAAATACATACAAGTATTTGCTGTCCTGGAACACACCAAGGCTGCCTGCACTAACAGTTCAGTAAGTGAACAGGAAAAGTGACAATTAAGAGCTGAAGTGCAAGAGGCAGCTTCACTGGTCTCTTAGTAGTTCCCAGTTGAGTTCTCCTTGTTCTTGTTCATGCCCCTCCAGTACAGGAAACCAAAAGGTCAATCTAATGTACCAGACTTTGTCCCAGTGCCAACAAAGATTCAGAGCCAACTACCAAACTTCAGAAAGGAGCTAAGACTAACAGCCTACTTGAAGCATCTTTTCACTGTCATTCTCTAAACTAAGTGCACAACCCATCCCTGTTGAAAAAACAGGTTCCAGAGTCAGACTTTGAGCACCAATACCTTTGTCCAGCCATTACCAGTCACTGCTACTGCACCCAGCTCTCCCTGTCATCAGGGACCTATAACCTTTCTTCCCAGGTAGCAGCACCTCCAGCTGGCACTTCTGCCAAGAAGACACTGACTTTCACTACACATACTGTTCATTCCTACCCTACTAGCTGCTTCAGTTGTGAATTTCTAAAATAACATCATCACTGGACTTGCAACACATTCCCTTCTCATGGAAAACCTCAAAGCCAAGGCAAGCTGCTTACTTCTTTTGAAGTGGGTGCCAATACCAGTCCCTAAATCAAGCACCAAGGCATTCAATTAGGTAGCAGCTATTTATTCTACACTTCCCTTCTTATCAGCTGACAAGAGTCAGCATACACTAGCTCCAGAGACCAGGACTCCCACAGCATAACTCTTGCCAGGCCACCAGGTCAGCTCATTTCTCCTGTTGCTTATATTACCATTAATCATAGGTGAACTAAATTTGTAACTGAAGTACAGGGATTAAAAAATTGTAAATGTGCTACTAAATAGCAGAAATGTTCCAGTTAAAACAAAAGGTCAGTTATCATGTGATTAGTTTTGAAATTAAACTGTAAAGAAAGCAGAACTCATATCATATATGCACATTTTGTGTACACTGCAACACCATAAAATGCATTAAAGAATAGTCAAGCTTGCCTTATAAAAGGTTGTGGTTTTGGTTTACTTAACATAATCTGCATTAGTAGATCTCTATCAGAAGAAAGTTCAGTAGTCATTATGTCTCATGCTAGAACATGCACAGCTATATGCTTAATAGATCTGTTAGAGGTATATAAGAAGCTTGCAGAACTGAATTAGGTATTCAGATAAGAAAAACTACATTCAAGCATGGGACAAGATTAAATACCAGTCACCTTTCACATTTCCTAAATTTTGTGCTTTCTAATCATTGTAACTGAAGAAAGGGACTAAAAAAAAAAATCTATTTCACTTCTAGCACAGTATTCAAAAGTTATGAATATCTAACCTGCAAGCAAAATAGAGTGGAGTTGCCCCTGACACATTGGGTCTGTTGATATCTGCACCACTGTCGAGCAGACACTGCACCGTCTGCAATAGAAGAAAACACCAGCGTTAGAAAAAGAGCAACAGAAAAGTCTACTGACTTGCAACTATTTAGTGTCATGCATGTCTAATTACACTGAAGGATTTAATTTTCAGTAATGAATCTCAAAACCAGAATTCCTAAACACTATATAAAAAATGATGGCAGTCAGAGCTTGTGAAGCTTCCTTTGACTATCCCTTCAGCTAATCCCAAAGACCCCGAGAACTACAAGCCATGTAGAAAGGAAAATGACACTATGAGATGCAAACCTCAAGTTAGTGACAGCAGTAAACAGCCTTATCACAAGCTGGAGTTCTAAACACACATAAGAACAGAAGAAATAAGTAAGCAAAATCTGAAGTATGAAAACACTGAGCAGATTCTCAAGTAACTTTTGCTATATTCCAGTCACATAACGCATAAAGTAGGTAAGTCTACAGACAGCAGTTTCTCAGAATTTGGTCTTCCAACATCAAGCTCTGACCAGTAAAAATTCCTGGAGACAATCTGTATAATTCTACATGGCTGCAATGCAGTTCAAGCAAAGCCTTCAGACCTCTACTCTGAGAGTAAACATGCAAGGCCAGGCTTAAAAATTATCCACACAGATCAATAAAAAAAGAGTCTATGTGAACTTGTTTACTTCTAACATTAAATACTTAACTGACCAAATCTGTGTCAATTTTTTGTTCACAGTAAATGAATGTTATTTCAGATTTCAAAAGCACATAATAGCTGGTACAATTAGCAATCAAACACATTCTATAAAGGAAGAACGTTTTCAAATGTTTAACATTACATCAAAACCTGCAATCAACAAGGCAATGATAGTGCTACAGAGCAGCAGAACAGCACACAGTAAGTCATTTAAACTCCCATAATCACTGAGATCAATCACCTCCACAAGAATAAAGTAACTTTTCCAGTGGAGGACAAACAATAGTTCTTCACACTTTTAACCAGTATCATACACAACTATCCTGAAGTTTATTAAAAAAAAGAAAAAGAAACCCCACACACAACAACACTGAGGCATTTTCCAACTCTTCATAAATCCATGTCTTGATGAAACATAGACACTTACTGTCTTGTGTCCATTTTGACAAGCTACATGAAGGGCTGTCTGACCCATTGCATCTTCAACATCTACGTTACTGACATGCTGAACAAGATCATGAAGCAATTCTGTTCGTCCATTAACAGCCAACCAATGAATCTAAACACAAAATGATGTGTTCTTTAGCAGTAAGCATTTCATAAATTTCATTTTAAACTCGACTGTACTATTGTCAACATTTTCACAAAGAGAAGCTTTGAATAATACTGTCATATGCTTAGGTACTTTGATCACATCTTTTGATTCTTAAGGGCACTGGAGACACAGGAGTTTTGTTTCATGGAAGTTGGTAGAAGCTTAAGGAATGAGAATCTTCCAATTCTTCATTCACTTTAAGAACACCATGATAATTAAAAGCACTTACTGCAGTTAAGCCTTCATTATTACATATGTTGACATCAGCACTGTATTCCAGAAGCTTGCTCATACACTTCTTCTGGCTATAAACAAAAGAATACATTAAAACCCAGCCAGGGAAAATAATTTACAAAGACCAGGTATCTTCTTAGAGCTCCACTCACTTTAATTCATCGTCTCATCATCATACAAACAATAAGCAGGTAGTTTTCTACTTTATAAGGAATATAGTAGGGAGCATGTGAAAAAGAGAAGTGTTCAACAGTAGCATCAGAGACACAGAGCACATGTGTAGCATATGACAGCACAAAGTTAAAAACACAGTTGTGTAGCTGAATGCTTTTGTGGAAAGCATAGAAGTACTTCAGCACCACTCTTACAGCTTCAGCTTAACACGAACTAGATTCTCAAGACAAGAACGTGGAGTTCAGCTATTGGAAAGAAATGAAGTTCATCATCATCTGTACACTTCAGTGAACACACATTATTAATCATTATTTAATGACACTCTGTAACACTATGTAAATTGTTGGCAAGTACAATAACTGCCTTCATGAAAGTAGGGCCATTTTGTCTCCTTCATGTTTTGTTTGGTCTTTAAGGGTAAAGCACTTAGAGCACTAGAGAGCATTAAGACTTGATTCTTACTTTTCCTTTTTATTTCACACACAGAATCACAGAATCATTATGGTTGGAAGAGACTTCTAAGATCATCAAGTCCAACCATCATCAGCACCTCTCGCACCTTTCTTATGCCTCCTTTCCAGCACATAACTGTCTCCTAGGTGTATTTCTGCATTTCATCATGTACCACCTGGCTGCTTCTTTCTCCATTCTCCTACAAATACTCCTCCCAGACATCTAAAAGTCACTAAACACCACCTCCACTTCATTTCAAGTACCAGTTATGATACAATTCCATTACTGTAACACATACACACTGTACAAAGAAAAAATATTAGCATTATCAGCTATGTGTTTCCACATACTGCAGTTCAAGGAACAAGACCTTAAAAGACCTTAAAAAGGTGCTTCCTCATTGTTTTGTTTTGGTTTTTTTCCCCTCTCCTAATATTGTGCAGGCAAACTTTCCTTGTAGTAAAAAAATTCCTTGGAGACACTGAAATCTCTGAATCCTTCCAAAACTAGAGTCCTTCCAATCTAGTGTTCTCTTTGAAATCTTTTCTTACTTAGCTAACTGAAGCTGAATGCATCCCTTGTTTAATCACTATTGTAACAATCACTAAGCTCCTGCTTAACAGAGAATCCTAAAATGACTGGTACTGAAATTGGCATTTCAGACATAAGTTCCTATTTATAACAAATTATTTTCTAAATATCCAAAGTATGGATTTCAACTGTCACATTCCCTGTAAGTGTGCCACCCCTGTTTTCAAAAGTGAAAACCAAAGTATTTTGTCTGAGCTATGCAAAAATACTACAGAATGTCAGCTCAAGTGCATTATGCACAAAACCTTTTTAAGAATTTTTATAAAACTTTTTTCTTACCCATTCCTTGCTGCTAAATGGAGTGGTGTGCATCCTGAAATGTCCTGATAGTTTGGATTTGCTCCTTTTTTTAATAATAGAACAAGGCATTCAACTGATCCACAGCTAAGAAGAAAACAAGGAACAACAAAAACTGTAAGAAAGATATTTACAAACCATATCTATACCTATGTAAAGACAACAGCAATAATATGTACAGACTACATTCAGTAGAAAATCTTCACACAAAACCATTTTCACACCCTCACAGTAAAGGTAAAGGTAAAGACACCTAAGTGCAGTGAGGACTGATTGTAACTTATGAATAGATCTAGCCTTCTATGCAATTTCAGTGACTTTAAAACCCAATAGTCAATCTTTAAAACTGTGAATTGTTTAAAATGTGAGCTGTTAAAAATATTTTGCTTACTATTTCCTCTCTCCTCCCTCATCTTTAATCTTCTCACAGGACAGAATTTTCCATTAAATAACAATTCCAATATCATTTTCTTTTTTTCAGACTTTGGTGTCTGGAAGTTACATTTAAAAGTTTAAATATTAAAAGAAATCTAAACCTCACATAAATATTTATTTGCTCTTTATTCTGAACCTGTAACTCCTCTTTATTTTTCATAATATAGCAGTTCTTCAGGATAATCAGTGTCATCATTAACACAGAAACCATGCATTATATGTTTATTTTACTCCTGAACTCTTCAAGAGGAAGAGTTCATTGGTGAAATAAACATACAGTAATTTTGTATCCATTACACTAGGCTTATCCATTGTTACTACTTTTCCCAGTGACAGAACTGCTGCTTAACAACACAAAGAAACTGAAGACTAGCAGTACAATGTTGCAAAACCAGCATCTTGATGACCTCTTAATGACCAACTAGCCAAGATAAAAGAGAATCCAGAAAATAAGTGTAACAATTTCTTGGCTCTTATGATCAAAAAATACAGCTTTTCAAAGATACTTCTGAGATATATGCTAAAATTTTGTGGGTTGTTTTTTTTCAAGCACTTTCTTCAATCTTATATAAACAGCATGTAATTCTGAGATGGAATGCCTGTGAAACAGGTATTTCTAAAACTAACTGCTTGGAAAGCTGGAACTTAGACCTTTAATGTGCCCAAATAGCTGTAATTTATGTGCAATACTACCACCATTTCTTTTATTTTTACTTTTTTGTTTTAACAGTTTAAATGTAAGAACTTTCAAGATACTTAAAATGGGACCTACCTATAGAGGATTCATTCATTAGTTTAAAATTTGATTTCCTGAAAGGCCATTTCAAAAAATACCTGATTTATTTCTATTAAGGTTATGTTCATCTGGCTGTTTCTTGGCAATACAGATTTATCCCCATTTAAGAGCTACATAAATAATGAATAATCCAGGTCATGGTTTTAAAACTTGTACTTAATTTCTTTATCCAGAATACAAAAAATTCTTAGAAGTGACTAAGTTATATTCCCTTCAGTTATGGTCACATGAAGTATTTTCAAACAGCTGCTTCCCACTGAACATCCAAGTGCTTCCCACTGGTTTAGAATACTTCAAAAACAAGCAGCACCTGCAGACAAGATTTCTCTAAACCTAAAAAGGCAAGAGTAACTCAGCTATAGGACATACATAATGGCTACACTTCTTCAGAGACTGAGATTTCACAGAAAGGAAAAAAGTATCCACCAAGATTTCCTTCACTAGAATTTGGAAAGCTATCCCAGACCATGTGTAAAATTCTGTCCTCTCAATGAGACAGGTGCACTGCTAAAAGAAACAAAATACAAAAAGTGTAAAAGCAAAATGTTAACTGTACTACAGAGTTTTCCAGCTTACATTGGTGCCTTAGATTTGTGGTAATACTTTCATTGTTAACTTCTGGACTGGACTCAAGTAAGTCTTACTTTGCTGCAATATGAAGCAAACTTCTCTTCACACGTCCAAATGCATAATTCACATCAAATTTTGAATTTGACAGCAGCTCTGAGACAGACCTTCAAACACAAATATCATTTTAGTTTAAAAAGAGCTCACAACATCCAAGCAAAGAATATCCTGTAAGTTGTACACAAAGCCTATGTCTTACTTGATCAATCTCTCTTCCCTCCAACTGATTTCTGAACAATAGGTCCAACAGCTTTCAAGTATTTGCATGTTAATAGCACTTTAGAACTTCTTACTATTATAGAACTGTGACACTGGGCAATTGTTTCAAATATAAACTAGTAAGAACTAGACTAGACGGCCAAATCACTCATTTACAAATACAGAAAACAAGCATATTAATAGCTTTGGTTTGAAAAACTATAAATTCCCATTTTCCTCCTTATCTCAATACAAACACCCTAACCAGTTACCCAGCACCTTTCCTAAACACAGACAAAGTTCAGAAGCAAGACTGGCACATGAAATCATCGTGATGAAACAGGATACATGATATGCCAATAGAGTAAGAAAGCTAAATAGGACCCTTCAAGCTCTAATGAATTAATAAAGATAAAATATTAGTAAGGATAAAATATTTCAAAGCAGGCATAACTCCAAGTGAACTAGAGATTTCAACCTCTAGTAATGAGCTAATCACATAATTCAAAACCCCTGCACACAATCTCAACAAGATACTATGTAGCAGAACAAATGTTCATCCTGATTAGTTAAAAAGTTTAGAGTTTCAGTAAGAGTTACCACCTGCTTGCCTACCAAGCTCATCAGAAGATAGCACCACTTAGCTGGCACTACACAGTCCCCGGGTCCCAATCAGCTTGAGGACAACTGTGTAAGAGACACAGCTGCTCACCTGAGGAATCAATACCAATCAATACCCAGAAGTATCAGTTTTGTTATCCAACTCTTATCCCATGTCTTTTTTGAGACATTTAATGAGATTAAGAGCTTTGAAGTCATCAATAAATGCACATTCAGAGCTACAATCCAGTTATAAAACAATACTTTTGTTCTTACCCTAGGTCAAATTTCTCTATGTGCATCAACAAAACAAATCCCAGCTCCTGTCTATGGCATCAAACAATACGATTCTCAGGTAGGAATATGCTGGGATGCACAGAGTCAGTGACTAACTACAGCTACAGAAGATATCTCAGCAATTCAGCAGCAGAACTCCTGAGAGTTCTCTAGCAGCTACATCTCTACAAGCATGTTGCAAAGGAAATTTAAAGCAGCTCTCACCTGTGCTGGTCAGCCATAACCATTGGCATTAGTGTATAGACAGCAGTTTCATTATCTGTGAAGAAATCAAATTACTTCATTATCATAAAGAAATCTTTTATGTAAAATAAATTCATCTACTAGTGTATAATTACAATTATTAATAATGTATAATGATTGTATTTTCTAGCTTGCAGCAAACTACCCATTGTTGGGATTACAATATCCACAGAGTCTTCATGTAGATAGCAGCTTACAACAGCAGGGCCTACACCTTCTGAGAATCCAGGTATATGGTTCCAGGACATGGAAATAGGATCACTCCCATAAAACTTTTCTTTTTAACTTTTTCCTCCTCGTCATCTTAATTGACCCAAATACCAAAGTTACAAAGGAACCAGAACAGGAAGAATTAAAGCAGACCCAAACAAGCATAGCTTCTTTTATCTCTTAGATGCCATGCTCCTACACCTTCACTATTTCCACTAGACAGGCAATACTAACATTTACCAAATATTAAACAAAGAATTCCTCAAAGTTATCAAGTGGAGCCACAGAAACCCTTATCATGCTGCAGCCATACTATTCATTATTATTCTACAGTGCTCCAAAATTAGTACTGCTACCATTTGAAGCAGTCTGTTTGTAGCTAACAGAAGAAAACAATGCTAATTTATTATTACCTTTAAACACTGAAAAAGATAAGTTATACTCAAATTCAAATCACATATATTCTGTTATTTATAAAAACTATAAAAAAAGCACATTGCTAACAGTGAACATGTGGAAGAGACACAAGTCTATCAAAACACCAAATAATGTTTCAAAGCTGCAGAGTCATTCTAACCATCACCAAGTGCAAGAGCTCAACCTGGCTATAGATTGTTCCTTATGGCAGAGCTCTGAGAGCATCAGACAAATCCATCCCCAACATGCACCACTAGAATTTGACTGTTGGGGCAGGAGCAGGCTGGGGAGAAGGGGCAGGCTCAGAAAAGGAGACACACACTAAGCGAGAGTCCTGGAAATAAATAGATGCTGAAGATATCAATTGTGGAAAAGATTTGATCACTTTTCAAAAATGTATCCATCATTAGCTGCCAGCATATACAAATGAAAACAAATTTCTTGCTTGAGCTATGTTCCACAAGTCTCTTGGCAGGAAGATAAAGCTCTCCAATTGAAATAAAAAACAGAACTTGAGAATGCCAACTAAATCTAAGCATGACATCCAGAGATTTTCTAAACAGAAATAATTAAAAGTGAAACAAACTCCTACTGACTTAAAGTACAAGACATCAGGGAGAGAAAAAGCATTATATGCATCATAGACTTAGAGAACTTGTTATCTAACGTGCTTGGATTTTTCAAATCATGAATATATAAAGAACAAAACCCCATCCATATAATACCCTAATGGCTACAGCACATGCAAAGGAAGTTAAATACCTGGATTTAGTACCTTCTTCAGCATAAGGAAGTTCAATGGAAATAGAAGCTCTCCATTTCCTAAGAGAGTACTATGACTCTTAGTTTAAGAATGAAGAAGTAGATTATGTACCCTTCAAATTAAAGCTATTCAAATACATGTAGGCAAAAAAAAAAAAATTAATTCAAGAGGCCAGACACAGGACACCAGAAAGGACCAAACCACATGCCATACTAGACTGGCAGCAGTATTTTCTAAGCTGATCCTGTTAGTACATGTTTGGAACAAAACACTACAACCCAAACCTGCTTCTCAGGAAGAGTTTAGGCAGGTCTGCCTGAACCCAGGGAACATCAAGGTCAAGAAGACATGTAATGAGCTAAAATGTACCCGAAGTTAGATGGCTACTGGATGGAGGTTTTCTTGGAATATAATTTGAGACTTCAGTGCCTCAAGTCTATTTATCTCCTTATTTCAGTCCAGCTGTGATTTGGTTTACGTAATTCTTAGAGAACACCTAGAATTGACATTCCTTCTGCACTACAGGGCAAAATAAATACTTGTTCCAGAGCTCACAGGGCTTGCACTTGCACCACCACAGACACAATTACCTCTGAAGTGCAAGATAATAAGGCCCAAGAAGAAAACAATTGAACTCTAATCCAGAATGAATTTGCTACACTAGTACTGAAATAAATTTAAAGCAGCTCCAACTGGCATAGGTTGTGCTAAAAAAAAAAACATTATCACTTAGTTGAACTGGTGGTACCACATTATTTCTGTGTGCCTGAGCTTACATTAACAGTATGACATCAGTTTTCACTGCTGCCATTCAAGGGCTTACAAGAAGCAGCAAAATCCATCTGAAACTTGTCTGTCAATTTTGTGAACTGCACTAGCAGACACTGAAACTGCTGACAGGTGACAATAAGGAAAGGGTGTAGGAGAAAGTCCAAACAGGGAATACACAGAGAAAACAGAGTATTACTCCCTTGCCTCCATCACCAGTGATAAAAGCTGGCAGATAGACAGCCAAAGACTCAGCTGTAAAAATAAACTGTGAAGAAAGTACAATGACAGCAACATGACTCACAACAGAAACTTTTGCATATCCAAAGCTTTCACAGAGCTAGTCCTCCCAAAAGCTAGATCTGGCTAGAACACTAAGCTATTTGCCGTAAGAGCCTCAAGCTGCGTTTTCAAATACACCCAAATAAGGGGTGGCTAACACGGCAGTGTAGTAGTTAGAGCCAATAAAATTAGGCTGTGACTTCGAACTCTTTCTCAAACAAAATTCAGCACTTAAAAAAAAAAAAAGCCCACACAAACAAAACACAGCCCAAACCCCACCCCACAAAGATATGTCATCGCTAATGTGTCACCCATGAAGCACCTCACGAAGGATCTAAAAGCGGATAGCAAAAGGGTCCAGCATCCCAGAGCACCTGCTGGCCCGGGCCCGGGGGCGGCAGCAGTGGGCAGGGCCACCCCGCGCCCTGTGACAGGCACAGATACCGCCGTGCTCCGGCGGCAAGGTACTGGGCAAAGAAAGGGGAAGTCGTGACTGTTGTTGTTACCACCATCACAAATTAAAAAAGCCCCTCGGAGGCGGAGGGAAGGAGCCAGTTCCTAATACCCCGAGTCGCCTCTCCAGACAGGGCACCGCAACGGCCCCCAGCTCGGTTCAGCCCCACCGGGCCGGGTCAGGATGGCCAGGCCGGAGAGGCCGCCGCGGCCCCGGGACAGATCGCCGCGCCACCGCCGCCCTTCTCCTACCATCCGGCAGCTCCACAGTGCGGGCGCGGCGCAAGGACCTCGTCAGCCGGTTGAGCTGCTCCATGGCTCTCTCCATCCTCGGGGTGCCCAGCCCGGAGCCACTGACACCCTCGCCGCCGCCAGCTCTCGGCTCAGCCCATGGCAGCGGCTGGAGGCGCGCGGAGGCTCCGCAGGCCGCCGCCGGTCCCCGACCCTCTGCACATGCTCAGGCGACGGGCGGCTGCGCGTGCGCGCGCGGTGGGAGGAGCCGCGGCTGGGAGCTGCGCGGGGCCCAGTGGCGGCGGCAGCGGGGCCTGGGTGGCTTCGGTTTTCTTTCCTAGGGATCAAAAGCAAAGGGCTGGGAAGGAGGAATAAGTTTTCCAAACCTATGGAATAGTACTTAACCATCTGCTTTTTACAGCTACTGAATAAATATCACTGCCTTCTGAAGTGGTCCCTACGGAGCGATCCTGCCAGTCGTGCCTCAGCGCCTTCGTTTCCCCGGAGCTAGGGAGCACGACGGCGCCTGGCAGAGGCACCCGCGCAGGATGGGGCAGCTCTGCTGTCACCCCTGCCTTGAGATTGCAGCTAGGCTGCAGCGTTCATTAGACAAGCCCCTGGCTGGGAGGAAAGGGGTTTTTTACCAGTTAAACTCTGGGAGCTTTGGACCCAAGAGGTTACTGAAAATGAAGGAGGCACGTAGCAAGGATGAAAAGTGTGACTGACTTTACTAGCACAGCGAACAGAGGGAAAGGAAGATTTAGGACCTGTAACCTGAACAAAAAAATGTAAGCAGCATTTAATAATATCAATAATACATAGTGTAAGACATGAGAAGCAAAGAACAAGTGTTCATAAATTATACGTCAAGTCTTTGTGTTTCAGTTGTCACTTCCAACTACAACAAAGCAGATGAAGCATTTGAATGCAAGCAGAAATTGTCATACTATGAGAACAGAGTACAGAAAGATCAGTTAGGTCCTCTCAAGTCAGCTGCACCTCATGAACTCCTTAGACTTGACAAGACCTAGCTGAACTAGAGTCCTGGAGGACAAGTGAGGTTCAAAAGGAGCAGGTAGAGTACCTACTGGTGTATGGGGGGGAAACACAGATTCATCAGCAAATCTGTGTAACTTAAATTCCAGCAAAATTGCCAGAACAAAAACAGTAGACACCTAGTACTGTACAAAGAAATAACTCCCAGCCTGAAACTGTCAATTCATTTCTTCCTCTGGCAAGCTAATACATCTTGTCAAGCGTGAAGAAGAATTCAATGTCAGGTATTTCGGCTTTAGTGATGCTTCAGGTGTTACTTGATGTAAGCTTGGCAAGCCAGGGAAGTAGGGATTACATAAAAATGCTGTAAAGTGAGAATGTAAAAACAGTAGGATAACCATACTCTAACAAGTTGTTACAAATTATCTTCTTCAAAAGCAAGGGCACAGGCATCCGTCCTGCTCTGACTTTGTATAATGGTTTCATTCTGTGCAATGTTTCAGTGAGATAATAACATGTTCCAATGACTCTGACCTGTAAGAATAAATCTGAGAAAAGAAATCTAGGGATTGGAAAAGGTTCAGAAAGAACATCAGTGACAATCAAAAGATGTGGATTGACTTCCATGTAGGTGGGAACTGAGTTGGAACCCTGCTGTCTGGAAAAGAAACACTGTTAAAGAAAAAAACCAACCTATTCAGCTACCTTCCTCTTTCCCGTGTTTCCATCAAAGAACTTAAGACATTCACAGAAAACAAGTCCATGCTGCTTCTTTCTGGTCCTGAGAGGACTGCTCTTACTGCTGGGTAGATGTTCTTATGCACTGAAGAAATCAGATGAAGCCACTCCAGGCAAAGAACCATGCATAACCCAAGTGAAAACAGTGATGAAGGATCTCTTGTGCACCTCTGTGAATTCCACTGCATGTCTGCACCATACACTGATTCACACAGCTGTGTTTTAGTACATCTGACCATGTCAAGTGCTATTGCAGTTAGACTTACAGTAACCCTTTGAGGATATATTCTGTGTATCATTGGCTAGATAAGCTTTTACACATATAGACATGAATACTCATTTTTTTCAGATTCCAAAATGTTATCTTCAGCCTGGTGTCAATAGTATTGAGGGTAAGAAAATGCTGCATTAAGCTGCTTATGTGTTATCCAGGCTGGAAATCAATTGCTTCATTTGCATATCCATCTTAAAAACAATCAATGCAACATCACTTTGTCACTGAAAGGGTTTATAAGGCAATAATAATAATATGGATTATGTCCACATTTATTTCTACTGCCAAATGAAATGTGAACTTGGCTGTGTTCAGATTTGAGTGCTGAGCCTCATTATTTGTGTTATAGGTGCCAAAGTAATACTAATAGAGGCTATAATAACAGTAATAAATTTCACAAAATAAAATCTTTTGGGTTTATGTCTTATTTTTGAGGAATATTATCCTATGTAAAAAGATGCTGGGTTTATAATCACTTAATGGCACTGCTTAAAACCATTTTAATATCTTCTTTTAATGGAAGAACTTAGTTCCCAAGATAATACTGAAAACAATACTCTAGAAAGGTACCATTTTTGTATACTTTGGGTTTCTTTTCATTTTACTGTTAAGAGAAGGCTGTGAAGCACTTGCAATTGCTTTGATTCTGCCAACTGACAGGCTGGGTCAGGACATCAGAGAAATTCCTCATCACTACTTCTGGTTTTATTTTATCTGCATTGTTGAATTTTCTCCTTCTGTTTCTTTCCTGGTTTGCTATATGAACTATACTAAATCCTAGTTTCTCTTTCTGAGACTTAATGATAGTGCTGCAGAAGACATACTTTTTACATTTGTTTTAATTCTGACTAGAACCCAGCATAAGGTTAAAATGTTACTGTCTGTTTTCATGACCCACATGATTTACACTGACTCTTAGCAACATTTCTAAACTAAAGGACCATCAATTACAGTTTTTGCAGCATCTATTTCCATTCTCTATGGAGCAGTTAGTGCTACTTGATGCCTACCTACATTTCCTTAGAGTCAAGTTGCTGAAATTTCTCAGTAATAAAGCTTGGAGATATATCTTTTAACTCTCTCTGTCTAATACATCCATGCTCCTGGTCTGAAGCAACTTTCAGTTCTATTTCTGCTACCTTTCTGCTGTATTAATATTTCAAAAGGAAGTTTTACTGTGCTTCCAAACAAATCCACAGTGCTCAGGGATTGCAGTGAAGGTACTTTGAACTATTTTCATCATGTCATAGCCCTTACCTTTGCAATATCTTCACTAGAGCTTGAAAAGCTTACATCTGTCTCATATTTAAAAAAAAAAACCAACCAGTATCACTCCTCTTTTACTAAAACTCTTCTGCACAAAACATTTTTGAGCGGAAAATACCAAAGAATAAGACATAAACATAAGCCTTTGTTCTGCTAATCATTAAGCTCCTCTCAGGTCGAATCAGTTAAGACCTAGCTATTTAAACCTCTACTTGGGCAAAAAAAAAGCAACAATAATTCTGTCCTTGTCTGTCTAACTTTGGTGATGCCATTCTTGTAAGATTCTTGCTGGCTGTCATGTTTTCCCTTTAGCCAAGGGAGAAATTCAGTCTTTTCTAAGGAGCACGAGCAGAAGGCAGCATGCAAAGAAGCAACCACAAGATGTCAGCCTTAATAAAGTCCAGTAAATCATTCTGATTGGCTCCTTCCTGGTAAGGAACTAAAGAGGGGAAAATTACTTGTGTTGAATATTTTGTGAAGAAAGTAATCTAGGAAGAATATTTCTAGTCATAAACAATAAAAAAAATGATCAGCTCCCAATACAGATCCTGTGCACATGCATTTCTACCAGAAAGAAAGGTGTAGATCTAACCCTTCTGCTTGAGACTCTCAGGAAGCCCATAGCAGGCAACTGTCACTCCCCATGTGCTTTTTATTGCACTTTCTCTAAGCATCTGCTGTCAGAGCTGAGGTATCAGACTAGATGGACTTTGGGCTTTTTCCTGTACAGCTTTTCTTTTCCTAATATTCTTGACCATGTTCCTGTCCTACAATTCTGAATGCTTGTAAGATAATAAGAAAGCCTAATTTCCATTTCCATTCCAGGTTTGGAGACATCCAAGTGACATATTGAACATTGTTCCTGGAATACTTTACAGTCTATTCCCCTATAGTTCACCATTTGAAAACTGACAAGGGAGTTCTGCTCTCAGTTGCTTTGAGGGACACTCTATTTGCCTCTAGCTACTCACAGCAGCAGAGTTCTGTGTCTGGCACTGGTTGCTCACACTAACCAGGTTTACCATTAGCTACTGCCACCAGGGACAGCCTCCTGTTGTTTGCTCTGCTGGTTGTTCAAGCTGTGCTGCTTTGCTCTGCTCTGCAGCAAAACTGCTGACTGCTGCTCTATCTCTGCTTAACCCTTTCTTGCTGCAGTCCATGCAGTCTTTCAGTTGTGCCTAAAAAGTTGAAGTGATACCCAGGGTTTCCACAGAGACCTTGCCACAACAGGCAAATTTCCCAACAGAATTTTGCCTGTGCTCTGAAAGAAACAGACAAAACACCAAAAGATGTTTTGACCTAGATTCACTTTTGCTTCCTTCGTTCTGAGATGCAGTGACAAGCTGCAGCATTTACTCCCTCAGCAATCACAAATAAGTTACCTAGAACACAATTGAAACCCTTACACATCAACTTGTAGCTGGAACACCTCAAGGCACCATAACACTTACCAGGAAATTAAGCCCTGAATCTTCAGTTCCTCCTCTGGCTCTCAGCTAGCTGCAGGCAGTGTCCAGGTTCCCACCTTACAGGGCTCTCACAGATGCTGTCATCCTCCCCTGCACCTCATACCTTCAGCCTTATATTACAAACTACCCAGACAAAGTTGACCAACTTCTATCATCCAGGTATTAAGTGAAAGCACTTTTACTGAAGTTACTTTGGCCTTAAATTTTAATTCACCTTCTATGTCTTCAGCTGGAGTGTTTGATGGCTGCCATTCCCCCTTGGGACATTTGCTTCTGCTCTGTGAAGAGACTAAACATCCTAACAAGCAGATTAAAGATGCTGTGAGGCTTGTCTCTGGGGTTTTGAGTGGGAAGAACCTGAGAGGGAGCAGAAACATCACCCTGCAACTGCCTATCTCTAAAGCAGGGACAGTCAAAATGCACTCATACAAGGCAAGAAGGGGGATGCACTGGTGTGGAGCCTCCAGAAGTCTGAATCGCTGCACCCCATGGCTGAAAGTCACCTGCCACCTGGGACAAGAGTGTCTGCAAATATAGGTTATGTGTGTGCCTGGTTAAAAGATCATTCATATCCTGCTGAGATCTGTTCTGTGCTTTGTAAAATGAATGTGTTCTGATAGGATGTTTCAAAATATAGGAGGGAAAATGTTCTGGGATGTTAAAACTTCCTCCTGATCCATCACTTACTATAACAACATCCTTTACTTACAGTAATCCTTTTCAAATATTAAAAGTAAAAAGTTAAAGGATGAAAAGCTGATGTTTCTTGTTTCTCTCAACTTCTATCTTGTAATTTGTTTGGAATCTCTCTGGGTTTGGGTACAAAATCAGTTTGTTCCTGTGTACATTCTTCTCTGAAAAGCAACTAGACATATTGACCACTACTGCAGTCAGAGGATATAGAATCATAGACTCAGGAGTTTACATACATTGATTTTGTTGGTACTCATCAATTATTTTGTAATGACTCCCACTGGAGAAATACAAAATGTCATCAAAATAATGAAATATCAGAACTTATCTAAAAATATATTTGACATAGATATTTTCTGTAAAGTCCAATATTTCCAACATACAAAAATAGAATTTTCAGACGAGTTAATTGTATTTCTATTTTCCACATTTCTAAACACAATCTATTAGAATTTGCCATTTAAAGAGCTTGTTCCTGTCGTAAAATTGATTAGTGTAGCTCCCTAGCTCTTAGACCAGAAGCTCCTAGAGCACTTGGTTTCATGGGTAACCTTACATCAGTCAGTACATCCCGAGCTCAAGTTTCATTGAAGACAGCTAATAGAGTTACTGTATTCCATTAAAGAGCTTTCTTTCCTTGCCTGATGCTTAATCAGCCTCTTAAATGTTATTCACTTGCTCACCTGTTCTCAGTATGTGATTTTCTAGTTTTAGCATTTTGAGGCAACACTATAGATCGATGTTTCTTTCAACATCAGTTTTCACCAGTGACAGTAATGATGACAGATGTAGTACACCTTCCCCCCGCAGCAAGAGCTAATTCACAATCCATTTCCTGCCCTGCATTCCTAAGCTTACCCATCACATTCCTTACCTTCCTATTCTGCCACTTTGTTTTGATGTTAAAAACATGCCTACCCACATCCTTCTCTTTTGCATTAGCTTCTAGCATCACTTTGGACCTTCAAACATGCACTGACAGGCAGAAAACAAACCAACCCAAGCCCAGTGAGACATGCAGAGTTAGCAGTTCTCTGCTCCAGACTCTTCTCCTCCTTGCACTGGAGTGTTTCCCAGAGGGCAGCATGTGGCTTACTAGTGTGTCTAAAGAGCTAGTCAGGCAAATGGGGATGTTCTATATTTTCAGATAAGGATTCTTTAACAGCTCATGAAAAAGCCATGAAAGGATAGGATTCTTGGCTTTATCCTAGTTTCAGCTTAAAAAAAACCAACCAAAACTAACAAAAAAAACCATTAAGAGCTGTTTTTCCATACTACTTTTTAATGTTCTTCTGTACTACCTAAAACTTCTGTTTGAGCTTTGAACTTTTGAACTATTCAACATCTTCATCACCCACTTTTTTCTCCCTGAATTTGGACAGGTGACAGGGTTCCTGTGGCTCACTCCCTCCCTGAAGCACTGGATCATTCAACAAGGGACCTGCTGAGGGGCAAAACTGTAGTTTTCCATCTCATACTGCTTGTTGCTCCTCAAGCCTGTGGTGTCCCTTGTCCTTCCTGCTGTATGCAGCTGATCAGTGGGCCTTTCAGCTGCACCTGCCCTATGAGACACGGGAGCTAGAACACAGATGCAGGTTAGTTTGGGGATATGTTCTGGAGGTAGATGACTGCTTGGGAACATAGCTTGGGAAGATGGGATAAGGAGCTCAAGTGAGCATCAGTTTTAAAGGATGGTTTGATATATCTATATTTGAGAGGAAAAGTTATTCCTTCTGTATTACTCTCTGAACACCTGACAAACCTTGAGAACACAAGTAATAATGATAAATGGTAAGTTTATTATTTGTTACTATAGTATTTTTGCTTTCTTATATCTATTGTTATTCAGAGAGATTTGTCATTGGGTTGTGTCTTTTGCCAAATAATCCAACTTTATGAGTGAAAGCAACTTTGCAAATGAAGAGTTAATCATCTAAACCAGGTATATATGGTTGGGTAAAATAGCTGTATGGAACACTCAATCTTATCACCCTTGATGTCCTTATCTCATTAACTTCCCAGGAGCAAAGCAGGGTTGTAGATTTTGGGAAGAGAGGGAGGGATGTGCAGGACAAGAAGCAGAATGTTTAACATCACTCTGAGCCATTCTTTTAGCCTGTAACTCACTTTATTTAGGCTCTTTGGGGCCACCTAAGAGAAATTAGTTAAATTAATGGTCTATTTTGTACACTTTGGGAAAACCTTTCCTGTTTATAAGTCAGTCCTCCTGAAGACAATGTATGTATAAGATTAACCCATGAAAAATGGAGCTATGATAAAAGCAGATATGGTAAAATGCTAGAAGACCTAGCCATAGTCAAAAATCAGCACCCAGCCACAGACCATTTTCTCATCCATTGGTTATTTGTAACTCGAGTTACAGAAGGAAGGAAAAGTGACACTCTCCAGCCAGCTGCTGCCTGTAATATGCATGGGATGGCAGAGACAGCACCTGAGAGCAAACAGGGCACAGGGCACCCATGATGCTAGTGACTGCATGGGACAAGACAACAGGAACGCACAGGAAACAGCAGCAGCAGAAGGCTACAGGGAGGTAAGCACTATAGAGGAGTTTCATTTATTGCCTACTGCTATCTTCCAGAGACTGGAATGATTTTTCCATGAACAAACACTACCAGCAGAGCTCTGTGCTCAGGCCACGTGCCCTGCTTCCATTGCAAGGCTGCCTGGAGCACCAGGACCATGCTCTGTAGAGCTCACCCAGAGGGATGGAGCACAAACCTGGAGTGTGGAATCTTTCATGTGCATAGGCAAGGAGGTTTACATAAACACTGCTAAAGCAGCCTAGCACCTGAAGATTATGCTTGGCTTCTACATCCCTTGGCAAGTTTCCCAGCTGACACAAGTGAAATCAGGCTGTGCTCCAGCAAGACATGCCAGATAGAGCTCACCTTACCAATATCCTGCACTACTTACACATAAGAATATAGAATATGACAGACCACTGGGATATCTTCAGTTCTCACAATGACCTAGTTTCTGACCCTTCATAAAAGCAGACAATAGCTATTTTAATCTGAAGCTTTTTCATGCCATTCCTAAATAAGTAATCAAGCCACAAAAACTATCATCTAAACAGATTCATCTGCATCTGTATATGTATGCAGCCATACACATACAAGGAAAATATGGCATTTTTGTCTCTGTTCTTAAAAAATCCCCTCAACAAAACTGTAACAGAGGTTAAATAATATTTGTCATCAGTTTTCTATTTATAGGAAAGGCAGATAACGAGCAGAATATTCTTCCTTGTGACTAAGGGAATCAGAATGCAGCCATAAAGGAATCAATATCCATTTATTTATGTACAAATTATGTCCTTATGCAAATACTTAAACACAGCATTGGGGAGATATTTATCCTCATACAAACCCAGATTTTTCTATGAGTATGTATGTTAAAAGTTCTTTCATGTGTTATTAAGCAAAGTCTGATTTTCTCACTATGCTAACTCTGCAGAACTTGTGTACTCCTACGGTTTAATATCTGTATCTAATCCTGATTATACCTAATCTTAAATCAGAGAAAATCCTCCCCTCCCCTCTGCAATCACCTGATCTTCATTCCTAGATTAACTTATAAATACTTAATTGCTTATTAACATGAATAATCTCCTCCTTTAAATATATATTTAACATAAGTAGGGACTGACTTTTATTTTCTCAATGCTAAGTGTTGCTCTCTTATGCTATTATGTCTCCTAGGTATTCTAGTTATACTGTAGAAGAAAACAGCTGAAGTCATCTAATTTCTGAACACTTCAACATTTTTCTCCTGCTCCAAATACATATGGAAGCAAGAGCACAGATTTGAGAAGAGCTGCACTCATTCAGCATGGACACCACAGTGCCTACCTTACCCACCCCTGAGCTTCTCTGAGTGAACAGTGCCTGGGACTGGAGTCTTGGATTGCTAAATGCTTGAGGGAGTCCTTGGAACAGTTTTGCCCAGGCACACGTCTCCCAAGCAATTCCCAGTTATAGCTCAGGAACTGGCCATCCATATTACCACCCTCCTTTAGAACCAAAGGCTAACACCAGCTGTTCTGACAGCCCCAGAGAACTAGTAGTTTGTTAATTAGTTGACTAATGAGCTCATTCTTTCATTGATGAAATGTGAGTTCATTTTATTTGGAAGAGCTGATGATGGCTCCTAACAAAGTCCCACACTAGGTAAAAGGAATCCTAAGCCTCCCACAAGCCAGCATCTCCAGACAGGCACCATCTCCTCCAAGGGCAGGCAGCAGTGATGCCCCATGGTGTTTTCATGGGATAACAATCCATTTTTGGGTAAATCAACAGAGAAGAACAAATAGAAAATGTCACTGCACCACTGCATAGTGTGGGCAGTTGTGCCCACTCAGCCAAGTGACAAGGGAGTTAAAATAGAGCTCTGTAAAGTCAAGAACAGCACAGAAAAGGTGCACACCAAGGGATTATGGAGCATCAAGTCACATTTCCAGGCAGCATTCTGAATATAAACAAAAGGAAGGATTATGTCAAACAGCACATTAGAAACTGGAACTCATTACCCCAGGACAGTGTGGTAGCCCAAAGTACAGATGTGTTCTAAAAGGAGCTAAAGAAGTCCAGAAAGAAGTTTATCAAAGGCTGTTAAACACCATGCCCTGGATAAAATTCTGGCTGAGATGCCAGTGGACAAGACCAAGAGAACATACTGAGTATCAATATATGCTTTACATACTATAAGTGAGTCAGGCTGATCATTGCTTGCTATTAGGACATTAGGCTTTATCTTTAAATTAGTGAAATCATTCTTATTTTCTATTCTCCAGAGTTAATTACTTAATGACAGAGTTATGGCCAGGCCATAATTTGCATTGCCCATTATATGAAATAGCCAGTGGAAAGCCATTATAAACTGTTTTAATGTGTATTAATTAATGCAACTACAAATTATAGTGCAAACACTATTTACATATTTGTCTCATGACTCAAACATTTGCTCCTTAAACATGATTAATCAAAAATGTGCATGTGCAGTTTATTATATAATAATCTTAGTTAATTAATGTTCATTAAAGCTTAAACACTAATCAAAATTCAAGTTGTCGTCGTCCCCCCCTCCCAAAAAAAAACCCAACAAACCAAACTTTGGTTTGGGTCTTTGCCTTATTTAGAGGCAAATAAGTCTGAGGAAGAAAGGTAGCACCTCAACAGGTACTGGGCTGCCAGATAGCCAAGATATGCAATTGAATATGTGCTAGGGACAGTTTTAGGAAAGACAGAGTAAAGCTTCTATGGCTGTTGTTAAAGGGATATATCATCATTACTGTAGCTCAGAGCTGGATTAACTTTGGATGTACAAAAATAGCTTCAGCGGCTGTGTAAGGTGAGTTTTGACTTTGGAGATTAGTGTTTCACAGGAAGAAAAGAGATTCTAACAAAGTCTCTACTCACAACCACATCTCAGGAAGTGATGAAGTCAGGCCAACTAAGCTGATGATTCACTTCAGTAACAACATTGAAAAAAGCCTGACTTTATGTACTTCTGGACCCTGTTTCTGCTAAATTAGATGCTTAGCGAGTTTGAGAAGAATAGACATCAATGCAGCAAGTTCTGGGCTTGGAAAGTCACACAAAGTTTATTTAATAGCCTAATCTTTAAGATGAGCAGAGTTTGCTTTTTTTTTTTTTTCATCTGTTCATCATAGATACATTTTTTTTTCATCTTTTCCCTTCCTTCTTTCAAAGTCTGGCAGAGCTATTTCTGAGCCTGACAACAAAAATGCCACACTATCTACAACCATTAAAGGCAAAGGAGATTTTTTTACTTCTTAACCACCTGAGAGCTTGGCCAATGAGCTTGTGCAGATCTGTACTAAAGTATTTTCCCCTCAGAAGAATAAGATTAAAGTAATATTGCTTTCAGCACAACCTTAGACTTTAAATTAAAGGTCTACAGCATTATGAAAATAATAATTATAAAATGAAATATATAGAAATACATATAAAAACCAACACCAAACTCAACCCCCCCTTCATGGCAACTACCTCACTGTCACCACTGATCCTGTAGCAGAAGGGCTCAGCAGCAGATGAGAATCAGGCCCAGGGGCTGGATCCTGGAACTGGACTCAAGAATTCTTGGATTGAGATTAAAGACAGAACAGAGTCCTGCACCAGCAGAGCTGGGTTTCTGATCCTCACCAGAAGAGTTACCAGTCCACCATGGCTCAGGTGCTCAGCCTTCACAAAGGGAAGAAGCCTTTGCCTCTCCTTTTCTGTATTTGCTGTTAATTGGGTGCTAAATAGCTTAAACAAGGACCTGCCTTGCTTGGGTCTTAGGCTTTATGTCAGAGATCCCAAGGCCCAAGCTTGGTGTGAAAGTTTCAGGGATTGACCCTCATTTTTATACAGAATATGACATATATGGAAGGGAATGGAATACCTTGGTGGTCAGTTTAGAGTCATAACTTAAACTAGGACAATGTATGTGCCCAATTATGTGCCCACAAGTGCTGAGGTCAATGCCATTTACCATCAGGGGGGTGGAAATGCTGGCTCATAGAGGAGGGGAAAACAGTGGAACTGGAAAAATTGCCTGAGAAGACAACTGCCATAGAATTAGAGCAGCTTCAGCTGAAAAGTAAAATCAAAGTAGAAAGAGTGTCCAACTTTATTTAAGAGAAAATGTAAGTAGGGAAGTGATAAAAGGTTATTTAGTCTCTTCAAAGTATGTTGAAGCAAGGTTCTTCACTTGCCTTGCCCAGTCCTGGGGTAGACATACTAGAAGGCTGAACAATAGCAGTGTTGTTTGTTGGAGTCTCTGGAGAAGGGACAATGAGCTTTACATCAAATTTGGAGGATGTCACGAGTGCCTTGTGGTGAGGGAGAAAAGGGGAATAAGAGAGCAGAGAGCAGCTTCATTTCAAAGAGTTTGATTTGCTCCCAGTCTACTTCCTTCTGTGTCAAGAGAGATTCAGCAGAAGCATTCATGCAGGAGACAGCAGGTGACAGGACTGGTGGCTCTGGGAGGGATCAGAAATGTCACATCTCCAACTGCCATTCCACATACCACTCCCCATTGAACTCAATTTGTGGTGATTAAGTCATTTGTTAGTAAGATGTCAGTTCCTGTCTCAGGTCCAGCTCTACATTGCCTAGTTGTTACAATAATTTAAAAAAAACAACAAATAAAAACCAACAAGCAAACAAACAACAAATAAACCAAAACAAACCAAACCAGAAAGCAAAAAAACAACCCCCCTAAATGAAAAAAAACAACCCTTTGTCATTCTTCCCATGCCATTCCTTGCACTTACTAGGATGTCTTTACTGCCAGGCCTTTTTCAGATAGGTCCCTTACACTTCCATAATGCCTGCAGAAAATATGACAACAGTTAGATTCCTGGTGTGCTGTGAGCACTGTTATTGTCTCCTGACACCTTCTTATGACTCTTCATTCTTGTTTTGAATTGTAAACTCTTTACTGAAGATACTGTCTTTTTATTTTGTTTCTCTATTTGCATGAACCCTTACACAAACAGATTTGACACTTAGATGTCAGGTAGGGAAAAAATAAACAGGCAAGAAAAATCATTCACCCCACCTAATCTAATTCACCTGCTCCACTCACATTTTTAGCTCTAGGTCCCCTTGGATAAACAAAAGACCTACATAGCTACAGTTCAGTTTTCATGAAGAGAGCCTGAAGGATGAATCAGTGCAGGAGGATGCAGGCTCAGCTGAAAAATCTCTTCTAACAGACTTTTTTTTCTGACCATAGAGATAATGAAGGGATAAAGCCTTTATCTCCTCCTTCCCTTATTTTTGCCATTTTCCCCCTCTTAGTTGCTGACTGGTTAGTTACACAAAAGGAATCCTTCTTTCTTCAGTCCTCCAGCTGTGTTAGCATCTCTGTTATTTATATGTTGCCAGGTCTGGTGCAACACAATGGGATGGCTCTGCAGAGCTGTATGAGACTTGTCTCCCCAGATTAAATGTCAGTTTATGGCTGAATGGCAGAGGAATTTATAAGCAGAGATAGATATCCAGACCTGGAAAGGGCTATAATGAGGGGTAGGAAGTGTTCTGTATCTATATCTATTAAGGAGTTACACAAAACTCCTCATTGTGGTTTGCTTTCAATTTAATTTTCTTCTGAGGGTTCCACTGCTCCCTGTTAAGCAGCACACAGAGCAAGTCATCAAGCTGAAGCATGTGAATCCCAGCACTTGTCACCTGTACTAAGAAAATGGCATAAGGGAGACAATTCTCTAGGCTCTCTTAACTCTTCCTCAGATGGGCAACTGTATTTTTAGAGAGGCAGAGTTGTGGTTAACAAATTTCTTTTGTCTAAAGTCTTTTACTAAGGGACTTTTTTTTTTCTCATGCTTTAAAAGGGAACAGAGAGGGAATCTGATTACCATGGGAGAGAGAATTTTTAACAGGCAGAATGGATCCCCCGAATTCCATTTGGTTCTACATTTAATACTATCATTGATTCACTGAGTGGTGCTCTACGATTTATTCTTTTAAGTCTTAATTTCTGTATCCCAAGAGTGAGGCTAATATTTTTGTAAGTACAAAAAGTAACTCACTAGAAGGATGCTAAGTGACAAGTAGGACTGTTACCTAGTGTAGTATGTACAATTACACTGATCTTTTCTGATCATCATCTTAGAGCAGCAACCAATAAAAAAGAACTTCTTAAGCCATCAAAAAAATTCTTCAGTCATTCAAGGACTCTTGAACTACTCTTCTGAAGCACTGCAAATGAACACTTAGCTCTGATGAACTTAGGGTAGGGAATTACTTACTTTCAGTAAGTACACTATTATGTTACACCTAATCTAGAACTTTGGAATACTTTCCTTCTTTAAAAAGTTGACATTTTTCTTCAAAATTGGTCAATTACTGACCCCAATTTCTTGCTGTAGAGTGTTTATTTAATGTAACTGGAATGATATTCACTCCTGTTCACTGATGGCATTTTGGGTTTGATGTTTGTTTGGTGCACAGCAAATTCTACAATTTTTTTAAAAAGGATATCATACTGTTGGGCTTTCTACCTCAAATCAGATCTTAATCTGATGCTACAATATCCTTATAAAGAACCCAAAGATCTAGCATATGATGACTTAGCAAATCAGTGGTGTAAAACTTGTAACAAAATGTGTAAACATATGTACACATGTTTTTTTTTAACTGAAAGGTGATGAAAGCTGCAGAAACTTGTGCTTAGTTTATCAGGTCAGATCTGTGATGCCTTTTGCCTTAAAGCAAAGCTGAACACTTTCTTAAAGGTAAAATCCTACACAGGATGTGCTCAGATATTCTCTCAGAGAAGCATTCAAAGCTGATGTTTTATTTATTCAGACCCCTGTGACCTAGAGTAAGTCTTTAAATGTTCAGTTGTTTCAGCTTTGCTAATGACTTAATTTACCTCTACATCTGTATAATCAAATTTAATTTGCTTAACTTTTTAAGGTTTTACTTTGTAGGATAAAATAGTCTAATGAGCAGGCTACTAAGCTAAAAATAGTGATAGTAGTTCACTTTCCAGCTCTGGCATACAGCCATCAGCAACAACAAGAAAATACATTTATTTTTTAGTCTGTATGTCCTATCAGTAAAATTAGAAGGACACTTATTTTTCTTTCATGGCTGTCACAAGAAATAAATTTCATTAATGGCTATAAGGCATTTGGCTACTGGGATGAGAATCATGTGGACACATACAGTAGTAAACTAAAAAGAGAGGGATCTGAAAACAGGAACTTACTCATCTACACAAACACTGAACTAATTAGCTCTTTTCTCAGAAATTTCAGGGCACAGCTCCAAAGTTAGCAAAAGGAGGACTCCATTCCCAGTTCTGAGGTTGTATCATGGTTGAATCCATGCTGGCAACTGAGCACCACAGAGCCACTGGCTCACTCCTCCTCCCACAGTGGGATGGGGATGTTCCTTACACCCCATGCTTGTTACAGAACAGGCTCATTTCTACTCCATTGCCTTGCTAAGTGTCTGGCTGACTCCTGGGAAAACCCATATCAAAGCTTGAATGAGTTTTAAAAAGAAGAGAGAGACATTTTTGTTGGTTTTTCTTTATGGCTGTCCCCTTTTGTAGAATGCATCTCAAGTTTATAACTCACATCAATCCTGGGATACACTCCTAGAATGACCTGTTCTTCAAACAGGATTGTTGCAAGCTCTAGATCTGCCTTGAAGGGTCTTCCATTGCACAGGGGAGCTAACTGATGCCAGGAAATAGAGTGCTTTCTCAGTCAAAAGTGAAACTGAACCTGATAAAATCCTGGGAGTTCAAAGGAACCTGGTAGAGTCCAATATCTTGGAAGAGATATTTGCAGTGGTTTTTAGGTTTTCCTAGAAACAATCAGATTTTAAGAGAAGCTGGAAAAGACAATACCCTCGTTAACTTTGGTATATGGCAGGTTCTGAAGCAATGAGCATTATCAGTACCTTTAGAAGGGTAAGAAGAGCACTGCAAGCTGCTAAACAAGGTCACATAGTTGCAGTATGCAGTTAGGTGATTGTCACCTGGGAAGGCTACACATTTCCAAAAACTACTGGCCAGCTGTGACTATTCACTGTGTTGTTACAGTCCTATATATCCATATAATAAGTCAAGCAGGTACAGAGAAGGGTCACTAATATGATTAAGGGATTGCAGCACCTATCATACAGGGAGAGGCTGACAACTGGAGTCCTTTAGCGTGGAGAAGGCTCTTCTCAGTGGTATCCTGCAATAGGACAAGGAACAAAGAGCACAGGTTGAAATATAGCAAACTACATTTAAACATAAAAGACCTTCTTACTGTGAGGTTGGTCAAATGCCAGTACAGCTTGCCTGGTGAGGCTGCAGAGTTTCCATTCTTGGAGATATCAAAACCTGGGCACAGTCCTGAGCACCCTGCTGTAAGTGACCCTGCTTGGAGCAGAGGAGCTGAATTAGGTGATCTCCAGAGGTCCCTTGCCAACTCAACCATTCACTGGGATCCTGTTTGGGGACTGTTTTGTTGAATGAGCATTGAAGAGCAGTTTTAGAGTAACCTAAAGACCTCTTCTATTTAAGCTTCTGAGCTACACTGCCTTACTTGGAAGAGAAACTGAGTAGTAGCTGCATCATGACAAAAATGAAGAGATCTGTGACACTCTCTCATCCAAGTCTTTGTCTCATCCTGCCATTGTCACAGCTCAGAGCCTGCTATGTCCAGAGCAGCCTTCCATAGCTCTGTTCCTGCCTTATAAACATAGCAAGACAGAGACTAAATCAGACATGACAGGTGGGGTTGGTTTTCCCCTCTTCCAACCCAACTCACTCTGGTTCACTTGCTCAGTGAACCACAGCCATGGGACTTACCTAGCTGAAAAAAATCACATCTCTGTAAGAAGTATCTAGATGGAAAAAAGTCTGCTGCAGTCCTGGTTACTCCCCAGGCCAGTTCCCAGTGAGGGAAGGTATCACTGCTGCCAGAATCTGCATGAGGCAGAATACTTTCAGTGGCCCTTCCAGCTTACTGAATGACTCAAACTTTGATGCATGAGAAGCTGTCCCTATGAAAAGAGACAAGATATGGGAAAAGAACCAAGATCTACCTCTGAGACAGGTATCATGTCATCTAGGCTACACCCTCTTCCAAACTGTACTCTGACTCGTGAGAAAAGATCCTCTAGGTCTAGACCAAAAGATGTCAGTGTCTTGCAAGAATCCAGCTACTTACAATGTTGTAACTACTGTCTCTCTGATTATCTTTCAGAGGATTGTCAGTTCATAACCTTGACTTGCAAGGGAAAAAACAAAGCAAGTACACACCCTATGTATAGCAGCAAACGTCTTTTGCTTTTTCTGAGAAGGTCTTATCCACTATTTGCTTTGTATCTCTTCACTGTTCCAGGCTGAAGAGTGTTCACTTTTCACCTTGCTCATCAATGATTTATCTCTTCACTTCTTTCCAGGCTTGTTTGTTAGCTTTTCCCCTTTCTTCAGAAGCAAGCAAGCTTGATAGGTTTTTAATAATGACCAAACCATCTCCTCTAACTATAACACACATATAATTAACGATGGAAGCAAAAGGTTAAGTAAACCAAATGTGGAGTAAACCAAAGGTCATGGCAATTGAGGCTGATTTCATCAGACAGTGTTGGTATGTTATTGTTCCCAATGCAGAAATCTGGATTTAAAGGAAAATAATGCATTCATGAAACTGGGCCACAGGAAATGATTATTATTCCATTACTTTTGGGTCACCTGCAACTATTATTGTAACTAGGGTCACAAGCAGCCACTGCTAATAAATAACCTGAAAATGAAATATGAATTTGCTTTCATCAAAATGATTCACATTTAGATTCTTCCACACTTACTTATTGGGTGAAATATCTCAGTATGAATAATCAATTGCATGTGTAAGGGTGAAAAACCTCTCCACCGACTTGTATCCCTTCCATTTTCATCTCTTGGTAATGAGAGAGGAAGAGGACACTCAGGTGCATATGTTTTGATAAACCAAAACAGAGCTAGGATTAGGAAAGGGTCCTTTATCACACCAAAACTGAAACATGGCACTTAAAGAAACTCAAAAAAAGAGCAGCTTTCAGCTCTTGGATGAAGGATGTGTTGCTGACATACAGATAAACTGCTTGGGAAAAAGACAGGGTTTAAAGCTACAAGTTACGCACTTGGCTACTTAAACACGCATCAGTCTGCATAAATTGCAGTACTGGTGGCCCAGAATAATTTATTTGATACTCTCATTGTCTGTAGTGGAGTTTTTCTAGCAATGGACTTAGTTCTGCCCTTTAGTAGCCTATATTACTAAGCCAAATAGCTTCAGAGTATCAGTCAGACAATGCCAGTACTCTGTTCCAGAGAGAGAAAAATGCCAGACACCTGGATTGTTTTTTATATATTCACAGTTCCCCACCCAACTCTCCAGTTGCTGAGTGTCAGCCCTGGCTCCCTTCTTCCCCCATGTCCACCTGGCTCTGGCATGGAGTCTTCTCTTCAGTGACTTCATTAACCAGCCAAATAATTGCTGGTACCCACACTACTCAAGTCCTTCAGTGATTGTCAGATTTTTGACGCTCCAGTTTCTCTGCCCTCCTTTTCATCATCAGTAATTCCTCCCTGATTGCATGGACAATCTTTGCCTCCATTGCCATTCCCTGGCTAACGGATTTGTTCACTTTATTTTGAGTCTCAGACATGCCTTTGTTATTTACACTCCAGAATCTGTTGGAAAAAGTCCCAAGATCTTTCTGTTCCCACAGCAAGCTGATCTTCCACTTCCTCCACTTCCTAGCTCAGCCCTTACATTGGCCAAGCAACACCTCTTTTTCTCTTTTCATGCTGTGGATTTTATCTCTGGCTGTTATCTTCCCCCCCTTCCCCCCCCCCCATCTAAAAGATTAAATAAGTAGGATTTACTAAGATCTCAATTCCATGCTTCCTTCCCCACTCACATTTTAACTTGGACTCTGTCTGCCTAATTGTCTTCCAAATTAGTTCTAATAGCAAGTACAATGGGAGTTAGATTATACTAACTTTTAAAGAAAGTCAGAAAATAAAATCTATTAAAAAGCCATGCTTCTGTTTCCATTGGGGTCTTTTATTTATTTATAAGGGTATGTGAAATACGAAGGGAAACTCTCCTGTATGAAAGCTGTCTCCTTTAGCAATGTGGTTTACTTCTGCAATTAATCTGTACATGAATGCTGATTGACTCAAACTGAAGTGGCAGAGGTAAGCCAGGAATAATACAAAATCTTTTAAGACAATATTTTTGAGCACTTTAAACCTTGCTTATCAATCATAATTTTGCTCTAAAAACTCATGATTAACAATAAAACTGATGGTGAAAATGAATGCTTGGAAATTATTGTTCTAGTTATGTATTATTCTAGTCCAGTGGAGATGCAGAGAAGCTCCTTCTAAATCATGTTAATTTTTCTATCTGCTTTTCCAAAATTGAATAGAGAAATGCTGACCTAAATGACTGTAATTAGTTCTTGTGATTGGACTAATGGTAGATGAAGAAACAAAGTAAATGTATAAACCAACTCTGGCTTGCCACCCACAGACACGAGGCAGACATTTTCTCACTCTACACCCCCAACTCCAAGTAATCATTTCCTTTCTTCACCACTGTATACTTTGAAAAATGTTCTGTAATTTTTTCCTACCAGCTAACAATTCAATCTTTTGAGCCTACAGTTCCCCAAGGAAACTAGTTCAAACTCCTTAAATCAAGCTGCTATAAGGAGCTAGACAGTTTGAGCTAATGAAAACTGCATACAGTATAATGCAATAAAAGCCACAGACCAATCTTGGTCATAACACAATAAAATTTATTTCTAATGTTAAGCTAACATTTTCTTACAGTTGTTATTCTTAAAGGCTATATATATAGATAGATAGATTTAAAAAGCATTAAAATGTTAATGGTTAACCAAGTGTTTGTCACTGAATTCCTAGAAAAGTATTTGAACATGACCCTGGTCCTTTTGAAATAATGGTTTAGGTCTGAAGATCTTGTGCACTAATTCATTTTTACCATAAATCACTCATCCTGCACCACACTCTGCTGTTGCTCTTGCTTTTGATAAGCATTAGATGAGAAGCTGAATATTATCTTTCCTTTTAAAAAAGTGTTATAACCACCACTCTGATAATTCTGTAGAGAAACATGCTCAAACCTTTCTGTTTGAACTGGACTGAGCAGGACTCGGAATCCTGGGCTCAGAAGTAGAATAAACATTTAATAACTTGGCTGCAAACTACCATTTTGGGTATTCAGCTGAACATAAGGAGACTTGAGCTCTTATTTCTTCCATACTATCTTTTTTTTTTCTTCAGTGATGATGTAATGTAAAATATAGAAGCAATTCAGACCAGCAACCATTCAATTATTAGTGAAGCAATTCAAACCAGCAACCACTCAATTATTAGTCTCTTTTTTGGAGCTGTCTTTTACAAAAGAGGCCCTCACAGCAGAGACTCCTTCCTCTCCTCCCACCATCCTCATTGTGGAGTCAAGACCCAAATGCCATGTCTATATTGGTAAATAAAACAGCACAGAGCTCATTTTCTGACCCTGCAACTAACTGGGCTAGAACATCTCACAACCATACCATATGCAGAACGGGTTGCAGGAATAACTGCATATTAGGGCTCGTCCTTGGCCCATGCTGGTTCCCCAGGCACAGCCTGGCACCAGTTGTTCCCCAGGGAGGCCTGGCTGGCACAAACCCACTCCATGGACTGCACACAACCAGTGCTCTGGCATCTACCCTGTCCCTGCTAGTGTAAATGTGTCCAAAGTCTTCCCATCCCTGAACAGGCAGACAAGCAGTGATGACCTCTCAGCACAGGATTTCCCATCCATGAAACAAAACATGATGGGGAGAACAGACAGATGAAGAGTAGTCCCATAGACTTTGATTTGTCAGGGGAAAAATATTTGTATTTTTCCTTGAACATAAACCCACTACCTGTGTGACACACATGGCACACTCATTCACATTCATTGGAAAGCCCAAGCCTACAACATTTTTTTCTGGAGTTGCATATGTGGCCTCAGGCTAGAAAGCAGAAAGCAGGATCTGCCCTGGCTTAGGGGGTTCACAGCTTCCTCTTTGGTTTGGTCTTCCTGATCAGCCCATCACCACTTAATGCCATGGCAAGTTTCTGGGTGCACACAACTCAGTTTCTGCATCAGCTTTAACAATAATGAGCATAACCTCAACTTTCAAATTCGTGTATCTGAGCCACTGGACAAGGACAGGAATGATCAAGCATTTGAAGGTGGCAAAATAGCAACTGGTTTGGAATTAAATGCAGTCTTGTAAAGATGGTAAATATTGGTTTAGAAAGGAGTGGAGACGTCAACAGTTGAGGCTTGGCAGAATGTTCTTAGTGTACCTCTAATCATGGTTTGTCTGAAATGCAATTGACTTGGCTGCAACTAAATAATGTCTAAAAATGCAATTGCGATAAAATACTTTTCTCTGATTTCCATACCGGATGCTCATGTGCTTAGATATCTGTCTAGGTTTGCAAATGCAACATTCTTGAGAATCTTATATTAAAATTTAAAGCTTCCTAAAATGCTGCATGATTTTCACAAGGCCACAAAATCAAGCAGAACCTCATAGTTTGGCACAGCTTTTCCAAACTAACTTTAAAAAAAAAATCACTTCCTTTCTTTGGTCCCACTGGCAAAAGCAAATAAAATAGGAGGAAGACAAAAGAAAAACCAGAAACTTCTCTGTTCCTAACATTTTCATTGGGTCATTAAAAAATTAGAACAATCCCAAAGGGCAAAGAAGAAGACTAATAGCTAAAAGGAGGAAGGAGAAAGTTCTGTAACTGCATACAGCCATTGCCAGCTAAGAAACAAAGCAAAGTTTGGACCTTCATGAGGCATGAAAAACTCTGAGGGAAAGAAGAAACAAAAAAACCCAAGACACTCACCAGAGTCCTTCTAAGCACATTTTATATCAGTTTTGCCACCAGCATGCAGGGAACAGTTTGCTCTGCAACTGCAGTAGTCTTCCTTTGATTGCATTTTGCAGCACACTTGATGTGATCCTAAAAAATAAATGAAAAGGGAGTTAAATTAAATATAAGGTAGTCATAGGATTTATCACCAGGCTTGAGACCATTAGGGTGCATAGCTGGTATACAGCTTCCAAAGCTGAAGAAGCAATCTCTGCAGTCTTACTACATTACTCTCAAGTTTTTTCCAGGTTTTTGTCCTACCTTCGTCTTCCTTATCAGCACTCTCTCAATACTCTTATAACCCCATTTTGCAGACAAGCATCTAAATCATTTTTTTCTTCCTCCACTGCATTCCCAGACTCTTTTACTCTTCCTTTTTCTGGTGTATCCTGTTCACCCACTAAGTTCCCATGCTTCCCTTAAGGTTTTGCACTGTCCCCCACAGATACTCCCAATCCCTGCCAGTCACAGCTAGCAGGAGAAGTGTTGCTACTTCCCACAGATACACATGACAGCTCTTCCAGCCAACAGCAACCCTGGCCTTCATCAGCTCATATTTCATGTATTGTGGATTACACTGTGCTGGCAAATAAAAACACTGATATGAGGTGAAATGCTCTTGGGCAGTGAGTCTCTGCCTCTGCTCCCCAGTTTCCAGACTTGGGCTTTTGCCCTTGAACAGTCATGATCTCAGGAAACTCTTTTCTTAATCTGTTTCTTTTTTTCCTCAACCTGGTCTGGCATTTGTTTTTTTTTTTCCATTTGACTCAGACAACTTCTTCCTTCATGCTTCCAGGTGTTAGCAGCAAGGTTGCTAAAAGGACAAGAGAGAGCAATTCCTTGGCTTTAGAAGAACAGGAAAAGGAGCAGTGAAAGCACCCATTGAAAGTTTTCCAAGATCTTGTAGCCCATACAAGGAGGAGGAGTATTGTTGTGAACTACCTGCTCAGTGTACACAGGCTGCTCAGCATTCAGTGCTGGAATTGACCTGGGTTTTTGTTGGACCTGGGGCTTTGTAGATTTTAGGTGTCCAGAAAGTCTCTCATGGTATGCAATTTGGCAAGAGCTCATACCTCAGCCAGATCTGGACAGAGTACCCACAAAAACAACAAAAAGCATGTTCCTGCCATTACACCAGATCTGAAGTACCTGCACGAAGTGTTGGGACCACTAGGTCATTTTGAAGAAAATAGTATGGACCAACTATATAAACGTTTTAATCTTCTTCCTGTAAAAGACTGGGAAAAAACATAAGCAGCCTAAAAAGGAGGCATAAAAAATTTCATACCAAAGACCTAGCTTGCCAAAGATACAAACAACTAGAAAACCATCATACAATGTCCAATTCTCAGACAATTTTAGTCATAGCTGACACAAACACACCCGCTTATATAACAAACAGTTCATAGAAATACGGCAGATAGGCCTATATACAATCTCCAGAAATGCCTACTATCCATCTCTTTGCACCCAAATAACTTTTAAATCTTTTTTACAATTTCAGCCAAATTCAACATAAAGGACCCCAAAATACTGAGTGTCATGAAAATCTGTGGTTAGATAAATCAGGGCCCCCACCAGAGGAAAGGTGGTGTGATTTCACCAGCTACCTCCTGCTTGACTTAGCAGTTGGCTAATCCTCAGCACAGGCTCCTGGTGAGCCTGTCAGTGCTGGGAACCATCTCCATTTTGCTAGTGCATGTGGGAAGTGGGAACTCCTGGAGCCCATGAGGACAGAAGAAGGGTAGAGAAAGGATGTGGAACATTAATCCATAGGTAAACCAGCATTATTAACCCTGCTGTTTCTAGAACAATGTACTACACATATGCTTAGGTGAAGTGTGCTCATGGTGGTACATGAACTGCCACTGAGGTATTCTGTGGATAAATCAGAACAAGCTAGAAAAACGAAACTTCAGGATTAATGGTCTCATGCACCAGGAAACAAACTCAGTCATGGTGCAAGACAACTGGGAACCAACAAGCTCCACACAAGCCAGTTGTACAGCTAGAAGCCTGCCTGCACTGGGGATGTGCACAGCACATTGTGACACCCACCACTGGCAGGTCATGGCTGCAGATGGTCATGTTGGTATTGAGCTGAGCAAGATCCCTCACACAAGAGCAAGGATCCAGCAGCAGATTTGGCAGTGAACAACAGTGCAAGTGGACTGGACCTGCTGCTGCTGGGGAACCCCGCTTATATAACACCTCATTCCTGGGGACCCTCATTCCTGGGGACCCCCCTGAGGCAGCTGCAATTGCAGAAGCCAAATGGCCTCTAGGAAACACAGCCATGAAACAAGGAGGTGCCTTTCAACGCGGGGGCAAGAAGTGGGTGGGTGCTTGGATGTGGTACACCACGGCCCTCCAGGCTGGCCCCTAGACGAAGAAACCCTCGACCTTTTCCAGCGGGAGGCCGAGGGGTTCTGTGATGACCCGCTCCCACGCTGTTACCGGCACAGCGGGAAGAGGCCGGAGGGGGCGGGAAGAGGCCCGAAGAAAGACAAAGCCCGGCCAACAGCCCCGCATCACGGCAGGGATGGCGGC
>VWZO01008985.1:248803-261290 GCA_013396975.1 Bucco capensis | reverse complement strand
GTTTTAAAACGTTAGTGGCGGCGGGGACGCCATTTTGAATGGCTCCTGCCGCGCTGCAGGGAGCGCGGGGTCGTAGCCAAGCGCTGGCCGCCCTCGGTGGCTGCGGGGAGAGGGCCGCGGCGGTGCGCGGGTCCGTCCCCGCCGGCTTTCCAATTGACGGTCATATGTAGCCTCAGAACCTGTAGGCTGGTTCTGAGGTGGACTTGCCGGTGCCGACGGGACGCAGCGCGAGGGAGAACAAATAAAGTGCAGACATGCTTCCGAAACGCCTGGTTTCTCCTTGTCCGGTTTCATGCGCGGGGGGAGAGGCGGCAGTNTGCTATAGTACATGTTTACTCTTAGATTAATAATACCTATGTGCTTTGCTTTACAAAACTACAAGCCATTTATTTTTTAAAACATGCTAAAAAAATTCTTAAAGCTTCAGAGGAGACAACACTGACAAGCTTGTTTGGAAAACTATTTATAAGGTACGCAACTGAGCCATAGTTCTTTAAAGAATGGCAATATGTTTTTCCCCTTGGTATGGAGTAGTAGGAATCAATATTGAATTAAATTATGACCTTAATTATTAATACACCAGGAAGCCAAGTTTCCCTTGCTGTAGTGAAATGTGCATAATGGCAAAAGTGGTGATTATGGTTAATGTTTGCCCCACGTAGTAGTGAAAGAAATGCAGCTGTAGTAATGACTGCCTGTGTATGAGAAAAACAGCTATCTTCTACTCTGTTTTTAATAGATGTTCTGTAAAGGGCACATACTGTCATCTCAGTTTTATAAATTTTTTTTTTCTTTTTGTTTTCTTCCTTTTTTAAAATCTGTAAATGTATTAGCTGGCCTGTATTAAGACTTTCAGAAGAAGACAAATGGTGATAAATAGTGAGGTAAACTCCAAACCCTCTCCATCCTAGGCCTAAACATCAGCTGCCCAAGCCATTGCCTGGATGCGGTGGTGGGTCACAAGCAGTGTTTCAGATTGCATCCCCAAGCACAACAATGAATCTTAAAGCTCAAGCGGTTAAAATATTTGTAACTCCTCTTTTTTTTTTTTTTTTTTTTTTTTTTTTTGTGCTTTGTAACTGTGGCAGCAGTGCTTTGTTTGAACGGCAGCTGAAGCCCGTGACAGAGAGCGCGGTAGCTGAGGGGCAGGCAGGACTCCGAGGGGCTCTGGGAGGAGGGCCCTGGAGCGGGAGAGGCTTTCGCCGGGAAGCCCTGGACGAGGGTCTGCCTCTGCCCTGCCCTGTCCGGCTGCCCGCTGTGGGCGGCCCGCAGCGGCGCTGTCCACGGTGCTGAATGCCGCCAGCCATGTTGGCCCCCGCGGGGGTTCTGCTGTCGTCCGGTATTCGCCTCCCGCGCTATCGCATCGCTCACGAGGGGTCACGGGAGGGAAGCGCTTTCGGCAGAAGCCTTTATGTAATACAACTCTAGCACTTCGGGGCAGAACGCTGGTAGTAAAATCGGTGACAGAAATACTACAGCGCTGCCAGCTTTAGGCAGGGAGCCTTTCCAGCAGTATAGATTTATTATATTTTAGACAACTTGGGAAGCATAACGTTATCTATACAAAATGGAAGTGCAGCTGAAAGCAGCAACTGGAGAAGAACTTGCTGTTTGCTATTTTTAACCACAGGTTCCGTTTATAAAAAGACGTTCTGAAAGCTAATACCAAAACAGCATCTCATCAGTGAGAACGAAATAACCACAGACAGACAGTATGGGGAAGGTTCAAGGGAAAAAACAGATATCCATTAGCAGCAATACAAACACAGACAGGAGCTTTTTTTTTCCTCCTCTCTTTAAGAAAAGACAGTTAAATTTCAAAAGGTGTGAAATCTGGAAGTTTGGGGTTTTAAAATGCACTTTAATGTCTTTCAGCATCTCTAGTACATCACAAAATAAAAAAAAGCTTTTTTTTTTGCACCACAGAGACAAGTGTTCATGTTCTGTAATTGCACACTATGTGTTTTAAATGCAGTTGCACAATAAAAAGCAAATATGCTGATCTGCTTTGATGTGTAAAGGCTAAAAAAGAAGACAAACCCAACCTGGTGTGTTTCATGTGGGAGAAGAGTCATTTTAAAAATATACAGACTTGGTAACAGTCTGCTTCTAAAAATAGAATGAATTGATATGTAGGGTCTTCAAATTAAAGGTCAGAGGTGACAAACCAGGACAAAGGTCATCCAGCTCATTTTCAAGCAATCAGTTTCTAGTTTTTTCATGGTTGAACAAAAGCTTAATTATATAGGAAAGTGAGGACTGTAATATTTAACTAGTCAATTTTAACAGAGAAATGGAGGACGTTTTACACAATTATCTTTTCTTGAATGTGGCTGTAATACAGAATTATTTGTGCTACTGTTACTGATGGAAAAACAGGACTGTCTAAATTTAAACATTTAAATACATTTCTTAATTTAATCATCCACAATCTGTATTTATTATTTATACTTGAGAACTAAGAGAAGAGTGTATAGCCATTTTCTGCTTTTTCAGTGATCTTAGCAAAAAGAAAGAGGTCTGTCCTGATGATACTACAATTTCAATAAAGTTTAAATTGCAGGACCAAGCATGTTAGCATTTGTATACATCATTTCTAACAAATCACTTTCCTTTCCAAAAGTGCTGCTTCCAGTCTGCAGCATTGTATCTGTCACTGTGCAGTACACAGACCTAAAAACTGACTGCTTAACTAGGAGGTGTGATTGTCATTTTATTATATGCAGTGTAGGATTCTTCCACTAATTGAGATTCAAGGTTCTTAGCAGTTTGAAGGGATTGTGTCAATATTCCTATTAACAATATCACTTTTACAATAAAGCATTTTTCATAAATACTCTAAAGGTATTTAATAAATATTCTGTAGGTGGCATTTGATATATATATATATATTTAGACCACGTGCAGTATTTGCAACACCTAAGGATAATGCCCACAAATGATACTGTTTATATTGGTACGCTCACTAGTACTTTTGTATCACATAGTAGGTTTTTGCTTTTCTTTCAGACACTGTGTCTCCTATACCTACATCAAATATGGATGTTAAAGACTTTCATCTTCAATTTTAGAGCTTGTTAATTGTTAGCTATATATCACTGATATTCCTGTGTACTTTTTTCTGATTTGGATGAATGACCTATCTGCACTGAATCTTATAAGAAATGACCATTTCATTCCTTTATTTGTTCAGTGGTTTTAAGCAGTGACTTGATCAGAAGTTGTAGCACACAGGACTGCTGCCCATTCCACTTCAAAGGAGAAAAATATCATACACTCTGTACTATCCATATTTCTAGGAAAGTGAATACTGTTGTTTAAAATACAGGCACTCATCTGTTGTTCTATTTTTGTAACCTTTGATTTGGCTGGTTTAGTCCACAATATTCATAGCAGGATCTGGTAAGCATGTTATGAAATAAAAATAATAAAGACATTTCCATCCTTATTTAACACTCTCAAGAAAGAATTCAGTGATTAAAAAAACCGAACACTAGGAAAGAAGATTCTGTGTTTTGTAGGTAAATGGCATGTACAAATAAACCAAAAATTCTGTGCAAAGGAAAGGATATGTGAAAGATGTGTAAATTCAATGAAAATAGGATTAGTGTAAAACACCTCAGAAAGGAGGTGTGAACAATCCATTCTAAAGTTGGTATAAAAGCAAATAAAAATCTGGATAATATAACTTTAAAAACAAAGCTTGCTGTAGTGCCATCACTTTGGAGGGGATAATGTTCAAGTCTTAATAGATCAGAGTATTTTTATAACATAAATGAAAGTTCTAAGCTTTGAAAAATATGTTGATCTGTAATCTGAGAATTGCAGCTTTTAAACGTTTTCTCTTTACAAAGTGCTGATACTAACTGATTTTAAAAAGACAAAGAAAAAATTTGTCTGAAAACAAATGTAATAAGATCACAAAGTAGTTTTCTCATTGTTTCATTTGTTGTATATCATATCACTATGGGGCAATTTCAATATGCCTATCCTAAGTGTAAACTGGAACTAAATATTTTAAATATGAAGGGAGTAGTAAAAAAACAGTAGTAGTAGTAGAAAGTTATGTGGTTTATTTTTAATGGTGTATTTAGAAATTTTCATCTTTGAATCTTAAATAATACTGTTTGAAACATACATATTTGACATTGCTTTTTATTAAATAATTGTCATAGTTGCTTAATATATGTACATTCAAATGCAGACAATATATTAAGTTTCAGATTATACTAAATCAAATATACTAAATAAGAGAATTGTGTATACTTAAATTAAGTCCTTAAAACCAAAATAATCTTAAAGTGTGTTTCTTTAGCAGATATTATCCAAGTTTTAACCTAAATAAATCCTGAAGAGTTTTTAATTGTAAAATAATTGTCAGTATTAATACAATGATAGCAATTTATTTTGAAGAGAAACTTTGATCCTGTTGAAATAGTTGGCAGGCTTTCATTGGCTCCAATTCTGATATGTGGTTGTATGATTCCTTTTTATAGCCCCAAAGAATCAGATTCATAACAGTGGTGGAAGCACATTTTACCTTTCTCTGTTCCTATTCCCACTGTAGTCAAATGACATTCCTAGGTAGTTAAAAGGTGCAGAATTGGATGTTTGATCTTCAGATATGTGTACTTCATTTCGTAAAAACTAAGGTATGCTTAACCTCTTTTTATGTCTGAGAAAAGCATACCTGGACTATTGCCAAGCTATTTTGTTTTCTTCCAACTGTAACTACTCAGTGACAAAATTGGATGAAAATAGTAAAGAAAGACTATTGCTAAACAATAAGACAATTGCTAAATGAATTTTCTTGACTCAGCATTTTTAAATGATTTGGCATCTCACATGCCACTGCTTTTATCTTCATTTGCTAGAAAAATAATGTAATCAAGTAAGAGGAAAATTATGCAAGAAAAGCAAAGAAAATGATGGCTGGACTTAAGAATAAAATTGTGAGAATTTTCAATTTCTTTTCCCTCCTGTAATTACATAAGGACACTGACACCTGGGTGTACATTTTCAGGAAACTAATTTTTCTTATAAATTTCAAACTAATTGTATTTCACTGAATGAAACTAAAAAAAAAGAAACAAAACTATGAAGACATCTGAGGAGGGAATCCATTATGTAGAATTGTACATTAAGGAATCTATGTACATACTCTTAAATTATTTCAGAGTATAAGACAGCATTTATTTGTAATGTCTGAAATCAAAACACTGTGTGCATGTTGCTTCAGCCAGCAGTCTAGAACTGTAAGCAAGAATAAAGTGTTAGTTAATTTTTACTGACTAGTTGAAAAGATAGACAGCAAAGTCTGTTAATGACAAAAAACACCTTTTCTGAGTTAATGGATCTGACCTATGTGTGTGTGTCTATATATAATGTAAAAGCTAATGTTTTATGCTCTTTCTATATCTGGGTTCTATACACAGATATAAAATTTTGTATATACTTTGCAGCATTCATCCATTTAAGTCTTCACTCCTGATGAGTTAACTAAAGAGCTCCTTTCACACTGTAAACTTTCCCCTGTTCCTTTGCATTGCTTTCATATTTGTTTGGTGCAAAATAAAGTATTGGTGGGTTTTGTTTTCTAATTCTTCTGCACTGTGGTCATACTTCTGGTATCCAGCATTCTTTCAAAAATACACTGCTGGCTTTACTGTGTGAAAGAAATCAGTCCCCTGGCTACCACTGACTGTGAAAGGAATAAGTTTATTGTCCAAACTTTTCATCTTATTGTTGCAGGAAAGCATATAACTTATTTAAACAGTATAACTATGTATGTCTGCTTTACTTTCATCCAAGCAAATTCTGAGTCTTTTGGCAGCAAATTTGTTTGAGCTAATGAATTCTGTTTGAGCTAATGAATTCAAAAAAACAATGCTTAGCAAAGAGAATTCTTTTTAAATTGGTATAAATTTTCTATTACTTTTCCACTGACCAAGAAGGTGTCATAAAATAAACTATATAAGCTGTTAAGGGAGTTGATTCAGAGAATGTGCTACCTGTAAGGAAAGGTGGATCACCTTTGTTGGATGCCTGTCAGTGTGTCTTTAGCTGATACTTCTTTGTTCATTGTATTTCCTGTAGTGCAATAATTCCATATGGTGTTTCTGTTGCATTATTTTTTGTGCCAATGGTTACAGTATCATTCCACATGCTGTGAATGCAGAGTTAAAACAAGGATTGCTTTCAAAGCAAGTAACTTTTTTCTCTGAAACCATCTGTCTATTACATAATCCCTAAATAGCATTTATTTGGTTATTTGTAGTTAAAAAGTTAATGTGAATGCCAAGATAGTTTCAGAACTAAAATGCCAAAATATTTTTCTGTTTTATTACAGCATAAGGAGGCATAGGAGAGTTCACCATGAGCCATTTCAGAGCCTAGACCTTCTTTCATTTCAGTCAGAGACTGATTTCTTCTGGCTTTCAGTAGGATGCAGTAAAATTCATGCCAGATAGTTTCCTCATTTAAACTACCTGGTTTAAATGAGTTCATAGAACTGGAATGCCCAGGCTGTTCTACACTAACATCCCTTGTGCCAAGTTTTGTGTATCATATTGGGAAGCTTTTTATAATAACTTCTTTTGAAAAAAAAAAATTCCATGTCCTTTTTTTCTGCTTAATAACCTGATACATTTATCTGGCACTCTAAAATATGTGATGCTTACAAATGTGTTATGAAATGCTGATACTGGAAACAGTAATAGCTTGAGCTTGGGCTGTTTTCTGCTCCAATTTTTAAGAACTGTACTTTTCCCCCTTGAGTCCTGGTACCACTCCCCAAATACTTCTTTTTAATCCCTTCACAAACTGAGGCAGACTACGTGCCAAAGCCAGGAACGGATCCTTTACTCTGTTTGCATATTTCATTATGTTGCATTAATAATGCAACTAAATCCAAAAGACACAAAAGCCACATAGCCACAGGTTGGCAGAACAAAGCAGCAGACACAAGAGATTGGGCTTCAGTGCTTGAAGGTGTAAAAGCAGAGCTAGGTTTAGTACAAGGCAAAAGTCCACATAGCTCCAGTGGAAAACTTAGTTACTACAAAAGAAGAGGAACTGCATTAGCTTGCCAGTGTTGTTCACTGAAAACAAAGTTTGTACCATACTTTTTTCCAGTTCCTGGTGTTGTAGGGGAAAAGATGTTAGAGAAGTTTGATTCTTACTTTGGTCATTTTTCTTCTGGCTTTGGTCACTTCTAGTGGAATGTCCAAATTTCAGTAAGCAGGGTATGTGTCATGATGTGCTCTTAAATTAAAAAAAGATAGAGCTCAGATTTCTGTAAAAGATTTGGGCTTATATCTCAACAGGAGGATAATGCAATTCCTTATTTGTTTTGAATGGGTTGTAGTTAAGGTAGGTTTTCCCAAAGACAGTAGAGGGTGACAAGAGGACAGGCTTGCAGCAGGTGAGTTTGTGCATGCTCCTATCTATTCATCTTTCATTTCTTAAACAAACTGGACTACCTGAGTAACAAGCTGACTCCAAAATCAAGGTCTTCTCCTTCTTGTTTCCTACCATCTGTGGTATTCTTTTCTGTGTGATGTCTCTTTGCGTTATACAAAGTAAGCCAAGCCTTGCTTGACTAGATCAAAAGGATGCCTTTCATGTAGTTTCAACCATGTAACACATCTGTATTTTATGACTAATTGGTTTTATTCAGATTGAGAACTTGAATTTAATATTGTGTATTCTGTTCTGCAGTTTTATAACTGAGATAATTGAAAGTGCTTTTCTATTGCTACTTATAAATTGGCATCACGTTACAATTTTGACCATGAAGAATCCTGAAGAATCATTTTTGGGTTTTTTTGTTTTTTTTTTTAAATCATGTACAAGGTATGACTGATTGTTTAATTTGTACAATTTATCCATAGTAGAGACAACTCACTACTTACGTTACCTATTGCAATTAAATATTGATAAAGGAAACAAACACCTTCCAATATCCTGCAAATCTGTGTCTTTTCCCTCTGTTGTCATCCACTGCCTAGCTTTCTTAAGAGGACAGTGTAGAGGGCAATGCCTTTAGGGGTGCTTGGGGTGTGGGGAAGCAGCAGCTGATTTTTATCTTATATCTTGGTTATCTCTTTGTGGCTCTGATGAGCTAGGTAAGTCTGAAACAGTAAAGTTTACAGGTCACTTCACAGAGTCAATGCCCTGGCATTTTATGGCTTTCTAATGAGCCATTAAACTGGAGAAGAGGTAATTAAATATGGTACTTGGGCACAATGTACACAGTACTGACTCCAGCTCTCTGCTTTTAGGTTCCTCAGAAGACGATGAGGTCTTTCAAGAAGGTCTCCTCAGGCTCAGGTCAGTCTTCTCTCTAGCGTCTTATATGGCTGACTTTGTACCTACAAAACTGAGGTACTGCAGCACTTGTGTTCCACTGACTGAGGAACTTAATTCTTGGGGGGAGGTGGAAAGAAAATCATTCATTGCGTGCACAAGCTTCAGAATTCTTGACGCCGTTTGAGTATTCTGCTTTTGTAAGACAAATAAAGGATGACATAAGGAAAGCAGATTGACAGCAACCCACCTGTGGTAAAGTGGAGGAGCCACACGTCTCTGGAAACGCTGTTACCACTCCCACGCCCCCGTGCCCCCCGCAGCGTGCACACCCATCGCCATTCACACCTCGATCGCTGGCCGCCTTGTTAACGCTTCCAGTTATTTCGGTGCCTCTGTCCAGTTACAGCACCGATGGGGCCTTTCCGCCACGCATCGCAACCGGTAGCGGTGCCCGCTCCTACCGCGGTGCTGTCTTCCTGGGCGCCCGCCATGGCGCATGCGCGGGGCAGGGGCCGCGGAGCTCCCCGCGGAGAGGTGCTGCCTGCCGGCGGCAAACACTTGGTTCCGCTCCGCGCCCGTCCTGGGTACATGTGGGACCATCCGCGGCCTGGCTCCCGTGAAACGGGAAACGCTCGCTGCGGCGCTAGATAGCCGGGAGCCGGTGCTGGTAGGGTCAGGTTTTACCTGTGCACTGGGGCGGGAGGAGCTGCCTGAGTTACCGCCGGCAGCCGTGCAGAGGGCGAGAGGTGCCTAGGCGGTTTCCCGGCGGGGAGGGTGCAGCTGTCCTTGGGTGAGGAGACCGGCTGGAGTGGGAGTACGCGAGGCAAGAGACCCGCCCGCTCCTCGTCCTACGCCGACCCCACGGGAGGTGCGGTTACTGCAGGCGGACAGCGGCATGCAGCTGATGCCTCTGCAAGGGCCGGTCCTCCCCGCGGGGTTTTAACCTCGCTGGACGGTCTCCCACGACGACTGGCCTGAGCCTCCTTGCCCGCCGGGTGAGCGCTCGCTGTCAGTTGCAAATACACAGCTGGGAGACAGTCGATGTTTGTGAGACTACATCCCGCGGCAGAGTTCGCCGGGTGGGTGCCTTCCGCGTCCTCCTGCCCGCGGGATTCGTAAAGTTTAGCGTTTATTTAATAAACTCCCTCGGCCACTGCCGGCACAGTCCCGCAGGAGGCAGGGCCGGGCTGGACGGACTGGACCGCACTGTTGTGCTGGGCGGCACCGGCAGCACCGCGGTTCATTGCAGTGGGTGTCACTTAAAGCAGTGGCGCCGGCGAACTGCGGCGCGAGCTGCTCTGTCTCCGTGTCGACAGCAGAGGAGGGGTCCGGGAAGCCGTGCGTGACCGCGGCTGGCGCCTGCCTCAGGTGTGCCGGCTGAGTGGCGCGGCCGCCGTTGGGGGGCTCCCCAAACCGTGCTCCGATTGCAGTCGACGAGACGGGGGCGAGAGGCGCCTGCTGCGCCTTGAAACGGCATCTCTGGCAAGGAGCCGCCGTTCGGGACGGGTGCGAAACCTCCTTTGTAACACTGGTAGCTTTGTACCCCGTAGATGCACGTCGAGCAAATCCTCACCGTCTCTACGGCTGGCAACCGCGCTGCTGGGTCGGAGCTCTGTTTTGTTAAAAACAATAGTTTTAAATAATAATACTGCGGGAATAATATATAGGGTACGAAGACTGAAGCAGCAATAAAGATGACAGCAGGGGAGTGGCGAGGCACGACCGCCCCTGCTCTCGGAAACAGGCGGGAAGGCAAGTCAGCATATTTACCCGCTGGAGAGAAACCGCGTTTTCTGGAAGCCTTAAACAAAAGACCGAGGGCAAAGCCCCGCGCCGAGGTGGGGGAGTGGGGCGGATGGGTGGTGGGAACAGAACTGCCGCCTCAGGGCCCCGCCAGAGCCCTCAGGGCCGGCGAGAGCCCGACTTTCACCCTTCCTCACGCCCGACGGGAGCCCGACTTTCGCCCTCCCTTGGCCCTCCCCTCTTCTCCAGAGCGAAAGGAAAGCCCCGACGGGACGGTGGTAACCCCCGGCCTCGACCCTTCACAGTGGCGGAAAGGGAAGGCGGTTTCGGTGCCCAGAATGTAGGTGAGAAGGTTTTGGCGGGAAGAGATTAGCCCCCACAGAGGCCTCCCCAAGCCAAGGGGCTATGCCGTGAGGAAGGCGCCGGAAAGCCTCTCCCTTTTCTCCGCGTTAGGAAGAGCCGGTTTCGATAGAACTCGTGTAGGAAACACGACGGGCGTCTTTAGCCGGGAGCGGCACACGTGGGCCGGCGCTTGCCGGACGTGGGGCGGTGGCAGCCGCAGCCCCCCTCTCGCCGTGGAACAGAGCGGGGCAGGGGCGCTCCGGAGCCTTCACTGCTCTTCCTGCCTGCCAGTCGGCCAGAAGTCTGACTGTGTTTTGGAATGGGAAGTCCTGGCACCACCCCGAGCTCTGCTTTCAAGTGTAAAACACGCGTTTGGTTTCGCTGGCACTCGGGGTCGGTCGTTCGCGTGGCTTTTTTTTTTTTTTCCCCCCTGTTTTATGTTGGGGTTTGGAAGTTTTAGTTTAGCTAAGAGAAGAAACCAGAGTTAGGATAGAGATAGTTTTAGGAAGGTGACAAATTGGACCAACATCACTGGGTTGTGTTACATAGTTTCAAGTAAGCTCTTTCTATGCGTTTAGAAAGACAATTATTCCAGCTGCCTATAACTGTCTTTACCACAATTAGCATTTATTTAGTGAAATGTAAGGACATAAATATATTTTTTAATATGTGAACTATTACCATTGAACTATTTTTTCCACGAACCAGCTTCTTCTGCAGGGCTTTTCCCTCCTTTATCCTCTTGGCTCCCCCACTTCCGTCGATTCTTTGCGAATGAATTTTGGAAGGGTGTTAGAGGGTTAGGGTGGTTTGGGGGTAGGGTGGTTTTTTTTTTCATTTTTCTTTTTTTTTCTTTCTTTTTTTTTTTTTTCCCGGAGAGTTCCCAGCTGGCAACAGCTCTCTCTACCTTCCACAGAACTTGAAAGGCTGATGTCCCTTGCAGGAAATGAATGAGTCGATAACATCTGACACCAGTGACCAGTCCAGTGACCCCAACCTTAATTCCACTAATACTGGAGGCCTGAAAATCTCAGTAAAGATCCCTTGCAAATCGCCCCCCCTCCCCCATTTTACAAAATCTCCATTTATTTTGTAGCATAAGAAACACTTTGCAACAAATATCTTTACATTCATTTTACGTGTATTTGTAGCCTTTCATTTATTTATCAAAGAAGAAACTATACTGAATTTTCTTTTCACTGAACTTTGCTAACTACATTTTTGTCCATTTAATTAACTTAATCAACTCGTTTGTGTCTGTTTAACCAATATTCTACCCTCTAAGGAATTTTTACACCAAATGTCGGTAAAATAAATTAATCTGAATAATTTTACAACGGTATTAAACAGAATACCTTTTTTTTTTCAGAGGAGGGGAAGAAAGAGCTTGTACTTTGTAAATGTGTCATTGTGCTACAAGAAATGTAATCTTGGGCACTTTAATAAGTGGTGTAAGCGTTTTTTTATTCCAGTAACCTTTATTTCTGGTTCATAAATTATTTTTCACATGTGTTAAAATCTCGTACATTTATTATGTACTAGATATCGTTCCGGTCATAAGATCCAAGCATATAAAATTACTGGTGATTTAATATTGTAAAATAATCGCGATTGTAAAGGGGGAAGGGAGGTTACGAGCAAAAAAGAAGTGGTATGTTGCACCAATGCGTAAGGCAGGTCAGTGTAGGAAGTCGACCTCCACTGTTGAAATAACCTATAGGAAATTTACGGTTGAAGACTGCAAAGGAATTTCAGGATTTAAAGCTTCTGCTCCACTTGCCAGGCTGCTTATGCTTAAAGCCTTTTGCCCACCCCTCGCTTCTTTCTAGCAAGCGACCAAACTGAGCACCTTGGTATTTCACACAGCAGCGAGGCGCTAGCAGGAGAATTTACGCTTTCCTGAAAGGCAACAAAAGGAGTAAACAGGCCCATGGGGGCAAAGGCGTCCCCCTTAATTGGGCAGACTGATCGACGCCACTTCCCAAACAACAGCAAGTGCTTTGCAAATGCACAAACCCCTTGTATTCACGTTCTGCGCTGATCGGTTTGTTGCTTTGGCTTTTGTTTGTGTGTGTCCTCAGGATAAGAGAGG
>VWZO01008985.1:30912-245813 GCA_013396975.1 Bucco capensis | reverse complement strand
AGCAGGGGCGAGTAAAGGTGGAGACGAGCCCGGGAAGTTGCCGGAGCAGGAAGAAGAGGAGGAATCCCAGGTTTTGCACGGAACCGGCCATTGCAAGTGGTTCAATGTGAGAATGGGATTCGGGTTCATCTCCATGAGCAACCGAGAGGGAAGCCCTTTGGAGTCTCCAGTTGATGTCTTTGTACACCAAGTAAGACCCATTTTTTGTCTTCCATCTCAGCCTGCCACATTGGGTTGAGCTCAGTGGGACTCCGGTTTCATGTGAAAAGTACTAACCTATTTTTCCTAGGTATTTAGGTATCTGTAATTAAAAAGTTGCCTTAGGTAGTGGTTTTGTTGGCAGCGTACAATTTCAGTAAATAAGGTAGTTAGATTGTGCTTAGCCTGTGTGGCTGGTGTTTGTGCAAAGGCATAATGTTGTTTCTTCATATCTTCCTCCTTGCTTAGAAACTTCTCCAGTGCTTTTTATCTTTATTCAAATGCCACACATTTCTTTTTAACAGCGTTTATCGTTTGTTACTAGACTGACCAGGAGCAGATATGCCTTTCCTTGGAAACTGATTAAAATTAAGCGCAGAGAAGGATAAATAAATGTCGGGTTTCGTTCAGATAACACTTGAATACAGTTTTAAACGCTTTTCTTGTAAACCTCGAATTACTTTTCAAAAGCTCATCTGAGATTGGTTAGTGAAATTAAGACATAATTATAGTGTTATTTTGCAGTAATTCAGACTTGAGAGCGTCCCTGTGGTGATACACTGAAGCGTGCATGTGCTTTGCTTGGCTGATTTTTAAATATTCCGTCTTAGAAAAAAAAGTGCTGCGGTGAAGAAATCAGCCCCAAAGCAGTGTCTCTGTAAGGCTGCTGGCGAGAGGAGCGTGTGGCCGTTGTTTTTATTTTTAAGCACAGCGGCATGAACCGTCTTCGTGTTCTGAACATGGAAACTGGTAGGAATGCCTTTACGCAAAGGAGTTTCAGATGGAACTTTTCCCAAGGACTGTAGCATGGTTTGTGTAGGAGCATGTGTAGACCTTCCCTGGGCCTTCTGTTAGTCTCCAGTTGCAACAACGTCTTCTCTGTGCTCAGAGAACAGGAGGGTGGTATCAGGTACAGAGACCATTTTGGTTTTGGCTGGGGCCATGCTAGGAAGGCAAAAATGCATCTTTTTACGTTGTGGTCCATTTTCTATGACGTTTGCAGTGACGGGGCAGGGGGGTGTTCCACGGTTATACAGTGATTCCCTTTTACTGTTCCATTTATGGCCCAGCCTTGTTTTGTGGTGATGTTAGTCAAGCTTTTTTAAAGAATACACCTCTCATTAGGTTAATAAAAAAGCGACAGAAACTTGGACAGAGTGCTGCTGCTGTGGCAGCTCCTTGCAGTGGTGGATTTCTTGCTTTCTTACAAGTACCATACTCCTAAGGGCCTGCACATCCGTATTAGCTGCTTGCATTTGCAATTACGTACCAAGTGTCGAATTCAATAATGAACTTGCAAAATTCTTACACTTGCTGCTTTGTACTGGTGTATGAAATACCTCCCTTGTTGCTTTTTCTTTTTAGAGCAGAATGAATGAACTACTTACCAAAGAAGGAGCAGTCTTCCTTCCCTTTTCCCCCCTTTCTTCCCTCCTTTGAATCTTAAGTCATAAAATTGCTCTTCATAGTTCTATAATTTTACTTTACAGATAAAAAACCTTTCTCTTTAATTTTGTGTTAATATGTGTCATTTTTTTTGCATCTCAAATAATAGAAGACAAACATTTGAAGGATAGCAGTGTTGTTATTGTTAATAAAACACATTTAGAAACAAAGATATTCTTACAGCTGTGGAAGTAGAGAAGTGTTGAACTGCATGATAACATGATACATTTAAGTAATACTTGACAAGGTGTGCTGTTCCTTAATGGAAAGTAGTCAGGGAAAATAATAAAGTATGTGGTGAATTTGGAAGTCACTATTCAGTTGTCCCCTAAAGGAGGAGCCAAGAAGGAAATATTAGACATGTTTGGTTACACTTTAATAATCCACAATTTGTCTCTATTCTTAGGTTTCTAAGACACATCACAGTGTAAAATGCAGTGTAAAATAGCATGTTTCATTGCACATAAATTGTGTGCCTTGGACATTTTGAGTATTACTAGAGAGATGTCTTACTGAGTGAAGTTACTAACATTCTGCAATGTATTGCACTACACCAAAGAGGATGTTTCTCACCTTTATCCTAGATATCATCAGAAAGAAATACATAAACTTTATGGTGACATGAATCTTCTTTCCATCAGTGAAAAACAGATATTTTCTGTTTAATGGGGAGAAGCAGTATCTATTTGAGTTTTTAGGTTATTTATATTGCTCTACAGAATGCTTTGTGTTAGCTAGGCTGTGGTAACAGTAGGAGCCAGAGCATGAAAATATCTTCAAATCAGTAATGTTATTTAACAGTGCTGTTTGTAGAACAGTCTGTTGCCTGAACAGTGATTGGAACCTATTCCAATTAGTTTCATTAGTTTGAAAAATTTAGTAATGTGAAAATGGCTTCTCAAGGCAAAGATGTTAGTTTATTAATCTGTTAAAAAAAATTGCTGTTCAAAACTGCTTTGAAAACACGTCATCATTTAAGTGTGTGCACATAGTGTTGTATGCATTCACTTATTCTGCAATGTGTGTATCATTTTATAGAACTGAACTGAACTGTCAAAGCTAGCTTGAACCTTGCAACAATACTTAAACTTACTTGCCTTACCTTTCCTGGTTATGCGCAGTTCAGGGAGATTTTGCTATGAGCAAAAACTTACTGGATGTTGAGTCAAAATTACTATAATAGTTTAATAAGTTCATTATACCTAGAATATTGAGCTTGCAAAAAATATTCTTACTTTCTTCTTGGAGTTGCCTCTTGGTTGTGTGCAGATTGTAGTTAGGTTTTTCTAAAAGCTATGCTTCACTAATTCTATATGTTGATGTATTTTTAGAGGACGATGCTGCTATCTAGCCTTCTCTCCCCCTTCACCCGATGGAAGTTCTTTCTGTTCATGAAACAGCTGCAGTATTGAGTTTTTAACTGTACCTTTTAAGTCCTTCCCTCCAGCAGTAAACATTTTGATCTTCTCTGAACTACCTTCAGGTTGTTAGCCTTCTGGGAATGAGGTACCTACAGCTAGAGGCATTATTTAAGTAGAAGCGCATCAGCCATTATCCATATGCATCTGTGTGTGTACAGTGTAAATAAGGTACAATTACAAGCATCTACACTCTTACCCTTTTTTTTGCTTTTATTCTGATACATCTTATATCTTTAAGCCATTCAGTGTTATATAAAAATTACAAGTCCTAAAAACTCTGTGATTTTTCAAAGACAAATCATGCCCAGTGCAGCAATGTCTCTTTTACAAGAGAATGGAAAATAGTAATGTTAGTCCTCTAACTGTTAAATCCAAGGAATGAGCACCTCGCTGAATTTGGCTCAGTATTGTCATTTGGACTTTTAATAGATTAGGATGGAATTAATAATATAGCTTGCTTCTCTTTTATGATGTGAATTCTGCACATAGTTATGTGTGAACAGTTCTGGATGAATTTTAAAGAAAGACCTATTTGTCAAAGGGTAAAAGACTGGAGAGGTGGAGTGAGTGATGAAGCCTTTCATGGTGCAGATGAGAAAAGGTCTTTAGTGGCAAGAACTAAGAGCTCAAGCATGCATAAAATCAGAGAAAAAGATGATAAAACTTGTTTGCATGTTCAGAGTTGTCCAACTTAGATATCTATATTTTTTGATGCTGGCAGTAAGGCAACAATACAACAGATTCTTCCTTGCACACATTTTGCATGGAGTGTGTTAGAAAAGTCTCTTTTCCTTTGCTTAGTGTGAAGCCCAGATGTTAAAGATGGTAATGAAAAGTAGAGTTCTGGATGCAAATAGATACTTGTGTGTGAAAATGAAGGGTTACAATTTTACATTCTGTTTCTGAGTAATGTGGGTTGTTTTTTTTTTTCAAGAAGAGATGGATTGTTCAGTTTAGAAGGTGTTTGTTGGGACCTGGCTCTGTAGTCCAAAATTCTTAAGGCATTAAGGGATTGATACAGGATTTCTGAACTGAGACCTTAAACGTGATCCTTCTTTGGGATCCTCTTTTATGAGATGAGGAGAGGAAGGAAGGGAGGAGCAACATACAAGAGTTCGTGTAATTTGTTTTCTCATTAAGAGGAATATGGTTGAAATTTTTTAGTTTCATCTGAACTTTCTTACTTGTTGCTGCAAGTTACTGATACTGCAAGATCTGATAAAAATGGAAGAGCACTTTTTAAATGGAGTTTTTTTCACTGTGCTGTTGCTTGTATATTATAAATTTTTCTCTTATTGTTGCAAGTACCTGTAAAAACAGAGGGAAAATTACAGAGACTATTCAGTTAAGATTGGAAACAGAAGAATAAATGGAAAATTAGACATGTAAGATGCATCCAAAAGGTCTTTTCCCTTAATTTGACTGAACATTCTTTTTGGTGATTAATCAGATGCCTGTTCTTTAAATTCCTAGTAGTTCAGCCACAGTTTTTTTGTATGATAAAGTTGGGCATGGCATGATGCACTACATACTGACTTTTTTCTTGTGATATGTGATCCTCTGCTTTTGCAAGGATACTTTCATTCCTCTAGCACATCTTTTAGATTTCTGCATTATTAGGAGCCTGTAAAAAGCTACTTAAATGCTCAGGTTAACTGAAAGTCCTGGGCAAGCAAGTAGGATCAATATTACATTTGAAGTGCAGAAGTGTCCATGCAGAGTATGCTATTACAAGCTTGTCATCTTTGACTTCTGCTGGGGACCAGGCAAGCCCAGTCCTAACCAAAACAAAAGTGGCTAGCAGGGTTTGGAGAGGGAAGCTGAGGAAGGAAGCAAATGGAGAGTAAATGTGTGTCTGCAATGAGCATGTGTTATCACAGATCTGGCAGAGATCAAATGTGCAGTCAAGATGTGGGTGTCAAAGTCTGTTCAGCAGCTTTAATGCATGTAGAATCTCTAATGGGTAACTGCTGGAGATCCAGAGCCACACTTTGGCACTCACCAGTTTTATTGGAGCATACAGAGAAAATTGATTTTTAAATTATGTGAACTATGGATTTGTGATGTGGAGTGGTACAGCCTTGTTGGGATTTATTTATTTATTTTAATTTATTCTGGCTGCTAATTAGACCCAGTCCTATATTTTGAATCCTAGACAGGTGGCAAAATACTTCACTGAGAGCTTGATAGCTTAAGTTGGTTGTCTGAAGAAACTTGTAATTTGGTATTTAAGTTACAGAGCTGCCATCTGTGGAAATACCTTTCAGATTTCATCTGTTTACTTCTAAAGCCAATTTTACAGTGCATTTTTAGGGATAGAGGTATGTAGTATTTCAGTGAATAGCAAATCCCACTGAACATAAATGGTGTTGAATCAGGTAAAATTTTGCTGAAGAAATGTAAACACTAAATGTTGACAAGCAAAAATCACAAGTGACCCAAAGACAGGCCTGCAATGGGGTCTTAAAAAGAGATTTCCCTCTTTGGCAGAGCAGTAAGCACACCCTTCAGAGCATGCTATCCTCCTTTTTCTCCAAGACTGAGGAAGTTGTGCACAGGGGTTGGGATACTGGAAGGAAGAGGATATTTTGTCTGGGGCACAAACATGAGATATCAAAGCAGATACATGAACTGAAGCTAAAAGGAAATGAATTGTCAAATTGGGAAAAATGTTGTTATTGTTGCTTGTCCTGGTTTGCAACTACATTACTGAGGTAGTAAGTATATCTGGAGCCATCCAGAGCTTTGCTTTAGACTCTTCACTAAGTTTATTCCCATACAAATAATGTTTAATTTGTCTTCCTTATGTAACCCATCTCAGTCAAGGCCTGTCATCCTTCCCCGCTAATTATCAACAGGAGCAAAACTTAGGCCCAGCAGTTTCTGCAAAGGTGTATAAAAGTGACCATAAAGGTATAATTAAGTAAGATCCTAGCAATCTAGAAACTAGAAGATAAAGACTGTTTATGGTGTTTCTTAAAAACCCCAGAAATAAGGACATACTGTTTACATTTTTCAGTCCCTATATTTAAGGGTGGTTCCCTCCCCCCCTTTTGTTAAATCAGCCAGAGGTTACGACTGATAGAAAGGTATTATGTGATACTTTGCTCTTTCTAAGGGACAGTTACTCAGGACAGGTCTGCACTAGGTTTTGCTTACTGGGTATCACTAGTAAAACCAATGACTCCTTAAATTGCCTTCACATCAGCAGAGTATCAGTAAACACCTCTGCATGGAAGCTAGGAAAGTATTTCTGATGGCTTGAGCATATTTAGTTGGAGAAATTGGGTTTTTCTCAGATTATTTTGACTGGTCCTGACTTAAAATGGGGGTTAACTCCTTGGGATGTGGTTACAGGGAATTCCAGATCCCTGCTCCAGAGATGGCTCAGCTGCTTGCAGAGCAGCTGTGGAAACTGCTTCAAGTTTTACAGTGCACTGTATTAAGGAAAACTGGCACTGGTTTTTATTTTTTCCTAACATGCAAAGCTGTAACATGCAGCAGGTCAGCAGCTGCTCTGCAAGCAGCTGAGTTGGCTTTGCAGTAGCAGTGTGGTGAACAGGTGGAGGTTGAAGCTCCACCAGCCACCCTTCTTGGTGGGAGTCCTGTGGCCGTGATTATGCTTTTATATTTGGCAGCAGCATTGCTGCTTAAGTAAGCTTCAAGAGCTTTTATAGCACTCTCCCTGTTGCTCTAGCATAAATGCTTGTGAAAGCTGCATGGCAAACCCAGCTGGGGAAATTTGGGGGTTTTTATCTGATTTTTATCACTTTTCCTGTGAGAGAAACCCCATGATCCCCACAAGTAAGGGTGGGCAGTGTTGGTACCATGGAAGGGAGGCCAAGGATGCAAATAAGCAGCTGCCAGGGTGAGGCAAAGAATTGGAGGAGAGATCTGGTAGCTGCTGCTGCAGAAATGTGAATGGAAGTGCAGTCTGCTCTGGTGCATAATAGCAGAAAGCTGATGTTACCTTCAGATGGGGATGGAGAGACAGAGAAAGTGTAAGTGACTTTTCAAGAAAAAGGGTACTTGTGGGTATTGGAATGAGTGCAAGCATCTGGGTTCTCACTGGAAGTGGAATGTTTCAGGAATCTTTTTTTGTGTCACACTTTAGTCTTGCACGTTTCTCTTTTTCTTGTTCTGTTGATTATAATAAAGTTGTGACATTGAAACATACTGAATTGCAGTTTTAAAACAATACTGTTCATGAAACAAAGCCAAAAAGGTTGAGGAATTTTCAGTTGATGACAATAATATGTGTTTCTTACTTCTATGAAACAGAAGTAAATATATTTACAGGGCATGTTTGGATATATCTTTCAGCAGATAGGTGAGAGCTTAGTGAAATTAGTTGCTAATCTGAAAAGTATAGCTCCTTAGTTATTCCATCTGTATTACTTTGAAAATTAAATATATCAGTACATTTTAAAGGTTATTTAGCTGAGAGTTTGTAGTCTATCTACAGGGGGACAGTCACTTCCCTAGCCCTAAAGAAAATTCCTCCTGTACTCAGTATTGATGAGGCTGCACCTTGAAAACTGTGCTCAGTTTTGGGCTCCTTACGACAAGAAACACATTGAGGTGCTGAAGCACATTCAAAGAAGGGCGGTGAAGCTAGTGGAGGGTCTAGAGTACAAGTGTTATGAGGAGCAGATCAGGGAACTGGGGTCATTTAATATGGAGAAATGGAGACTCAGGGGAAACCTTATTGCTCTCTACAACTACCTGAAAGGAGGTTGTAGCTAGGTGGGAGTTGGTCTCTTCTCCCAAGTAATGAGCAATAGGACAAGAGGAAACAGCCTCAGGTTACACCAGTTGAAGTTTAGATTGGATATTGGGAAAAAATTCTTCACCAAGAGGGTTGTAAAAAGTTGTGGAACAGGCTCCCCAGGAAAGTGGTTGTGTTACCATCCCTGGAAATATTTAAAAGATGTATTGCTGTGGTGCTTAGTGACATGGTTTAGTGGTGGACTTGGCAGTGCTAGGTTGATGGTCAATTTGATGATCTTAAAGATCTAAACAATTCTGTGATTCTGTCCATGAACTATTATCAGTGCAGGAGTCAGAAAACATCTGTGTGATTTTCTTATTACAAAGTTCTGATCTAGTGCTAGAATAAATTTGTTTGGATGGAGGGAGGCTGAAGAGTTGGTTTTGGTTTTGGTTTTGTTAGCATCATGAGTTAGTATTTTTACCTGTTCAGATTGTTTAACAGGTAAAAACCTAGTGAGTGCACAGATGATCAATGTTTGGAATGCATGAATTTGGCTACAAAATTGAAGTAATACTCCATTACTAAGTAGAGGTCTTACGATGCTCTGTTAGAAAACACCCATGTTGGTATTACATTCATAAATGTGTGCTTCTCGTGAACATAGCTGACAGTGGCTTTCTGATGAAAGATAATCTGTTCCCAGAGAGGTCCTCTTCTAATTAGTCGTGGTAATTTGTAAATATACAGCACTGAGGGATGTTTGTGGTTTTGTTGTGTTTTATTTCTAGATTGCTTTTATTGTCGTGCCACTTGAGGCTACTTTAACATTTGTGTTATAACTTTATTTGTTTATGGTCATATAAATACATACACCAAACAATCCCTGAAATTGAGACTAAAAGTGATAGCTTTTGTGTACTTCAAGTAGATGAGAATATGCATGAACTTGTATTTTTTCAAAGTATAGATGCCTTTAAAATCTCTTAATAGTGCTCACGTGCTATAATCTAAAAAAAATTGTTTTATTTCATTTTACAACTGTGTTTTGCAAGCTAGTAATCAAAATCTTGGTTAGTTTTATGGGCTATTTGTAATAACACAATCTTAGTGGAAATATGGGGTTTTAAAAAGCCTCTGTTGACCATGTGGAGTAATTTCTGAATATTCTTAGACTCGTTATATTGGAAAAGCTAGAAATACATAAAAGTTTTAATATGGAATGTGCTTAATAGACCCAAGCTGACTTCTCTAGACTTTGGATTAGACCCCCAACAACTCTCTATTTAACAAATCTGTACTGCTAGTTTACCTGGCTTAAGACATGTATATTGCACATTTTGAGGATCAGCCATTGTTGCCACTAAAGTGGAATAAGATCAACAAGTATTTGCAAACCTGTTTCCTACCCTCTCACCTGGATATTAAAAAAATTATATATCAGGTGAATGGATATTTAAGAATTGTTTCAGCAGTAAACAAAACCTTCTCCTTAATGTAATGAAACTATTACATCCCTTCTTTTCTGTGACTATTACAGACCTCATGGGCCAAATTCTGCTCAATCTCCTTACACAAAGTGGTCCCACTGATCTGTGAAACTTGTTCTGTAAACTGGACAGCATTAGGACCACTTTTAAGTCTCTTACATGATTGCTTTTACTGGAAGTATGTAGTTTATTTACATCTTTTGGTTTTCATAAGTGTGCTTTCTCTGCTTAACAACTTGAGGGCCATATTGTGATCTGATTTATTCCCTGGACAGTGCCTAAAACAGATTAGTAAACTAGGGTTTGAGTCAGTGCTGCTTAATGAAAAGTTAATTTAAAATGATGCAACTTAACATAATATGTGTATGCATGATCTTGACATTCATGTGACTTGTATATATACTTTTCACAGTATTCTACTCTTTTGTACTGTGAATGTATAATATTTAGTGTCTTACCTAAATTCACCTGTTCCCTACTTTGTCTTGATGCAAAGCTCTTGGGCTGATAATGTTGTAGGATTTTTCATCTTCCTATTAAAAAATTGGTCAGGCTCATATCATTCCCTCACAGGAGGAAAGACTGGTAGAAGATGTGTGTGAAATGCTCTCAGTGTGAGAGACAGTCCTCACCATAGATGCAGGCAGGTTGTCTTGAAGGGGAATGAAGTTCACCCTTGCAGTGAAAGTGCCTTGGGATTCAGTAGAGACAGTTGGGGCCACTTGTACAGAGCCTGTGACTTCTGGCAGGGGTAATGGGATCTGGTAGGTATTGGGACAGCTTCTGAAAATCTTTGTAGCTGCAGCACTGTGTATTGATGTTCACAGAGGGAAGGATGGGAATCCTTCATGATCTGCCTTCTTCCAGGTCCCAGATGCAAGAAGGACTTGTGGGGAGGGGAAAGCAGCTGCAACCTCTGTCCAGGCAGGAGGGGGTGGACAGTTTACAGCTTTGGAGGCTATAGGATGGTCCTCAAATATTTGTAAATGTAGTTAGTAAAAAAGTTTCCACTTCACCACAGTGTTTAATAGCTCTGCACTACAGTGATTAAATTCTCATTTGGCTGTGCTAAACTTGCTTTGTTTGTCTGCTTCATTGTTTGGTTTGGGGTTTTTTTTTGGTGTGTGTGTGTGTTAAAGAAAGAATGTTACATTTGTAATATCAAAATCACATTTGTTCAATGTTTTCACTTAGCATGTTCTGCAAAAATGTGTTTAGTGGATGAGAAATGCAGGGTGGAAGTTAGCCCAGTAAGGAATGCTGGTGTCTTGTATCTGTGTGATGATAGCATACACAGGGAATTTAACTAACAAGACATTCAGCACGGAAACCTGCTCATATTGTGTCATTCTGGTTTAGAAACTATTGCTACCTGGAAACAAAGATAAAATATTTTTTCAAGTGTTTTTAATTGGCTTCAGGAATTAATGATAATTTTTAAAGACAGGGCTGGACTTGATGATCCTGGGGGTCTTTTCCAGCCTTGGTGATTCTGTGATTCTGTGAAAATACTTCTCAAAATTAATCTGCATTCTGCTTTGAGAAACAAAATCCCTTTATGTTTAATAATATAATTGTTTGATTTGGTTTTCCCAAATAATTTTTACATTAATCTTCATTGATTTATTTTCATTAAGCAATTATCTATTTTTTAAAATGGCAGATTTTATTTTTGTAATATACTGCTAGTTACTGGTAGTTTATTTTAAAGTGATAGCCTATTCCTTACTTAAGTGGGCTTATTGCTAATCTTCCTTACACAGATAGTGTTTTATCCTTGGATGATCATTTCTTTAACTGGTGACAACTATAAATGGACCAAGATTAGCCTGTTAAAATAGCTACAGTTGAAGCATTATCCTTTTGTCAAAAATTAATTATTTTGGTGCTCATTCTTCAAGAGTGTAATCAATGTTTAATATTTTCTGTGATGTCCTACATAGTAATATAAATTTTTTCATGAGAGAATCAGGTTTGTTTTTTTTTTTATTATCTGTAAAGCAGTACTGTGCTTCTGTAGTTACAATTTGTTTTCCTTTTATCCCCATGTAATTTAGTATATATTCTTTTATTAATAGTATGCCTATTACAAGGGAGCCAAGTGAGCATTGACCACCAGAGGTGTTATGGAATGCATTTATAGTGTATTATATTCTCTTGAGAAGTATTGAGGTAATTGGCATAAAATGATTCATTTTGTTGTAGTATTTCTGGTTTTGGGATGATGAACATAGCCCATCTGTTAAATTCTTAAACTGGTAAATGTTAGCTTAGTTTCTGTTTTCTCCATTTGATGTGTGTTTTGAAAATGTAGTGTATTTTAGCTACACTTTAAGGACCAAATGTTACCAAGAGATGAAATGTTGAGGCAGGAGAAATCAGTGAAACAGTAGTCAAGTTTCTATAGGTATGTACAATTTCCCTCAAGGATTTTTTTCTGATAGTTTCATTTGGGAGCTTAGATACTTGAAACAGTCGAATTTGATTAAATAAATGTACAGGGGGTTTTGTGTGCTCAGTGTACTTGTTTTTATTATGTTCGTGAGTGCTTCACAACCTTTAAAATGCCCTCAAAACTAATGATAATAGCAATGTTATTTATATGAACTTGTGTATGAATATGCATCTGCATTTCTTTCAAGCACATTCAGCTGTACAATGTACCTAAAGAGAAACGTGACTCCTCTTTATTTACATCTTGGATAGCAGAAAATGCTCCATTGGTTTCCTTTGTTCGTTTTCACCAGGGTCTTCATTAGTTTAAGTGTAGCTTTGCCATTTTGTGTGTTGACAAGCTTGAAATTCCATGCATTTCTGATCTAAAAGAAGACTAGCAGATAATTAATTTACTGATAATATGTAAAAGAAAAAAGCCAGTAACGACCTGTGGCTTTCTCCACTTCAGTTACCCTGTAGAAAGTTAAGTATGAGGTTTTTTGTTTAATTCCAGTGATTTAACAAAGTTAATCTGAATTTGTATGCCTCACTAGCACATTGTTCTTCTGTCCACACAGCTCATTGCCAAATTTCTAAATATGATGGACAAAAAAAAGCAAGTGACTTCCTTTTATTAAATCGATATGGAAGTAAATTATCAAACAGTAAGGGCATATGCTAAATGTATATGAAATACAGTGATCCTTGCTTCCTTTAAAGTTGTTTTGTTGAAAAATAATTTGGACACATTTTATTGCACAAAATATTTTCATGTCAAAAGCAGATTTTCAGATTTTGAAATGTGGAGTTTCCATGAATTGGAGTAATTTTATAAAGAGCTTTCTGGTAACAATGTTGCTATTAAAATGTTACTGTTAAAAGCCTCAGTCAAGCATGAAGAAATTAAATAAGCATAATTAATTTAGATGTATAAAAAAAAACCACAATGAAATATCAATTATGAATTAATACAGCATCTCTTAAATATTTGCATATAAGCCTTGTTTTCATCTTAAACAGTGTCCATGCCTATTTCAGGAAATACAGTGTAAGTCAGTTTGGATTCTGCTGCATAAGAGCAGAGAGTGCTGCTAATTGCAGCAGTGCTTTTATTTGTCAGTCCCCTTCTGGATCAGTGCAATGGAAATCCATGTAATTAGTATCTAGTAGGAGCCAAAAGTAAAGAATCTGAGTCTTAATTTTTCTGCTTGCTGACAAGATTTGCCAGTTGGCTGTTGACTTCTCTGCTTTGCTGCAGTTGGCGTGGATGGAGGAAAATCTTTGGTCTTGCAAAGAATGAGCAATGTTTTGTGTTTTTTTTCTTGTATAGATGATGTATTTATTTTATGTTCAATTGATAATGTTCAAGTAGGGTAGGTTGCTTCCAACATAAAACTTGCCTTGGACTGCTCTAGTAATGAAGGGACTGTCAGATAGATTCTGTTAGTACCTCTCAATTTAAATATGCATGAATGGAATCACTGCAAAATGTTTTGTTGTTGTTCTTGCACCTATTTCTATCTTAAGATCATCACTGTGAACAAGAGCAAAACATTACCAGTACAGCAAACAAAACATCTGAAATTCTGTTCCAGTTAAAAATTTATAAAATGCAGTTTAATTGATTGGCTGATGTAAAGGCAGATGATTCAGTTCTGCTCCTTTCCCTGCCAGTGGCAAAACGGGCAGGAAGACTGCAGGGTTTTGTGGTTTTAGTGTAGCAGTATAAAACCCATAACCGGTTTTAACACTTAGCTACAGAATTGAGTTAGGCAAGTAGGTATTTGAAAGTGAGGTGCATTGCTATTTGGGGTGTTTCCTTTTCCCACAGGCCACGCACCTGGGAGGGAGGTGACTCGACGGCGGGGGTTGGGGTTGATGGCCGGTGCTGAGGAGCGGCGCACGCAGGAGCCTCCTTAACGGCGGCACTACCCTCCCGGGCTCCGCCGGAGCAGGAGGAATTCGCACCCCCCCGGCTCAGGTTGCAGGCCCTCCGCACAAACCGGGGGAGCCAGGGTCAGGGCTATTCATTGCCTATCGCTTCCTTGGGCCATTTATAACCCCGTGCTCCCCTGCTAGTTAGCTGTGGCCCAAGGAAGTGATTGATATGAAAGATTCAAAGATTTTCTTATTACTCTATTAATACGGTTTAAATCGTGGGGGTTTTTGGCAGAAGAGGTAATTTAGCTCACAGTGCGTAACTGGAAGCGCTGGTTAGTATCTTTGAGAATCTAGATAACGATAGATGAGACCCATCTGTCAGAGACCGGACTGGCTGGAGGGGGCAGTGCGGCTGGCACCCATGGCGGTAACGCTGCGCCGGGTCCCTCCAGAGATTTGCGACCATTTATTGCGGCGCTTAGCGCTCTGGTAGCATCTGTTTATAAGGGGAGCTATCGAAGACAGAAACACTTTCCAAGGGAGCCAGGGTTAAGGGGGAACCCAACACTTTGTCCTTATCTTGGCATCCCGCACAGGAGGCCCGGCTCTGCCAGCCGTCGCCGCAGCCTGCCCGCAGGAGGCGCGGAGGCTGCCCCACAAGATGGCGGCGGGGCGGGAGACACAGCCTCACCCGGCCCGACCGAGGCGCCCTACCTGTGGCCCCACCGCTTTCAGGGGCAGGCATGGGCTCCACTTACAAGTACTCGCGGCCCGGGGCTACTCCGCGGCCTGCGGGCCTCACTTGGCGAGAGCAGTGAGCGGCCAATGCCACCCTTTGTTCCGCGGCCGCGGGGTCCTGCCCCTTCCTCCGCCCCCCAGGAGGGAAGTGCTGCCGCGGGCAGGGCGATGGTGAGGCGGCAGTCACACGTGGGCAGCCCGGCGGGCATGCTCGCAGCCGCGGCTGTGCCGCTCGAAGCATGGGGCCGCGCCCACACCCTTCGTTTTAAGGGGGTTGAAGACGGGCAATTCTAGAGAACATCTGCCTGGCCTCCCCCGCGCAAACCCTCCGCGCTGCGGAGCTCAGCTGAGGGAAGTGGTGCCTCCCCCGCTGCGTAGTCGGTCACTTCTGGGCTCCTAGAGGAAGGCCCGGACCGCAGTAAGTCCACACAGCCTCTTCCCAGGCCTGGGAACAAGGGGTACACACGATGCAATGGAAGTGCTGTAGAGCTTGGGGATGAGGGTGGTGACCTCTTCCCTCCCTTTCACATTAAAAACGCTTTGGAAACAAATGCAACCTCCTTCTAAAGAGCATATGAAACCAGAGCTAAGTGTTGTGTTTGTTGGCAGCTTTGATGATGCTTAGAGGAAAAAGAATACTGCATGAAGAGTTAAACGTGGGTATGATAGAAAGTTAGACATTTAGTGATTTTCTGAGATGTCTCAGTAAACAGCTAGACTTCCCCTTGTAATGGTCAAGCAAGACATGCTACTTAACCTGCTGTGTTGAAGTAGTGGTATTTACAGAGATAGCTGGCACTTCATTGTGAGTACATTTTTACCAACGACCAAGAATTTTTCTTAAAACTTGGTAGACCTTTTCAGCAGTTGCTTATGTTTTCTCTTTACTATAACTTAGGAGGGTTGTAACCTGACAATGCAAAGGCTTTGCAAAATATTCAGCAGAATTCTGTATTTTGCTTGTTTTGAAGGAGAACCTAGTCCCTCATGCTAAAAAGTAATTCAAAAAGATTAATGATTGTAGGATTCCAATCTTGCAAACACTTGTTCTTTAAAGCAAGAACTATTCATGTAAATAGAGGTTTGAAGATTAGGACCTTAAATATGCAATTTTTATAACTCTTCACCCCTTAAAAACTATCTTCTGCTTTACTCTGGCCTTGGGCAAAGTTCCACATGGACTTGATGGAATTTTTTTCTTCTTTTGTGTATGCAATAACTATAGTTTCATTACTTAAAATACTTTTTTTGAATTGAGGAAGTAATTGATAGTCAAAAAGTATGTGCATATATATACTTTTATATGTACAAAGTATATATATGTTTAAATGTATAAAGTATTCTTCCACACAACAGTTCTGCTGCAAAGGAAATAAAATCAAGCAGCCTTTAATAGCAGGGGCCTCAATATGTTGATTTTTCAGTCTAGGTGGGTGAATTGTATAAAACGGTTTTACAGGTTCTCTGGCTGTAGTTTATAATAGTATAATTAAACTCAGTGTTTTTTTACGTTTGAAAATGCAAATGTACTTCTGGGCTGTGAGTAGTGCGTAATGATTCACCTCTCTGGGACAGGCTCTTTTATGGGATGAGTTTTGTGTAGTGTTGCTGACTATGAAACGTTTGTCAGTTGCTCCTTCCTTCTCCATCAGCATCCAGCTCACTGGAATCTTACAGTTTTTTTCTGATAACGTTTTTACTTGCAAACGATTTTTTTTTTAGATGCATGTGTTGTGAAGGAAATTTGTACTTTACAGCACCCATAGGTTGCTGTGGTTGTTTCAAAACAGTTTAGGTATCAAAGGCTGCTTTACTTGTGTTGTTGGTGACACATGCTTTTTGAAAGTGCTTGTCAAGCACAAGTATTTCATGTTTCAAATCGAGGTAACTTTGTCTTAGGGTTTCTATGGTTTTAATATGTGCTACCAGGCTGTGGATTTTCAGTTAAGCATGGGGTTGTTTTATGAAATACTTTTATTTTAATGTACATGTCAGATGATTGGAAGATTTAGATAATGTTTCTTTTGGGGTTGGCAACTTATTTTAACTGTTCTGTTTAAAATTCTTTGTCAATCCAAAGTGGTATAAATGCTTTTCAAAAATCACAGATCTTAGAAAGACCAAGAATTGTCATTCCATATACCAGTGTTTTAATGACTTTTTGGTTGATACACTTTTCATTGTTGTTTTTGTGAGCCCCAGAATCATGCTGCATGGTTATTTTTAAATTAAATATATATCTATTAATCTTGGGGGGAAAAAAGTTTGCGGGGGATGTGGTATCACATTAGGGTTTTGTTTGGTTTGGTTGGGTTTTTTCCTCGACAAAATCCTTGCTTTTTGTAGCCCTGCAGTTTCATTATTGCCTTAGCCAACTAACTGTAGACTTTTGCTAGAAGAGGCAATCCGACCCCCTCCTTACTCCGCCCTGGGCTCCTCTTCCCACCTACCTGGAGTCCCTTGTCAGTTCCACTGCCTTGTAGCCATAGAGGGAATTACAATCCCTTTGCTCTTTGAGCTGAAAACTAGTCGTTTATTTTGCAGGTTCGAATTTCGTTTGTGTGGGCAAGCTCATAGCATTTGCTACACGAAAAGCCAAGCTAACATGAGGAGAGGTGTGGAAGTGTGCAGCCTGAGGAAATGAGAATATGACCATGCCCTTTGGTGTCAGGGCAGTGGGAGAGGGTAATTTTCAAGGAACTGAGCCAAAGCAAAATGGGAGGTCTTGTTCCCTGAGCTTCTCTTAGGTGTTTCTGATTTAACTTTCTAGCTAGGAAACTGAGCGAGACTTCGCACGACTGCAGCTCGCAGAACCTCCTCCTTCTTCACTGGTGTGTGCTCTTTGTATCAGTGGGGTGTTTGGTCTGGCTATCATTTTCTTAGAGATGGTAACAGTCCGGTCCTGCAAACGGTGGCTGTGTCCATTTCTGTAACTTCTTCTAAAAATAGAAATATTTGAGAGTGTGTTTCTCATTGCCATTGCTGACATTTAATTTGTGACTGCCCTGCTGGTGTGCAACTAAGGTATAACTGATCTGTCTCCTTTACCAGGCACACCTTTTACTTAATATAACAGGAGGATCGAGTTAAGCTCCCTTGAAGAGTCTCTGTGATTTAAACTTTCTTAGCAGATCCTATGTAATGTGTATTAGCTGAACTCAGTGGCTACTTCAACTAAGGTTCAGGGCCAAGCAGTGCTGTATCAAATGAGCCATAAACAGCTTCTCTCCTGCTGTCCAAGCTCCGCTTCAAAGTGAGCACTCATTTTTGTTTCTCAAAATTTTAAGGATGCTTGAAAAAAAATATTTTTACCAAAATAAACCTCTGAAATGTCCTGAATGAACTGAGAACTTATTTTAAAGAAATACTTAACATGCATGTGTTTGTCATTCATAGTATTAGTTCAGTGCTGCAAAGCACTGGTTACCTGTGCCGTGTCTACAACCTTAAGAAGTCACTTGGCCTTCATTGGATTTGACTAATGATGATTGAGGTCCCAAACTGAGCTCTGTGCAGGGTCAATGAAATTATGCCAGGTGCTGCATACACATAACCTGGGCAAATTTAGCAGATACACTGAAAATGCTGAGATCTGGTTGCTGCTAATTTAACATTAAGTCAGAAGCATGCTGTAGTTAATAAGAAGCAAGAGTGATGATCTTCAGATTGTTGACACAAGTTATGCTATGGCTGGCTAAGGTGCCCCTTACTGAATCCATTCTCCCCTCAGGGACTGTTTGGTGAGAGGGTAATACAGATGAACATAAACTAAAGGAGCCTATATTTGTATACATATTTTCTAGATACAATTTCTGTCAGTAGTGAGTGGCCTTGGGTAGCTGGGATGGGCCAGGTAGGAGTGTAAGAGAGTCAGCAGCATTTCAGGGCACTGCTGACAGTCTGTGCTGGGCATTCAGTGTGGTTTGGGAGAAACTGCTGCATGTGGCTGGTTTTAACTAAGGAAAAAGTATGTTTGAAATTTTGGGAAGTACTTCTCTCATACAGATTGCCACTGATGAATGGAACCTATGCAGTAGCAAAGCTCTGTGTTTAATAGCATTTGATTAGGATCCTAACAATAAAGGTGTCTTTCATATCTAAAATTATGTATGGTTTGAATTTGTAGTTGCTTTTCTTGTAAATGCATCTAGGTATTTATTTTAGAAAGAAAAATTGCCAAATGCCAGTAAAAACAAATTATGTTCAAATGCAACATGTAACTGTGAGGAAATCATTACACTTTTCAGTTACCATCATTTATTGTGTGAATTAATGGCTGATGAAAGTAATTTGGTACTTTCACTTGCAAACAATAATTTGTGTGCCTGGTGCCCTGGTTTTCCATACATGGTGTAAGTGGATCCCAGCTGTACAGAGTTGCCTTAATACAAGACTGACCAAAGGAGGTATGGCTGTTTCTGGCACACAGATAACAATGAGGACAATATCAATATTTGGTATATTGTAATAAATTTAATTATTTGGCATGTTATTCTAGCAAGGACTGAGTTAAGTGAACAAAAATATCATTTATCTTTATTTGTTGGTTGATCTTTGGGTCACTATTGATTTCTGAATTTGAGGTAGTTATAGTAAGTTACCACAGTGACATTAACAGTAAGCAATTTATGGTTTTTTTTTCAGAGATTGGGGGAGGGTATGTTGCAAGCAAATGGAAAATTTAATGTAAGAAAGAATAAGCTACATGTGAGAAAATATTTTTGAAGGGAGTATTAGCTGTGAAAGTAATGTTTGAAAAACATTTCCTTTCTACTTAAAGGTATTTGCAGAGCACACGATTTAAGTGAAACAATATCTACCTTTTCTGAGCAAAAATAAATAAATCTCAAATTTCACAAAGAGGAAACTTTTTCTAAACTTCTCTCCCATCACCTTAGCATTTGTGGATTAGCATTTCACCATAAACTCTTGTTTTCTTTACAAATAGGATATAAACTGTAGTAAAGGAATATTTTCAGAATTGCACCTGGAAATTTGCGGATGACCAAATAAGAGGTTTTCTTTTAACACCTTTTATTTTTATTTTATTATTTATTTTATTCTCAAGTAGGGGTAAAGAAACACTGCTTTGGGAGAGCTGAGCAAAATGCAGTGTATACTGTAGGCATTTCTGCTAGCTTCCCTTCATCTTCTGTAGGTGCCCCATCTCCATTTTGTTTTCCTTTTTCACAAGTTTTCTGGTTGTGCTCTCTCTTGACCCCACTATGTGAGCTTGTGGCCACACAGGACACTGGCAAGATCAGAGAACATTGCTGCTGGATTAAAACAAGAGTGCAGAAGTCAGGAAAAAGGCTGCAAAGGCAGCAAAAGGAAAGTGAAGGTCTACTGTTTTAACTATAAAATAATGCAGGAGACTTAAGCCAGGGCTTGAGGTTTTATACAAATTGTTCAGAACTTAGTATTGAAAGAGAGCACAGCTATTTGTAAAAAATCCTTAAGCAGATTTCGTTACATTCTGGTTTTGTATTGTGATTTGTTATCACAATTCAGAAAACAGTAAGATTAAAAGCACTCTCTACCTAAACGAGCAAGCACCAAACAGAATGGTTGTTTCCTTTCTAGTTGTCTGCATTTCAAACAAGTCTCCCTAAGATAAATCCTGGAAAACCACCTGATACAATTTAACTATTAATTGGTGCTTACAAATGAATGCCTTTTATTTATTCTGAAGAAATGACATGATCTGTGCATAAATACACTTTTTCATTCAGAAGTTGACATTAACTTAGTGTTTTGTAATGATATTTTAAAACCTTACATTAATATATCTAAGCTGGTTTTGGCATTAGTATTTTAGATTCAGTGTTCTGTGGAACATTGTATTCATTTATAGACTATAAGCAGAAAATACTTGTATTTTGTGATAAAGTATGCTTATACCTGGCTAGTTGAGTAGATGAAGCTATTTAAAAACACTGTGAGCTTCTTTAGACAAACATAATGAACTTACATTCCTCTTGTACTTACATCTCCAAAGTCATATCCATCTGTAGTTTGATTTTCATCTTTGAATAGGAGTTTACACTACTATTTGTTAACTGTGTCATGCACCTGAACACCAGGGAACATATTCTGCAGTTGGTAATACATTTCCATGTTTATCAGCTATGATTCTCCATGTACAACAAGGGGAGGCATTCACAAGTTTTGTGAAATAGATGCAGTATCTGATTATTGAATCTCCTGAGTCCTGTCTTCAGTGGCTTTAAACAGTCTTTTAAGAAAAAAATGTTTGCTATTTTTCTATACCTGTGGGACTGCTTTTTACGTGTTTGACTATGGATTCAGTTTCTTGGCAACTGCTTGTTGATTGCATTAAAAAGTTGTGCAGAGATTTCTGTCAGGATCCAGAGATGAGAACACTGCTGCTGAGCTGTGCTTGCAGATACCAGAGTACAAGTTCTTGTTTAAATTTAGTCACAGGCCAGCTAAACATAATTGCTACAAGCACCTGCCTGATCAGTAGCCAAAAATCTCCCTTATTAGCCAAACCAGCGTTACTCACTTTGTGGGCTTCAAGACTGCATCTAGTGATAGGTAAAGCAGGGTCAGGAGCAGACTGAGGCAGTGGAATGTGATCCTTCATGCTGTGAGAGGTAGCATTGTTGTTCCCTATCATTTGTTTCTCTTCACAGCAACTGCTGCTGCATCTGGCAGAAGGGTGCATACCTGGTGGCATCACTCCTGTCAGCAGTCTGAGCACAGCTACCCTGTCTTTTGGGAATGGGGAGGAGGTGAGGAAGGAAAGAATTTTACCAGATGGATGTTAATTCATGCTGTGCCACCTTGCCTCAGAGCCAGGGAATGATGCCTGAGATGTGTAATTAGCAATATGTATGTAGCCTGAGACAAAGAGGGATGGAGAAGGCAGGAGAGACTTTGAAATGGGTGCATGTGTGGCTGCCAGCAGATGTAGTCAGGAGCCTGTGAATCACAGTGTTTGTGGTAACAATAAAATTTTTGTAGCCCACACAATTTTGTTGATTTATTATTTATTATTTTTCTCCTTACCTTTCTGTTTAATAACAGATAGCAAAGAAAGGTATTTTTGTTCCCTTTCCAAACGATGAGAAGCCCTACAGTGAATAGGTAAATCTGCACAGGGGTTAATTTGTACCTGCTTTTAAGAACAGCTTTGCAATAGATGTACCCCATGCAAATGGGATAGAGGCATTTGCCAGCACTGTGTTTTCATGTTGGTTTGAACCACAAGTGGAAGTGTCCTGAGCTGCAAGCTGTTTCATGTGATTGACTGAAGTACTTGTGCCATGTGGGAGGTAACAGCAATTCACTAAGCACACGTGCAAATGCCATGTGTGGATGCACTGACTCATGTTAATGTAATTACCTCATTGTAATTGAGTTAAGTACAATTGATTTAACAGTAGTGAAGATGAGCCCACAGTTACAGTCTAAAATGTGAGTTCATCTTTGATTGTCAGAGTTACTGGTTCTTGCAGGAGGATGAACATTTTCTTCGTAATATAGTGAATGAAGAATGTGCATAACTTTAGCCACATCCACAGTCCGAGTGGAGCTTACCCAGGATGGGAGTTCTCATTTCCTTGCATGTGTTTTCCCAATACTGTGTGAGCTATCAATAATAGACCTTTTATAGAGCAGGAAGGATCAGCATATTGTGCACAGCACCATTTTATTTGATTAGCTGTTCTGTAGGCTGAGTTCTGATACTGAGGTAGAAATACCTTTTTTTTGTCACTTACTTGCTTTGGGAGGATTATCTCATGACAGTAATTTTTAAAGCCCTGTGGTTCACTACTCTGCAGGCTTGATCTTTTCTCAGAATGTTTTTGATACCTGCTTTATATTAATTAGTTCCCAGTTATTAAGAAGCTCAGCTATTGACCCAGACTTCAACAGTAGTTGGCATTTCTAATTCAGTATGTTAGCATTTACTAATCCATGATTTTTGAGGCAAAGAATGTGTAAAGATGACATGAGAAAGAATTTGAAAAGAATGAGTATCTTGATAGTGTTATCAGCTAATGAGCTTATCAGTTATGAAGTATGTAGATTTAGTGTATTATGTTAATACAAACAGGCTTACTTCCCAGTGAAATGTTTTTTTCACTTGAAAAATTTTTCTTGTTTTGTGTAGAGATCTGTGCTGGTCTTTGTAGTTATTGATAGAAAGGTTTTTTTTTCACAAATTCCAAATTTTCCCTGAGAAGTTCATCTGTGTCCGTTTGAGTTCTGACCATAGTGTGGGACTACTTTGATGAAATTACTATTATTTACTAAACTTCATTTATCTTTTGATGGTTTTGGTGACTGATACTCTCAGGGTCTGATTTGACATTACAGTTTAACCTATTTAGGTTAGCTGCAGTCTTGCTCTTTCTGTCCTGTGAGTTTTTCCCTGGAGTGTAGAAGTGCACTCTGAGTATGCTTCAAGCTCATGGTGTCCAGACTCCTGACCAGCTGTGGTGCTGCTGTGGTGCCTGATGGCTGCATTGCTGCACAGCCTGCCAAGTCTTCATGCAGTATTTGATGCAGCCTCATATCCACACTTTGATAATCATTGTGTTCTCTGATACTGAAAAGGTGGTGCAAAAGCTTTTTCATCTTCTCCTTGCTATGTGATGTGGTGATCAGCCTCAGGAATTAGTGCACAACCATTAGTAGTGTATTTTTTGAACCTTTGGAATACCAAACAAGCAGATTCAGCAGGTTAAATTTGTCAGCATAGTGAGGAGAAGTGCAAGAGCTCTATCACAGAACGTTTTCCTAGACAATGCCTTTTTGATCAGAGACAAATTTATTGCATTACCCAAAAGTGCTGGAACTGTTTTTTTAGCTTCACTTAAGTATCAATACCTTCTTTATCCTTTAGTCAGTGAAATTCTTACCTGCTGCCTCTAATTCTCCATGTGGTTTTGTAAGAAAATGAGACTTTCTTAATCATGTTCCCATCTAGCCTAGGCAGGCAGGTATGCTCCCCAGCTCATCCCTGTGCTCCTCCTGTGCAACCTCAGGTCTCTTCTCTCATGGCAGGAGGAGGATGTGCAATCTCTATTTCCTCCCTGTCATTGTATGGAGCCTGAATGACTCCTGACAGCTGGTAGATCCTGCTTGTCCTCTTTCTTATCTGTAGCAGTTTTGAGTCTCCTCATGAAGGTGAAGATAGTTTTTGACTGAGTGAGCACAATCTGAGTCAGCTTGAGAAGTGAGCATGTTCTCCTGCTATCCAAGTCTGGTGGAAATAGACTGCAGTGTCTGCTTCGTTCTCACCACTGGTACTTACATCTTCTCTAATTCTGCTTTCAGGGTGAAACTTGAATGGCCTTTTAGGTGGCACTGCCACATGTGTTGATGACAGTCTGCTTGCTGCTGCTGTATTTTTGGGAAGTGGTGTGGTATTTGGGGCATTGGAGAGGACAGTAGTAACAAGTCTTCCCTGAGGAGTTACCATGTGCCTACTCAATCTTTTCCAGTTACTTTACGTAACAGTTTCACCTACTGTCTTCCAAAACTGCATTTACCAAAGGCTGAGTCATTCCCACACATAGTTTTTCAGTTTTTCCTGGCAAGTTTACTTCGCTGTATCTCCACAGCTATTTGTAGTTATAATTGAGAGTCAAAGACTGCACAAACTGATGTTGATCCATGCTTGGATGAATCTGCTGGTAATCATTAGAGTTCAGTTAACCAGAGCTTGATCAATTGCTCAGCCTGCCTTCTCCTGTGCCTCTTCTCCTGATTCTGCTTGCTTCCTTTCCTAGTGAAATACCTCTGTGGTGCATGAACTGCTGGACACATGGATCCAGTGTAGGAACTGCCTGGATTAAAAAAAGCCTTTGTGGTTAAATACTGCAACATACCTGTTACATTGTAGCATAATATGTACAGGAGGTGTTTGTAGAACTCAAGTTACTGGCAAGTAATTTTTTTGCCAGCAAGAGCTTTCTAGCTAACCTTTTATTATACTTTGTAATGGGCACCTTGTGTGGCCTAGTGTTTAATTTGGCTTCTGTTTGATTTATCTGTTTGATCAAGCTAAGTTATATAGAGTTGGCTTTAAATGACACGTGTTTGCATGTGCACACACATGCACATACACATATATATAAACTGTGCTAAGGGAAAACAGATTTGGTACAGTCAAGGATGAAAAGCTTAGAAAATACTGATGCTGAAGTCTAACCCCTTTTTATTTCACTCACTTTAAGTTGTTCTTACTTGATTTTATGATCACCCAACATAACGTGTCATGCTTTCACCTGCAAATGGCTGCATCTTATATAGTAGCCAGAAAATAAATGTTGCTGTGAACACAGTCATAAGATACGTCACTGACAGGAGTCTAAATAAAGAAATAATATACAGAATTTATTATTTCCCACAACTCAGCTGTGTTTCTTGCATCATAGTTACTGTGTGATGTACCTCTGATTTTAGCCTTTGGAGCTTTCTCTTTCAAACAAACCAATAAAAACAGAGCCTGGGATTTGTTTACTTCTGGTATTAAAAGCAAACAGCTTGGGGAGCAGGCAGCTTTTATTGGACCTGTAAAGGAGTAATGTAGATGGTAGAGTTTTCAGGCTGCATTTTGTTTATCGTGGCTTTTGGTTTTGGGGAGGTAGTGAGCTGTTGGTGTGGGGAGGGGAAGGTTGGCAGCTTTCACTGATGTTAGGCAGTCTGTGAGACCGCACCATTGCATTAATGCAGCAAAAAGACTGAGTGGAAACATAAATATGTTGTGGTGAAAAGTCTTCAGTGTTTGTACAGTTCTTTTTTTTTCCTCCTATATGAAGTGTAGTGTTAGGAGGAGGAAAACCCTTCAGCCAGAACTGAGAGGAATAAAAATCATTAGGTAGAGGACTGATTTATTGTTATTATAGGTGGGTACAATAGAAATAAGCTTCACAGAAGTTAAGAAAATGTAAGCACTGCAAAGGCAGTGTGCCTGGTCTTGTGATTCCTTGGTTTGGGAAGAGTATTTGGAAGAGAAGATACTCGTTTGTGCTCCCTTTGTCAGCCAGGGTCTGTAGCTCTGTCAGGCAGTGGAAACCTGTGCACCCACATATGCCACGGGTACCCTGTGAAGCAACATGCTGTTAGTATTGAAAGAATGACAGGGGAGAGTCTACAGCTCAAGTCATGATATCAAAATTATATTACTAGGTGGTGCAGCTAAACTATAAACTTCATTTTAGAAGGATTTCTTTTTTGGAATGTTTGCTTATAACTGCATCACAACTAGTCACCTCCCTGCAGTCCATAATGAGATGTCTGGTGTGTCTGAGGTGTAACCAACCCACAGAAGCAAATTTGAAACTAACAGTCTAATACTCCTTGGTCTTCTCTCCCCCATGAGTGCTGATGGGAGCTGTGTCAGCAGGCTCTAAGAGGAAAGACTTGTCCTTAAGGAACCCTCTTTGTCTTCCTGCTGCAGCTGCTCTCACCCTCTTTCAGGAGGCCTTGGAAAACATTTACATTCTTTGGCAGAGCATGCTAAAATTAGGGCATAAAAATGACAGATTCAATATTGGAGTCTTATATGAAGCAGTCCTGTGTTGTGTAATCTGGGCAGAAGCCAACATTACTATCATTTGATTAATGCAGTTGTATGTGTGATATTCCAGTTTCACAACTACTTCCTCAATAATCATAACTATAGTAATAAGATACTATTTTAAAAGTGAGGTTTTTAAAGGATTTCTGAGTACTTCCCCAATAATTATGCTAATATATTTAAATTGTTTCTTTTTTATAGTTAAAATCCTTTGTACTCTTACCTAAAAACCTTTTTAATCTGCCTTCTGTTTACTTTAGGAGGGTTTTGCTTTAAGTGCTGTTTTCTTATTTGTATTACTGTGAATTCAGAGGTATTTAATCTAAACACAGGTCGTGTCTTTTGTAACAGAATATAGCTTATGCTTTGATAACAGAAGTAGCTCCAAACCACCCATTTCTGTCAGTTTCTAAAATGCAGCTGTTTAGAGAACTAGTTCATAGAAAAGTTACAAATTAAATACTGTCCCAAATAATAATTTAAAGGTGCTGCTAAGTTTAAGTTACTTTTTGAATCATCAATACTATCTCCTTTTACTGTTCTGTATTTCTAAAAAATAATCCAATTTGAAGTCACCCACTCATTTCCTGTTATGCCCAGATCCTGTTAGACATTTGTTACTAGTTTTACTGCTCTCTAATACCTTAACTGTCATGTATTTAGATGATCTGCTACTCCCTTCCCTCCCAACAAAAGTCATAAAGGTTATGAAGTATGAAATAACCTTGTGCTCATTCTTCCTCTAAAAGTGTTCTTTTATTTAAATGTGAGTACCTAATCAATAATTATAATTCTGATTGTATCTAATTAAGATACAGCTGATTGTGAATTGGTAGAACTAATGGACTACTAGATTATCTAGTACTAGATTTAAAAAATCAAAAAAACTAGTAAATGTATAATCTACTGTATAAGAATAGCTAAGGGAAGATTAATCATAATAAAAAAGCATAGAAATACTAAAGAACATGAACCCTAAGTCAGAAATTGTTAATACAGTGTAAAAGTTGCTGTTTAATTTTGCTTTTATAGTAAAGGAATAAGTGTTTTGGTTTTATAGTATAGATAATGTTGTGAAAATAACCACAATTTAAAAAATAAAACAGGCCTGATAAAAATTCCAGCCTATGTATCACTTTTTGCTTTTCAAAGCAATGGCATTTGAACCCCACCAATTTTGTCAGATATTCTTATTTTTGTGTGCATGGTTACTTTGATTTTAGTAAGCAGGTTTTCTAACTAGTGCTTTATGTTCTTGTTTCACTTATATGGTAGGCATTTTAAATAAAAGTAATTAAAAACAAAGTAGTAAATGTAGTTTCCAACCTCCAGATGGTTTAGCAGCCCACTGATAAACCATACCTTCTTGTATGATTTGTGCAGGACCTGATAGAATGCATCATGAGTCTTCAGTGGAAACCAAGGCCATGTGTACCATAAAAGTAACAATAATATTTTCCCAAAAGCTTGTGAATAGTTTGAAAGAGCTTCCTATTTATAAGATAATGGATTTTTATCTTGGGTTGCTTAGGGCACAGTTACTCACAGCTGGCTAAAATCTCATCCATGCTCACTCACTCCCTTGCTCCCCAGCTCGCAGTAGCTTTCAAGCAGACAGCTTTCTTCTCTCTGAAGAACTAGAAGAGGTCATTGAAGCATGGAGTGTCTTTGCACTAATGCATGTGATGGTAGTTTCAGAAAGCATCCTCCACAGCCAGGGATCTTGGGTTTGTGAGGTGAGGACCTGTGAGTTTGAAGTTGCTGCAGGCTTGCAGGCTTCATTTCTCAGCCTGGGGCCTGGGAGAAGTGATGGTGGGGTGGTATGAGGACATTTCTTTGGGCTCTAGCCTGTAGGTAGCTGGAACCAAACAGAAGAGAAGGAGAAAGGAAACGAAGTAGTGGCAGGGGTGGACTTCTGGCACAGTCTAAGTCAGGACTGGGCTGTAAACCCTCATTCTGCTTTGAGGACTTCAGCCACTCCTGTACCTTCACCGCTTGGGAATTGAGTTGGCTCTTCTGTGGATTTGAGAACCTGTAGCCCCTGTAACTGTTAGCCACCTCTTTAAAGGTTAAGGGTAGCTTCCCAGAGGTGGATGTTAAGGGTCTGCAGTAAGAAAACTTGTCTCTCTTTAAGGCCACTTTTGTACAGGAGAAGGGAGATGTGTATATGCAGAGAGAGATCCTGCTACACCTGAGTTAGCAGAGCACAGTTTGGGCCTAATTTCTTTTGAATGATATGTGGTCCCTTGGGGTGGTAGGAGGTAGATAGGAAGCCTTTGTAAAGCTAAACCACCTTCTGGCACAGGGGATTGTCATTCCCATGCATGAGGATGTGTAGAGGAGCACAGAAACAAAGCTTACAGACGTTGTAGGGCAGGCATGGAAAATAGAGATGCTGCAGTTGTTTCTGAAAATGTGGTTAACGACACCAGGAAGGTATAGTAAATCTGGAGGAAACTGTGGTTTAGTGCAGGTGAAGTCACTCAATGGTAGTCTGTGCTTTCTAGCAGAGTACATTTTCAGTACTTAAAAATTGCAGCAAACTGTGTGGGTTGTACATTGTTCCTTCCTGTGCTTTTGCACTTCCACCTGTGCATATGGGATGATCTACATTGAAATCGGCTGATTTTTAGATCTTAGAGAAGAACTGTGTGCCAGTATGTTCACTGTGCTTTGTAAAATGAGCGAATCATAGCCATGCTGTGTTCTGTCCTAACCATGAAACTCATAGGAGAGATACCAGGCAGGAGACACATTCGTTATGAAGGTTTCAGTGTATTTGTATCCCTTGTGGAAGAAGTGAGGGAACTGAACTTGATGGCATTCATGGAGTTTGTGTATGGTGGATCACTCTTTTTTCCCCTCCCTTTTTTTTGTGCTACAAAGGAGGGGAAAATAAAGTCTAGGACTCTTATGTGGCACCTCCTTTCTTCAGGTAACAGAAGATGAGCTGCAAAAATGCCTTGGTTTGACTTCTGCCTTGGAGGTTTGGGTTTTTAACAGAACACAGGCTTGGAAAACACTCTGCCTAGGTGGACCCTACAAAAGTACACAGCACACCATGGTCATGAATTTTTCAGTGTGGGACATGTCATCAAGGGAAGAGGTACACTGTGCCCACAGTCACACTACTTTTCTCCCCCACTGGGAAGTTTTGCACTTGATGCTCCACAAAAATAATTGAATATCAGGGTGCCTAGGAGAGTCTGTTCATCTAGACCTCAGGCTCTTGTCTCCTGAAAGTAGAAAAAACGAGGGGAAAACTGGCTTTTACAATGAAAATAGAAAGAGGATTATATGCCCTATTTATTGATTACATTAAAGATCATGTTCATTTCTTCCTAATTGTTGTAGAATGAGCCTTCAGGTTTCTGCAAAACTGTCTTGCAGCAGATGAGTGTTTGGAACAGAAAATTAGATGGTTTCAGTTGCATGAAGTGTCTGCACTTTCCTGAGTGTGGAATAGCTAAGTGGTAAGCTAAGGAAGTGAAGAGCCTCCATCCTGGGGGGATTTGTGGGGATCCCAAAAGGAATGTGGTCAGCAAATAACAAGGGAGCACTTGTGAGGAGGGAGCCTGGATGTGTTTGACCACTGGGAGACTGTCAAGAGAAGATGATTCTCAGTGGGTGGACTTCAGAGGATATTAAAAACTGTTTTAACAGGGATTGATAGCATGGTTTCAGGAGATTGCTGAGACAATGTAAGTGGTAAGTTGGTTAAGGGGTTGCCCAGGACAGCCCTACCAACCATGGCAGCATGGTCATGTGGCTTCTTTTGAGGTGTGCTGGTGGCTTTTTTGACTCTACGTAGAACCAACTCAGAGAGCAGAAACAGCAGAAAACCTGGCATTACCAAGAAAAGGTAAAAGATTCTCTTCCTGAGTCAATGTGAGACTAAGGTTGGGGAAGAGGAGCTGTCTCTTTGACTGAACTGAATCCTAAAACTTTATCTTGTGCCTAGCATAACTGATGAGAAAATACTTAAACTAAGAAATGGGAGAAGAGGCTGGATTGATTTTCGTGCCTGGTATTAAAGCAGAGAAGAGGGAAAATAGGGTAAATGAGAAATGCACATACACAAGTGGTCTGTATGCAAAGGAAGGGTGAAAACTAGTAGTAGAAGAGTAGTTGTGTAGGCACTATGCTAGTAAAAAATATTCTTACTATAGCAAGAAAAGAGAGTGAGGTCAGGGAGGAAAAGCAAATGAGATGTTTATTATCGAGGCTCTTTTCATTAGTATACAACACTAGAACAGCTGGTGCTGAATGTGTAACTAGATATAAGGGCAGAGGAAACATGGTCAAATAGCATTTGTGGCCTGAACACAAGTACTGAAAATTATGCAGAAAATTAGCAAGCTGTTGTGAGTGAAGTGGCACCATGTAAAGGAACAAACAGTAGCATGGACATGGTAGAATCTGTTTGGTCAGGATTGTTTTGGGAAGGAATTACAAAAGACCTGCTGTAGACCTCTAGCTTAGGATTTATACACACACAGTATAATAGCAATACTAGAGAGAGGAATATTAGTAGGAACAGTAACATTACAGGTACGCTATGTAGTAGGCCAGATCTATATTTAAGCACAGATGATACTATAATGATGTGATATTTCTGTACATGACAGTCAATAGTTTTCTTACTGAAAGAGTAATTCAGAATAGAAGCTGTATTATTTTGGACTTGGAAGAAATTGGTGACCTTGTAGAAACCCTAACTGCTTAAAAAATGAAGACAAAACATGAACTGAGTTAATTTAGTTTAAGTTAAATGGATGATAAAAAGTTTGGGTTCTTTTTTAAGGTGAATATTTGTTAAACTAGGAGAATTGGTTAGTGAGCATAGATGAGCTGAAGTATTGGAGGCTTAAATGGAGAAAAGATTCAACTTGAATCTAAAGTAAAGGAAAAGAAGAATTGTGGGAAATTACCTAATCCTAACAGAAAACCATCTCCATGGAGGGATATTGGTAGAGGAAAGGAAGAAGGAGATTATCAAAGGAATTCACTTCCTGGAAGTTGTGGTGGAACAAGAACTGAAAGTATTGAGTTAGAATTTACTGAAAGCTCTTAAGAGTTAAAGCAGTTAGTAAAAGCTTCTTCAGACATATAAATAAACAGAGAAAGAAGGAATCCTTCTGTTGTAGAGGGAGGGTGGTTTTGAATTAGAGCCTTTTGTTCAAAAGCTAAATAAACACCTTTGCACACTTGAGACAGTGACATGATGATGAAAGGCTATGAACATGACTATGGTTGAGGTGGAAATTTAAGACAGAAGCAAATTCCAAGTAAATAAGGATATGAAATTGCAGTGTACCAGCTGCATTGCGGTTACTTGCTTACAGACCAGCTCTTTCTTGCAGTAGCTTGCTCTATCTAATAAATTTTGTACATGGTTCTTCATTACCTAAGAGCTGAAGCACAAATCTTTGAGTGAGAAGTGGCTTATAGCTTTATTTTTAAAGTAAAGTTTATTTGTATTATGTTGAGCTTTTTCTTTTTTACATAAGATACCAAAGAACACATTTTCATCTCAAAAGTTGCCATTTCCACTGTGTATGCCCTGGAGCACATTGCATCTTTCTGTGAACAGATTTAGCTCACTGGAAAAACAGAAATCCATCCCTGTTTCCTTTTCCTCTTCTATTCCTCCCCTCCACCCCCTTTTTAAACTGAGTTTGTTTCCTGTCAGATTAGTGAGTTAGATTGGCTTATGGAGAGGACCAAGAAGTGCCAGATTTGGTGCAAGATAAGCCTCTAGGAGCAGGAAAAAGCCCTTTGAGGTCAGCAGGAGCAGTGGTGAGTTGTCTTGTGTGTGCGTGGCCTTCGAGTTCTATGTTAGTGCAGCAGAGGTGCTCATTGCTCTTGGTGAGGCTCTTGCTCATTGTGCTGAGGTTTTTGTTTGGTTTAGCATTCTGCCTGCAAAAATACATGATCTTCACAAACCTGAAACGAAATTTTGGTGGACAACAGAAGTCCTTGCAGCAGGACTTGTATCATGCAACTGATACTATTTTGCATCACTTGCTCTAACATTTGCAGTGTAAAAGAGTTAAATTCTGATTTTTACCTAATACAGTGTAGATTCAGTGTAAATTTTTGGACTTCTTTGTCCTCTTAATCTGTACTCTTGCTTCACTCAAAAGGTTGCTGGCTCTTGATGGAGCTGTACAAGGGTTTTTTGAGATAATTTCTTAAGATCTTTCAGGGCATTTGGCCTTCAGGATATGCTTTCCTTCATGTCTGCATTTAATTGTAGATAATTTTGGAGGGAAAACTGTTTTCTTACACGGAGAAAAACCCAGTGTACTGGTGGCATCTGGTGATTGTGCTGTGCAATCAATTACTAGATTAAAAGGGGCAGAAATGAGAGATATACAGAAAATAAACGACTTAAACAGAATGTCATTGAATAACTTCTTCCCCCTCTCTAAAGAATTTAATGTCTGCAACAGCAGTTGTTCACAGCCCTGGCTAGAAATGACAAAGTTGTTGTGAGGGACCTTGTTCTCCTTTCCCCTCCCCACATGTTAATAAAAGTAATGCACACGTATGGGAGGCTTATCAGGCCCCAGTAATGAGCCTTAATTCCAAACTTCCTTTCTTTTGCAGAGCCTGGTGAGAGTTGTAAGCACTCCCTGACACTGCCCAGGAAACAGTACTTTTCTTTGGGACCATCTTGCTAATACAGTTTGTATTTCTTATGTTTTGATTTTTGTTTTTGTAGTAGGAAATGCTTTCCAAGACCTTAGGTTCATGGATTTTTCCACTTTTTGTAGTTGCTAATACTCTTATGAAATTGCTAGTACTTTGAACCAAGCCATCGCTTGTGACAGAGATGTGTGAGACTTTGCATTATAAGCTAAAATACCAAGAAATAATGGGATATCTGTTGGAAAAAAAAAAAAAAAGGCCTTGTCAGGTTAAAAAAAAAAGAGGGGGGAAAAAAGCTGTCCGAAATGAGTGTATCAACTGCTGGTAAAAATAACAGTAAAGTCTCTGACAGCTGAAAGAGAGAGAAAGGAGGAAAAGCATGTTGCTTTTACGTTTTTCCCTTTGTTCATTGGCAGTGTGCCCATGCACCCCATTCAGGGCTCTAGAAATGGTTCACTGACTTGAAACTCTGGCTGCTTTTAATTGTGTGGGGTTTGTTTAAGTAATGTGAGGAAAATACTGAGCTAGATCTCTCACCATTAAATTATCAACTTCACAGACATTTTTTTGTCCAACTCTCCAGACAAGTTAAGAAGGATTCAGGTTTTAGGTTTGTTTTGCTGGTTTCCAAATGCCATTTTTTCACCATGGCTTTCACTTGTTACTGCACCCTCAGAGACTCACACTGAGCTGGCTGATAGCATGGTAGTGTACATTTACACAATAAGTCAGACAGAACCAAATCCATCTATAACATTGAAAAGCTGTTGAGGTGTATTTAAGGAGAGTACTGTGCAAGTCATTTGAGTGTGTTTTTCAACATTTTCTCTTGTTGAAAGTGCTTGAAGAAACAAACATGCAAAAAAATGCATGCTTGTATAACATTTGATTTATGAAAGCATAGTTGTTCCATTAGTTTGGCTTTTAAATATATTTTAACATCCCTCTTGTAAATCTAGTGTTCTGTTGCTAAAAGTGAAATGAGAAAAATAAAACTATTTTAGAGTACTAATAATGCCCTGGTTTAGGTTGTGTTTTAAATAAGTACTTCTTTCTTTTGAAGTAAATTAGAAGACATAATGTTATGTGCATGTCAGATATCGATCTTTTTGCTATTTGTTTTGTAACAACGAAACTCAAAAAGGAAAAATGCCTAAGTCTTGCTGAGACTTAACTGTATCTTCACTAAGTTTTAATTAAACAAAAAGACAAACGCATCCATGCTGTGGTCACTATTACTGTTTGCTTGCTTGAGGTTCTCCTTGTTATTAGCACTCATCTGTGTTGTGATGATTGTCTAGTTTTGGAACATGTAACTGTGTTTTAGTTTGGGACAAAATGCATGTTGTTCAGCTCTTTCCTTTTAAGAAGGTTTTTCCCTGTTGGCTACTGAAGAGTGGAGAAGTGTGACTGGACCTAGGGATGGATTCATGCCACAGGCACAATCTGTTTTGTTTCAGTTGATGAGTGGTGGTGTCTTCTTTGGGCATATTCTGCACTTGGATGTCTCTTCATTATGACAAAGATCCCCTTATTGTTTATGGACATTTTAAGGTGAAGGGCTTGCTTGAAAGAATTCTGTCTTCCTGCATTGTTTGTTTCACTGTCACTGTGTGACAGGATTACTGTCTCCCAGTTGTATTAGTGAGGAAATTTGCGTATTTCCCATTCATACCTTATATTTTCATTTCAAAAAACAGCCAAGTTTATGATTCAAGAAACAGATGTTATTTCTTCTTTCATGTACATCTCCTCCATGTACAGTGGTGAGCTCCTGTTGACATCAGATTGTCCAAGATCTTACTGCTACAGTGTAATATCAAAAGATTTATCAGTATTTATTTCCCTTGCCCTGAAAATAATGATTTTCTTTTCTTTGAGTGACAATACAAATCCATACCTAAATCATGCTAATAATAAGATAAGATTTTTGGGGTAGTGAACAGAAATTTAGGAGCTCACTAAGGATATTTGAATTGCACATTTCAGTGGACTTTGTCCAGAGTGCCTTTCTCCTGCTTCTCATGCTCATTGTGTTGGATTCATTTTCAGAGTGGCACAGCCATATCCCACATGTAGGGAATAAAAGTTATTACAATTTTGATCTTAAACAAATCAGCTCTGACATGAACAGTTGCTCTTTTTTGTTAAAAATGCCTTTTCAGTTCCCAGTGCCTGTTAGTCGGAAGCTTGAAGAATACAACATTTTTCTTTTACATCTATAGCATTCATCATGGAAAAGGAAAATGTTTTTTTCAGTTTTGCTGATACTGAAAATAGGTTCTTGTTACTTGTTTAGTGTTGAGTAGTGTTTTCAGTGTACCCAGAACTATAATTTGTAGTATCGTCTGCTAATAGCTCATACAGAGGAAACTGTTATTCAACCTGTATGTATTCTAGGATAGTAGACAGGATAATATCCTGTTGATTATGAATGTAAATAATGTTTTTAAGGCAATGGTAACCAAGAGTATTTTTCCTATTTACAGAGCAAGCTTTACATGGAAGGATTTAGAAGCCTAAAAGAAGGAGAACCAGTGGAATTTACTTTTAAGAAATCTTCCAAAGGCCTTGAATCAATACGGGTAACAGGCCCTGGTGGGAGCCCCTGTTTAGGAAGTGAAAGACGACCCAAAGGGAAGACAGTACAAAAAAGAAAACCAAAGGGAGATAGGTAATTACCTTACTTTGCTATTCCCCTTCTTTTTTTTCCCTTTGCAAATTTTTCTTGAACTTATGTTTTCAGCATTTATTCATTTGTGGCAGGAAACCCTTCTGTGTAAGTTTAGTTTTTACATGTAGCCTAGTAGTTTGATTAAACATATTAAGCTGTGTTTATACAACTACATGAATCACTTACTCGACTGGTTTTACTTGAGAGGGTTTTCTTGGATAAGAGGGACCCTGCAAAGAAAATGTAATATTATTTTGAAAATATTGCTATTGGACTGAAAAGAGAGGTCAGTTTGAATACAGGTGAAATAATGTCATGTTTAGGTGAGTATTGTAAAGAGACTGTTGTGTGCAGTGAGGTTTTAACTGCATCAGTAGTTTTATACAGAACGAACTGTAGGTGATGCAGTCAGGGTTAAGATGTACATAATTATATTTTTACTTAGTGAACAGAGTATCAAGTGTTTCCAAATATTTTAATGCCTGGTTGTCTGAAGAACTGCTATAGTAATATCTTACAAATTTCAGGTTAGTCTTGAGAGCTGCAGTTCTTTATGCACAAGTGCAGCAGTCTGACTTGCACTGTTTACTTTCTGCCTCTGATGGCTTCAAGGAGTTCAGTAATCCTCTTCACTACAGAGCCATCATCACCTAGTTCCCAACAGCCTTCCTGCCCAAAAGCTCTTGTATTTACCTTTTTTCCTCATGGTATTGCCCAGCCCAGTAGCTGTAATGACTGAGACCAAGGGGAATATATAGTCTGTGAAGAATCCTAGTAAGAACATCCAAAGACCCAAGTTTTGCCTGCAGTGTTTGATGTATGGTATGACTGAGAGATGCCTCTCTTACACTGCAAATTCTGGAGTGAAGAGTAGCTTGGGAAAAAGAGGCTCACCTGGAAGGGCAGTGTAGCCCAGGCTGGAGAAACAGGGAATCAGAAGCCTTTGATGGCTACAGATGAACTCCTCTTGTCCCCACCACTGTTAAATGGTTTCCTTCCCCCAACCCATTTTTTTTAATTAAGGACTGGAGAGAGCATGGTAGTTGTCTCTCTTTCACCTTCTTTGTAAAAGCTAAAGGCCATGAACAAAATTTATTGCTACTGTAACAGATCAGAGTCCATAACCACAACAAGGAGGGGCTTTGTAAGCTGGACAAGGCTTTCTTTTTGATTGCTCACCATATCTGGCCTGTCAGAGCTGTGTTGCATGCAGTGGCTCTGAAAAATCTGTTGTTGTTGGGTTTTTTTAATTACTTTTTGAGCTGGTCTTCCAGTACAGTTCTTATTTAAACTGTTGGTTTTCCATAGAGTGTAATTACTAATTTGTTTAGAGTATTAGTATTACCATTGTTTACTGATGTTTCATACTATGGCAGCAAATAAAGGTGGCAGTTGTGGTACTGTTGTTCTGTTTGTTGCACATACATGTAAAGGAGGTCAGTCCTGGCTTCAGCAACCTTGAAATTTAAATGGAGAGGTGGTAAGTAGATGGAATATCTACATCTTGAAGGAGACAGAGGCTTGAACAAATGTAGATCTCTTCTGTGCAGAGTGTAGTCAGTGCAGAAGAAGCAATGCTTTCAGAGTGCAATTCATTTCATCCTAAGGAAGCATCTAAAAATTGGGAATGATGCTTGCCTTGTAGCTGTTTCACTTCAGGGACTACAAAAGGAGCCTAGCTCCAGTTCTGTAGATACTTCCCTTAAAAGTTAGATGAGAGAAGTCCTATTTCAGAGATGTTTTTTCATAGCTAAGGCATTGGAAAAAACAAACAGCTATACCCTTGAAAAACAGGGCAGAGGGGTGGTCTGTGAGACAGTGTACTATTTAATGTTCCCTTGCCTTTAAATAAGGAACATTTCAAAATTGAATATGAAAATGTGGGCAAAAACATCTACCCACTTCTGTCTCAGAATCCCTGTGCTTAAGTTGTAAGACACCAAAAAGTCTGAACTTTGAAATGTTTGAAGTAGCATTGACATTTATCCCTCAGTGAGGAGCAAGGCTTGAAGGAAAATCAGTTTTGATTGAATGCCTAGCCAGTAAAAAAAAAAAGGTGCATTTCCAACACATATAGTAGAAAGTTTCTTGAAGATTGCTGTTGTCCTTTGAGAGCTGCCTCCACTTCCAAAAGCTAACTCCAGCTTCATCTCTTTTCTGTTACTGGTATAACAGTGTGAAGGCTCAGCCTCAGTGCATCTTGTTATATGGATCCCATTGGAATGGATCCCATGACTCTAATAATGGTGTATTAGGGCCAAAGGAAAGACTGAGAGAAGGAGTTAGGGATAGCAAAGGTGTGAAAAAGAAAGTGAAAACAGCAATATGTGCAGAGGGAGAAAAAGTAATGACACTGAACTTAGCAATATTGATGCTTCTTGCTAGATGTTGTGGGGCTTCCACAGTAGACTTAGAGTCTCTATAATTTGCAGAGTGTTGTTACTATGGGGACCTTACTATGATAATATTTCCTCCTCAGTGTTACTGTGGGTCACATAAATTTATAACATAGGTGGGAAGGCTTTGTAACTGCTGTCAGTGATATTGGCCACTTTGGCATGGTTCTCAGCCAACATGCTAGTGCATGCCAGTGTGAGGAGAGAAAAGTCTTTTGTGGTCCAGGTAAAATGAAGCTGTAGCTGTAAGCAGCCTTCAGGCTTTAAGTTCTTAGACCTTGCTTTAAGCTATTGTAATAGCCATATGTCTTACATACATATTTTTGTCTAGAGTAATCTAGGCTAGAGGGAAGGTCTCTTGATGAGACTCATCTGGGATTTGTAGCTGACAAGTGCTGGGTTCAGAAGTGGTGTTTCATGGCAGAGATGCAGAGTGGAGGGGCTAGTCTGTCTACTCATAAGCCAAAGGATCAACTTGCAGCGTGTTGTAACTGTGGCAGATTGCTGTTTCCTTCACAGGAGTTCTTAACACATGCTGAACACAGTGTATTTTGCTCAACTTTGACAGTGAGCTGACACAAAAGCACGTTATGCTGCTCTCTAGGAATGACTGCAGGGAGCTGATGCAGAAAAGATAAAGGACTCTGAATTCACACCCTAATCACCTGCTCAGTAACTTGTAGATAGGTCTGTGAAATCTTGATTTAGAGTAGAATAAATGAAATCAGAACCTAGCTCACCATCTCATAATAAAGATTGGAGGAGGGAAAAGAGAGGAAGGGAAAAGAAAGATGCCTTTTATGTGGCTGGGAAAATATTCTTTGGTGCAATGTATAATTATATAAATTTAATCCACAGACCTTTGGCACCATATTAACAAAATAGATGCATGATACTCACAGGACTAGAAACCAGAGTTATCTTTGGGACCTAGAGGTATTATCCAGTATCTGTAAATACTGCCACTAGGAGCTCAGTGTTGGGTACTGTTCTAGCAGTGTGTCTATAGTGATGTATCTGCTTGGCTTGGCACTTGCTTTGTGTGGGAAAAAAAACTTGTGGCAGGGAAGCTTCCTAGCACAGGTGACCTGTATCAGTAAGTGGTTTGGATTTAAACATATACTAATTAAGCAGTATGTTTTGGGATTTGGGGTTTGACATGAAACATCAGTTGATGAGGGAAGACTGACTGATGTCGTTTACTTGGACTTTTGCAAGGCCTTTGATACTGTTCCTCATGACATCCTTATCTCAAAACTGGAGAGATATGCATTTGATGGGTGGACCGTTCAGTGGATAAGAAATTGTCTGGAAGGATACAATCAGAGAGTTGTGGTCAATGGCTCTTTGTCTAGGTAGAGAGCAGTGACAAGTGGGGTCCCTCAGGGCTCTGTCTTGGGACCGGTGCTCTTCAACATCTTCATTAACAACCTGGACATAGGTATCGAGTGCACCCTCAGCAAGTTTGCAGATGACATGAAGCTGAGTGGTGTGGTTGACGTGCCTGTAGGGCTGGGTGCCATCCAGAGGGACCTGGATAAACTTGAAGAGTGGGCCCATGAGAATAAAATGGCGTTTAGTAAGTCCAAGTCTAAGGTCCTGCATCTGGGTAGGAGTAATCCTAGATACGAGTACAGACTGGGTGAGGAACTCATTGAAAGCAGCTGTGCAGAGAAGGACTTGGGGGTCATGATAGATGAAAAGCTGGATAGGAGCGAGCAATGTCACTCACAGCCCAGAGAGCCAACAGCATCCTGGGCTGCATCAGGAGAGGCATGAGCAGCAGATCTAGGGAGGTGATTCTGCCTCTCTACTCTGCCCTCGTGAGGCCTCACCTGGAGTACTGCATCCAGTTCCGGGCTCCTCAGCAGAAAAAAGATGTGGACCTATTGGAGCGAGTCCAGAGGGGAGGCCACAAAGATGATTAAAGGATTGGAGAACCTCCCCTATGAAGATAGGCTGAGACAGTTGGGATTGTTCAGCCTGGAAAAGAGAAGGCTTTGAGGGGATCTTAGAGCAATTTTCCAGTACCTAAAGGGAGATTATAAGATAGAAGGGGAGAAATTTTTTAGGTGGTCTGATTGTAATAGGACAAAGGGGAATGGCTATAAACTGAAGGAGGGGAAATTTAGATTGGAGATTAGAAGGAAGTTCTTTACCCAGAGGGTAGTTAGGCACTGGCACAGGTTGCCCAGAGAGGTTGTGGATGCTCCATCCCTGGCAGTGTTCAAGGCCAGGCTGGATGTGGCCCTGGGCAAGCTGGTCTAGTGATTGGCATCCCTGCTCAGTGTGGGGAGGTTGGAACTAGATGATCTTTAGGGTCCCTTCCAACCTGCCCATTCTATGAATCTATGAGATGTGAGCTGCTGGAAATGAGGGAGCTTAACGAAGCATTGCCACTGGATAACTGTGCTGCTGAATTATGTTCTGGGAATATGGCTAGTGAATATGATTCTGTATTTCTAGCTCAATTGGCTAAACAGTAATGAGCACTGTAGCATCCGTGTAACACTTCAAAAACCTTTTTCCAATGTAGACTTCTACAAAGGAGACACAGCTAGAAAAAAATAGTTTTATTTTAAGATGTAATAAACGGTGTTTCCAGTAAATCTGGACATGACCAAAGCATAATTTTCAAATGAAAAACCCCCATATTTCTAAACCACCAATTGGGTGGAAATACAATCCCTTAAGGAAAGGGGGGCTGTAACAAAATACTTCCCTGATGAACTGTCACTTAAAATGAGTTTGTATCTGAGTCAGACACAAAATGGATGTAATATCTGAAGACATTTTGTGGGTGATCTGAAGTCAGACTATAATAGAAAATCTTAACAGTCTTTAAAAGGTTGGGATCTGCATAAACAGACACTAAACTGGTGTGATGTGCTTTCTTGCATGATCTTACTGATATTAGCTAATTGTGCCATAATAAGCCACTAAACTAGTATGAGCTGCTCATAACAGGACCAACACTATTCTGCTAGATTACAAAAGGGGGGGTGGGGGGGGGGGGGCAAAAACCCCTAAAATCTTCAGGGATCCATCCTTGGTCTTTCTTGCTCTTTCTTTTTTCAGGCTGACAACTTTTTGGAAGGCTTAGCAACAGCTCAGGTTTTTCCAAGAGTGGAATGAAATGAGGCCTTTATTAATAGGGTTTTAAATAAGTTACTTTTTAAAATAGCTGCCACTTGATGCTGTGGATTGGAGGCTTGAAAGGTAGCTTGGAGATGGATCTCTATGGCAGGGGGTTAATCTTTCCTGTCTTTGTCCTTTTAGACCCATCCAAGTCTAAGTTATAAGCCTCTGAAAAGTGTTGCTATAAATACTCATTAGACAGCCCTTGTTAAAATCTACATCATTCTTATGTGTTATAAGGGAGCTGAGCAGCCACAACCTTCCTGCATGCCAAACACACAGTGTGCTTCCAGGACTTAGTCAAGCCATCCAGATGAATATAGAATCAGATCTCCAACAGTTTTTTCTTCACAAAAAGATGAGAGAAAGGTGGCTTAAGGGAGGAGAGACAAAGCTACTGCCACTGGCTGATGTGTATAGCACCCAGTATCTGTGGACCATACACTGACATGATTTCATCTCCAGCCCAGGATGTAGCTAAACCTCAGTCCTCTGGAAACACTAGGAGTAGAGCTATGGTAGACTAAGTGCCCCAGAGTGAGACCACAAGCAGGAAAGACTTGCATCTCAGAAGACAGCAAGTCAAGGCTAGCCTAGCTTCTACCCCCAGATCCAGCACACAGTTGCCTTCCTCAAAAGATAATGGATTTCTCTTCCTGCCTATTTCCGTAGCTCAAGCAGTGGGGGGCCAGGATGCAGAGCCAAAAGATAAGTACTTGAAAATTGGAGCTAGGTGTAGAAATGTTTACAGTTGTGCATAACAATATGTATAATATTTGAGTAAAAGATTTTGTTTTTTATGAGATAAAGAAGAAATCCCATTCCAAATTTTAAATGTAGAGAACATTGTGCAATTTGCAAAGCCAAGTGCCCATATAAGATGCAGACTACAAGGCTTAATTTGATCCCTTACCAGCTGCTCTGCTTCTGAGACTGAGGTCAGTTAAGAGTTACTTCGGAGTACCTTGGCACACTGTGGTGTGCTGGGTGGTAATACAGGGAATTCCTTATTCAGTTGAAAGACTCTATTCTGATTTCACACAGTTTGACTGCCAAATTCATCACAAGGCAATGTGAAAGTAAGGGCTCTTTTCAGGTCCTGCACTGCTGGTGAACTTGCATGCCCATGTGGGGTTTCAACCTGCTCGCTCCAGTGCAGGTGGGAATTGGGCTTTGCACTTAGGTGTACAAATCAACTACTTCCTTTCCATCAGATGTACCTTCTGATAGAGCTGTTCACGTGTTTCAAGGGATGCAAAGTTCTGTGCTGAAGCAAGAGCTGGGAGCCTGGTGGTAGTGATATGACTGAGTGATATCCAAACTTAGTTTTCTTCATTGCAAAGTTGCATTAAGAACTAATTAGAGCCTGAATAAAGTTGTCTTTGGTATCTGTTTGCATGCATGTAAAATTAAGAAGAGATAGCCCTAAATTTTTTGTAGTATTTCTAATAAGAAGTCCAAATTTGATGCTAAAGTAAATAGATACAAATCTGAAAATGCACAAGGAACATACGAAGTGAGTAGGAAGGTGTTGGTTTTGTGCAGCCTCATGTAGAGTAAAGCTGTCCCTGCACACAGCAGATGGGTTTCTTAAGTGCATGCACTGTTTTTGGAATGCAGAATATTTTTCTTTAATTAGACATCCTCTCAGGCCTCTCTCTTTCTGAGTATTTCACCCTCTTTCATCAAGGGCTGAGCTCTCTCTCTCACGTATAGTGATATACCAGCATATATTCAGGCCTTTGCTATGGTGTGGTGATATGCCTGTGGATCACACTGGAGTCTTACCTGTAGTAATGGTTCCCCATATCTGAAGGAATTTAGAAGAAAGACAGACTTGAGGACTTATGCACAATCTCTGTGAAATTCTGCAAACTTCAATAGAGCAAGTGTTAAAAATATTTCAGTAAATAATTTATAAAACATTATTTGTGTTCCTAAAACTTTTCCTAATACAACTGGCATCTTCCTTAATTCAGCTTTTTCTCGCTGTTTAATTTCTTCCTACTGTATTACTTTTGAGTAGACATGAATAAACAAAAAAGTGCACACATTTTCAGAGCCCAGCTCAGTAAATACTTAAGCCTGTGCTTAGAAAGTAGCAGAGAGGAGGGCATTATTTGAAAAGACTTCCCTGATTGTGGAAATTTCTTTCTAAGTTGATATTGACTGTAACAATAAGACAGTGCTGCTTTTTGCTGCACTATCAAGCTAACAAGGAACTGGGAGCATAACTGTTCACAGGAGGAACTGCCTTTTGCAAAGATACACACAGTCTGTGCTACATTTTACTACAGAAATATTCAGTGTAAATAATTAAACCTCAAATCCCTTTTACTTTAGGAAAACAGTTGCATTTCTTTGCTTTTATTGATGTGTTGCACTCCAGCATCACCTAACAGATGTACTCAAAGCACATAATAAAAGTGTAACACAAAGGAAAGATTATAATGGTGATTCCAGATGATGGAGAAACTTGCCTTGTATCTTGAAAAAGACATAAAGAACTGGAAAGTTGGAGAAAACTGAGTTATAGCATAGCTGCTATACAGATATTCCCCAAATGTTGCCTTTGATTTACCACTATTGATGAATCAAGCTCTTCAGAAGGAATAAAAGTACTGGAGCCCTTTAACTTGAAATTAATAAGGTCTGTGCAGTAATAGAATTCCAGATTGCTACAGCTGTTTCTTTTATTAGCTGTGGCTTCATGTTTCTGTCCTTGACGCTTAAAGAGCAAAGCTACTTAAATATGAATCACTTAAAATTGTGAATTTACTTCAACATCTTATTTTGTCAAGAAGCTTAGCAGCTCATTATATAAGAGGAATGTGTCATGGAGGTAGTCATCTCCTCAGTGGTGGTGCAGGCATGCTACTGCTATTCCCACTGTGCACACACCCCCACTTCCCCAAGTGCACTTACAGTGTGCTAGAGTACTTCTCAAGCAGGTAATAAGAAATAGGCTATGCCCTGGAAGAAATAATAGGTGTGAGGGCGTATTTGTAGGTTTATTTTGAAAAAAAAAAGCACTGGTTTAAGTCTGTGCTGCACAGCAGTGTGGCATTGTCCATCCCGAAGGGGCAGGACTGAGTGGGACTTTGCAGTTGCTGCTTCTGGTTAGGAGAAGCTGGTCAGATGCAGTGTAGCTCAAAGAGAAATGCTCCTGTGATGTCCATGAACCTTCAGGCAGGGCGACAGGAAGATATTTCAAGGACAACAGATAGGGGGAAGTTTAGGAAGGAGCAGGAATATGAAAACACAAATACAGAGGAGAGCAGGAAGGGGAGAGGGAAGAGAAGGGTTTGGGGAGGGGAGGACAGGCTATTGAATGGTGTTAATGTGATAAGCACAGAAGTTTTTTTTTCCGATCTCGGAATGATTGCCTCAAAGCTGATGGTTCACTCCTCAGGGAGTGCAGAGAAGGCTGAACCCCCTCAGGCACAAACAGGGAATCAAAGTTTCCTCCATTGTGAAAGATTGCTGCAACTGAAGAGCTAATGCACAAGGAGCTGAAGGGTAGATGGGATGTAAGCTCCTGCTTTGCAACCCTGTGAAGACTGAAGTGATTCCAGCAGATCTGGGAGAGTTGATCTGAGAAAGGACTTTTTGCAGTAGCATGCTTATTGTGTGTTCCTTCTTTACCAGGTGACAAACGTGACACATCTGGAGTTTGTTTTGCAGAACCACCAAATGCTCCCAGCTGTAACAGTTGCTCAGTTTGAGCTTTGCCCTAAGTGTATCGGATGCTAGAGAATAGTTAAGTGCTTTACAGGCTCTAGTATTACCGATTGGGCACCTAGAATAAGGCTCCTCTGGAAAATTGTTGTGGCTTTTTTCTTGTGCTCCAGAATCCTGTGCATTTCGATAAACCACACAATTTCAAAGAGCCATTGCAAAGTAATTAATATTTACAATGCATCAAGAGATCTTGGTGAGAGCCCTAGTCAGAACTTATGTATTTATATATTTAGCTGGATTTAGTGGTGAGTCCAGTCATTCAATTGAGTAGGCTAAAGAAGTATGCAATAACTACCTTTTATTTTGTACAGCAAATGAGAAAAGGCTGTATAGGAGAATTCACATCTTGGTTCACAAGCTGTAATACGCTGTAAATTGTTTCCTTCTCTTTTCAATGCTGAATTTGTAGGTAATGGGTAGAAATCAGGCTGAAGGCTCCTCTGACTAGCAGCTAGGGTTGGGGATTTGGACTGGATTTTCTTTGAAACTCTGGCACTGTAGGATGAGGATAAAGAGACTGGTTTCATGGATGAAACTGCACATAGATGTGCAAGAGAACAAAGGTAGCCATGACCAAGCTGGAGAGAAATAGTGAGCTGAGACTGCTGTTATTGATGGCATAGAGGGAACTGGATTTGCTCAGTAACAGACCCGTGGAACAGTTGGAGTTGTGAAGGGTCACTATGAAGTATGGGAGTGAGCTAAACAATTTCTTTTCTTTGATCTCCATTCATTTATAATCTTATTGGTGTTGAGTCTCCTGGCACTAGAGCTTTTACAATGAATAGTTGAAAGTATAAAAATTTATTTCAGTTGTGTTAGTCTTGTGCTGAATGGCTTTCCTTAGCCTGGAAGTTACTTGGAGTTGTATTCTTTTAGCTGTTGGACAGTTTAAATGCTAAGCATTTAATTTGCTTCAGACAGCTCTGAAAACAATAGCAAATTCTACAGACTGCTCTTATTTCATAGTCTGCAATTAATGTTGCAACAGCCTTTGCATCAAAGTTTAACCAGAATGCTTTGATTTCCTCAGTGATAAATGGATATCTTTTGACTAGTATAAAAAGCTGAAATCATTCAGTGTTTCAAATGCAGCTTTAGATTTGCTAGTGTTTAAAATTAGTACCTCTGCCTTTTTGTTGTGCTAAACTAATAATGTAAATCAAATCAATAAGAGTGTATGTGTGTCAGTTTTTATCTGCATAATGAGACAAGTTCTATAAAATTATGCAGTCTTCTGCCAATGGAAGGGAATCATCAGTAGCTAGCAATAGGATTAGAAACTGCAAAGCTCAGATGTAAACCTATTTATTTACACTTTTAAAGGTTTAGTTCTACTTATATTCTTTTTCCTGAGTTAGTTGCAAATCACTTCTTTCTACTAAGTATATGAAAAAAACCTTTGATTTCCTGCAAATCAGGCTCATTTTCCCATGTTTGTGTGCTTTGATATATTTTTGGAGAATCATGGTTGGCTGCTCACATAATAATTGCTAAGAGTAAGTGCCTACCTCTCCTTTTAATTATTACTTAAAATGTGCTAAGCACTTCAGTTTTCTAAGTCAAAAAAAGACTCCACAGAGTGTTTTAATTTACTTTTTGCTAAACAGTTCAGTGGCATTTTATGTAATTAAATGTGGGAGTATCATTACTTCACTTGGAGAACTCTTGTCCTTATGTGCATTGTGTAACATACAGATTTTACTTGGAGCTCAGAAATGATTTTATCAAATGGTTTGTTCTTGTTATTCCTGTATTTCTAACTCACTGGAGCCTCCTGAAGTTATCTTTTCTGTTTAAAATCTATACATTTCATTTCTGCAAAGAAAAGAAACATCTGGCATTTTTTTAATGAGAGCTGTATGCTCATTGAGCAAATGAGCAGCAAGGAATCTGTTGTATGGCTGATTATTGCAATAAAATGAGGTGGCAGTCTCACTAATAATCAGTAAAATTTGTATAAACTGGTGCTGGTCCACTTTCTGAGTTAGCTAATCTCATGCTTTCACCCTTACAAGAAAACAAATCATGTCTAAAAATGCCTAGGGTGGAAAAATGCTGCTCTCAGAAGTAGCTGTTAGAAACATCTAAAACACCTATCTGTGGTTAAAGATGCTGACTCCTAATTCTCTCCTGGAGAGCTTTCCTTTTTTATCTTTAAAGTTCAGTCATTATTCCGTGTCAATACCATTGGATTTTTTATTTTTATGGCCTACAGAAATTAATTCATCCTGTTTAGATCCAATCTTTTTAGAATATTTATGAATCTAACATATCAAGAAGTTGATGTTTTATGCAGCTTGTGGAACTGGATTTTGGAATTTGCTTTTTTAGTGGTTCTTTTGTGGAAGAGAAATCTTTCAGGCATGAATTGATAGTCCAGATCTTTTGAGGTCTGTCTGTGCTAACCTATGACCTCTGTTCTTAGGAGGTCAACATCTGAGGGCAGGAGATTAAGGCAGTTAAAAGATTGGAATGGGAACTGGAATGGAAAAATTAGCCAGCACATTTTGGGTGGAAAACATCAAAGTCATCAAACAATTTGCTTATTTTAAACTCAGTTTAAGGGTAACAAGCTAATTGTACTGTGTTTGTTGATGCAAGCAATTTATATTATTTGAGGACATTAACACTGAAGATTTTTTTATTGGAGAAACATAATCCCTGTACAGTATAAATGCACTGTGTATTTTGTATGCTAAATGCTTTTGTACAGCATTTTTTTAGGATAGTAATTCAGGATCTGATAATGCAGTCTGTATGCACTTAGTTATGTTTCTTATGAAGAGCAACAGTAAAGTGTTGTGGAGTCTAAATCTTGCTTGTGGTCTGCTGAAGACCCCTTGCTCTCATTGGAGAATACAGGTGCTCTCAGTACATGGGAAAAATTATTCCCATATTAGAATTTCCTGACTGTGATGTTTAAAAAAATACATAAGCATCTCTTTTTGTTACAGCTTTTCCAATGTGAATTCCTTTCCAAGGCAAACTTGTCACCAAGGAATGTTCTTTCATAGATTATAGATTGATTTACAAGAAAACACAGCACTTGTCTGTTCTTATCTGTTGTAGTTCAAAATTCATTAGTATGTGTTTTTAGAAGAATGAGGACTTAATCTTTCATCTGTACAATCAATTTCAAAGATGGTATTATCTAGAAAAAGACACCTTTCCACAACTGAAAATTATACAAGTTCAAGGATTTGTATAAACCATCATGTTTTTCTCTTGCATGTTGAAAGTGCAAATCAAAGTGGTTTCAGTATTACATGCAAAAGCCAGACTAGTGTTTCAGCAGGCAAACCCACCTAGCAGGAAAGAAAACAAACCTTACAGATATGGCACAGCTCAGGCTCTGACTAACAGTGTATGGATTACGGTACTTCTATAGGTATTGCTACTAATTAAATTAAAGTACTATAAAATACAACTAAACTCGAGCAGACAGCCATCTGTAAGCCACAATCTAACCTCCAGAAGTTATTGTTCCTTTGATAGCAAAGGATATGAGATTTAAATCCCTTTGCAAACTTAGAACTTTCCAAATTATTCCTCTAAAGGCTAAAACCTTCTCTTTGCAGCTTTTAGCCCTGACTTGCACCTGAGGGGAAATTGAGCAGAACGATCACCATCATTTCTTCCTCCTTTGTGGAAGGAAAAGAAGGGAAAGCAGGAGGAGCTGTTGTGGACTGCAGCAACCCATGACCTGTTCCCACAGGCACAGCCACTGTTTTGTTTGCCTCCTCTTGCCAGTTCACTGGGGTGGCTGGAGAAGCTCTAGGAGCTGCAGGGGCTGCCGTGACTGGGTGTGCCCCACATCCCCTGCGGTACTGCCACAGTCAGCTGTGGCCTGAGAGTACACAGGCAAAGGGGAAGCAGGACGTTTGAATGGGGCAGGAGCAGTCCTGGAGGCTGTTGTATCCTGGAGATCTGTTCCCTATTCGAATTCTTGGGATAAAATGGGGTTGTGTCTGATCAGCCATTTTGTGATTCTTGCATGTCAGCCCTGTCTGTGGTTAAATAAATAGGTAGGATCAATGGGTGGAGAGCTAATTCTGTTTTGTAGAACAGCTTTGGTTACTCACTTGTGAGAACACGTGAATCATGTAAAGGAACAGGACTTGTTAATTAATAAAGGAAAAAAGCCAAGCAATGAGAAAGTTAGTGTGCCTGACATGACTTATGATAAATTTCTTGTTTGCTTAAGCTCTTTCTGTGCCTTCTCCATGTTCTGTTTAGCTTGTAAACTCTTCAGTGCAGAATTGGATTCCTTCTTACTCCATACAGTCCTTAAAATTGCTGCTGTTGTTAATTACAATAGTAATCGTGATTCTTGGCTATTTGAATTCTGAGAGAGCAGTGATGTATACATACATTTTTTAATCTGGAAGACCTGCTCCCCAGGCTTCTTGTTGCATGTGCGTATGCTCGTTTCATGATGTTTGATGATTCAGATATCCTGTCCACAAGCCTGCTCTTCTTAGTTATCTCTTGTCCACCCTTCAAAAGTAGTCTAGAGATACTTGAGATCTAAGAATGGAAAACTGCTCTAGTGGAGAGTAGGGTGCTGGAGGGTTTTCTTGCCTTAGTTACTCTTGCATTAGTTCTAAATGTGTTAAGAGCTGCCTTCAGGCTTTGTGTGCAGTAGTTTGTGAGGCAGACTGTTTACTGAGCTTGTGGAAGTATAGTACAATTTGTGAATGACTTAGAAATTATATTTGACTTTTTATCATGAAAGCCTGCTTTGCTTTTGCTTGATCTGTGTGACTAACAGGTAGAGAATATATCCTCAGTTCCCTTGCCTGTTCTTTTCTCAACAGAAAATTGCTGCAGTGCTAGACAAAACTGATTAGAATTACTGCAAATAGTATTTTCAGGCTTATGTGCTTGTGAAGGTTGAAATTTCTGGTGATGCAGCTGCACTAGATTTCTGACTGCAACCCCCAGTGCTCTTGGAATCAATGTCTCCAAATGGCCTTTGTAATTTGCCTCAGCTGAGTCACTTCCTTAGAATGAACTGCCATAAAGAGATGATTTCTTCTGCTTTGCTTTCTAGGGTTTAGCCTGCACTGCCCCCCTCCTTTTCAAAATAAGAACTCATCAGAAAATAGCTTTTGTGGTAATGCAGTGGAGTTCAGAGGGTTTCAGAAATCTGGACTATTGGTGGCCTTTTTTGTTGAAAGGTCTATTGTTTTTTTGTGTTCCTCATCTGTTTCTAGCTGCTAATTTGAATGAGAAGCCAGCAAAGAAGGATGTTGGTTTTCTTTGTAAGTAGTGGTTCCCAAATGCCAAGCAAATGTGTCTGTGAGATGCTTCAGGTGATAGCTGTGTATAAAATAGCTGTAGAAGTATACTGTAATATAACCAAGCTGTTCTCTCTCTCATTTGTGTTAATGGACCACATTTTTTGCTTAATTCTTGCACAAAATATTAATGAGTCAAATTCAAGAGCTTTTGAATTTGGCAGAGTAATAATGGTCTTTACACTAATGTAATGTTAAGGTGTATTTTATAGAAGATTTACTTTAATTGTGAAGAGCCAAAAAAATTAATAAATCTCTTGTATACATGTGTTGTATACACATGTATAGTTTATGCACAAATGTATACACAATAAATTTATGAAAGGTTACTTCTGATGTATTGAAGAAAGTGACTATCAAAAGGAAGCTGACTTAATAAGAGGTCAGCTCAGAATGAGATGTACATGTTGATGACCTCATTGATTAAAAACAAAAACCAAATGCCATTTTTATAGTTGCATGGTAAAACTGACAGGAACTGATTAGTGCTTCTTTCTTATGCTGGCAGTGATACTCCTTTGCTATTCCAAACATCCACTAGGTGAGCTTGGTACACATAGTCACATAACAAAGTGATGCTGTGGAACATGGTGAATCCTGGCTTTGTAATCCAGTTGAGTTTATTGCAGTAGCTGGTAGATAGGATGCTGCATGAGTGGCTGCTTCTAAAAGTTTCTGCATTTGTTGCATTAGTAGAATATCTTCCTCTAACCAGCCAGCAGTCCCCAGTCTATGTCTGTGCTATCAGTGTGGCCACAGCATGCTCTCCTTTCTCCCACTTCTCTCTGCTTGTGCTCCATACAGTGTGTTGGTTTACATTATTCACCTTGTGCTGTGTGTGAGGTACTAGACAAAATGAAGCTATATCACTGTAGGTGAGTGAGCTCCCTCTCCTCAGGCCAGGGAACACCAGAAGTAATGATGTCACAGCATGCCCTTTGTGCATTAGTGGTCTTGCCTGTGTCAGAAGGTCAGTTGAGAGTTTTCACAAACCTGTAAAAAATTCTTGAATTATAGATTATGGTTGAGACTGTAAGTGAAAAAGTACATGATTTGTAAGGTAGCATTAGTGCTGGAGCTCAGTCATGGCACTGTGTGCACACTAATCGCTACAGTGGAAACATCCGCTGCTATAATGAGATGCTGTGTTGGGAACTGGATACCACCATGTTCCCTTTCTGTGGTAGCAGGTGGTAAATTTGCTTAAGCTTGCATATTTTGCTACACTGTGGAGGACTACAGTGTGTGTGTGGCATATAAATCCATTTTCATTTAACTTGGAATTGTTTTCTTAAAGCAGATTCTCATTTGGTTAAAGAAAAAAACAAAAGATTCCACAGGGACAAGTTTGTGTGTCAAGACTTGAAACAAATCTGTTTTAAAAAGAAGGTAGTGGTGAGCTCTGCTTTATCAAATGATAGTTCAAGTTTGCCACTTTTAAAATCCTCATTTCTTTGAAGTAGCCAGCTGTGACCTCAGTAGTAGTTCATGCATATCAGTATGTAAAAGCTGAATATGATGATTAGGAGCAGAACTGGGATGGAAGTGAAAGTGGGGGTGTGAAGAACTGGAGATAGGGAGGAAATGTGATAAAAGGGATCACTGGATATGAACTAGGTAGTTTGTGGGACTGGAACTGACTGGATCATAGCTGTGTGCCTTTGCACTGGTGGTCTGAGATAGAGCTCTCTGCCGGGAGAGGCTGAGTACTCACCCTGTTGTAGCTGCTCAGGGTTTCCAGGCACTGTGTGTGCTTGGGCTGTGCATCACCTCTGAAAGCCAGCACAAATGAAAGCATGTGCCACAAGTATGATTGTGGGGGACCACCAAATGCACCTACAGGCTGACTGCTGAGATGGTCAAGCAATGTGGCCAGGAGAGTTATCCTGAGGATGCTGTAATAGATGCAGCCCCAGAGACGTGTTTGGCAGAACATGCCAATAACTTCTGCCTATGCTGCAGACTCTTTCTACAGAGGTAAACAGCCTTTCTGGAACAAAGATGAAGTCTGCAGTCTAGTCAGGTCAGCATTTCCCTACCAAGAGCAGTTGGGTTGGTATGTCCCCTCAGCAGATAGTGAAGGCACAGAGATGGCCTTGGCCCAATCCCAGGCTATTGGGATCCCTTTATTGGGGGAATTCAAGACAGATTCGTTCAGCTTTGGGTGTTAAAATTTGTTGCATCAATAATGGCAGTAAATGTGTACATTTTGGTTATTGTTGACCTAGGCATTGAACATAAAGAGATTTTTTTTCCCTTTGTATATGCTTGTAAATCCTATGTGCTGTATGTCAAGAGTATTAGCTTCGAGAGGCTGACTTTGTATCTCCTGCCTGTTTCCAGTAATACACAGCTGGGTATGGGGACTCTTTACATGCTAACACCTCCTGGAGACACACAGTGTCCAGCTACATCTGGTCCAGGCTTGCCAAAACTCTCCCCAACAATCACCCCAAAACTGTTCAGCCAAAGACTTAGAAAGCTGTGCTTCGTAATCTGATTTTATTTTTGTGTGTGTGGCTGACAAATAATGCCTTTCAGGGTCTTTTTCCATGTTAGAGAGACACTATTAAGTTGAAAATCTGTAAATTTCAAAAGCAGTTCTGCACTTGTTATCAGTATAAGCATACCTGAAACATAGCTTCTTGTTGATGATTTTACTGCACTGTGCTCTACAAGCTGAAGAAAAGGGAATCTTCCAGGCACTGGATGGCATTAACAGATTGAATCCCCATTCGTTAATTTTCCTGTAGGGGAACTGTGACTCTGAAAGAAATGGATGCTGCCTCTGGCTCTGTGAAGCAGGTCTCTGCCAGGATGCAGTATCACATTACTGGGGGCTGGCTGGCTGCTGTGCTCCCCCCTGCACTCCCAGCCAGCGTTGTGGTCCTCTCCCCATAGGGTCACTGGTGCTGATCTAATCCTGCAGAGAGCCAGCTCAGGGAGAGTAACTGAGAGAAACTAATCCTGCCCAAAAAAAGTACCAAGGAGAGCAAATGGATAGGGTGGTGGTGGAGAGAGGGAAGCCTCTTGGTAACAGCTTCACATTCAGTGGGTTTTTCTGGAGTGGAAAAGCCTGTGGGTGGCTCAGCATGGCAGAGGTTGTTCTCCACAATGTGCCAGTGGCTTTGTGGCCCCTGTAGTAGGAGTGATGTGAGGTCTGCTCTCGGTGGCAGGTGGTGATTTAAGAACCTGCAGGGTTTGCTGAGGGAAAGTGCCCAAAGCACAAAGCCCAGCTGAGAGTTGGGTTTGGCCTCCAAAAGGCTAGAGACAAGACCTCACAGAAGGTTGAGTGTCCCAGAAAAGGCCTTTTCTATTCAAGCTTCTGCTGTCAGATTGCCACACAGCTCTGAAGTACCAGATCCCACTGCACACCAGTTCCCCACAGGAATCATGGTCTGGGTCTGTGCTTTTAGCAGGGCTGCAGCTTGTGGTTTTCCTGGCCAGGGAAAGAAAAGAGGATGAGAAAAGCAAACCCTGCCTACTTTAGATGCTTTGGTGCCACCACACCATTAATTTGTCTATTAAACTGTACAGGACCATGAAACTATCAGCTGACAGGGAAGGGAAGCAGTGTTCCTCAGCTCTGTGCCCAACATCCCTGTGGGGCTGAAGAGCAACCTTTAAAAGGTGCAGTGATCAGGCTTAATTCACTGTTAACTTCTAGTTTGGCATCTTAGTATGGCAGAGCAGTGCATATGCAGTGGTCATCTCTCAGTTCCTGCCTTGCAGCAGCTGCTCTCTGAACTTGCCAAATGCAAGCAGTAGGTTGGAAGAGTTCAGTGTGTGGTGTAATCACAGCTCTTCCTTCTCTGACAGTTTCCTCTAAGCAATCTGTTTAACTTCTTTCTTTCTGCTTCTGTTGCATTAGTTTGAGCTGCTGTGAATGATGTGAAGACAATTGGAGATGCATACTAAAACTAGCATTTCTTCTTCTAGTGTTCTGCTATTTTACATCAATCATATTCCTTACATATGTTACAGAGTTTTACTTTGGAACCTGAAGGTACTGAAATGATAACTTACCTTCTTCGTGGCAAGGAAGAAAATGACATAAATTTCCACACACAGTAGCAGAAACCATATTCTTTCCATCTAATTGTACTAGATGCATCAGTTACAGTCTGGTGTGTGTAATACACAAGAAGATACTGTTTCAGGTTTCTTAATGACAGGTCTTCAAGGAAATTTTCTCACTGAATGGAAAGGATTATATAAAATCAGCACCTAAAGCTAGTAGTACTCTAATGCTGAAAAGCACACATTAGTGGCAGTAACCTTGTGAAACTCAGTATATAATCCATTCAATGTTGTGTTTTCCACGCTTGCAAAAGAGGAAAATGTATATTCCCTGATATTTCCAGGCATGTATATTTTCTTAGTCTTTGCTAGGAATCAGTGAGTTTTCAAAGCATTCTTAAATACTGATCAAGTATAAAAGTATGTCATAAAGTGCTACTTTGTGGTGCTGAGATAGCATCTAGTTTTATTGCACATCTTTCCGTTACCTTCTGTTATGAGGAAAGCTAAATAAACCAAACCACACAAAAAGCAAAAAAACCGCAGTTAATTAAAAAAAAAAATTATAAAGTTCTACAGTGATACTAATATTATTCAGAGTTCCTTTTGTACTAGGAGTGTGATACTGGCAACTGAAATCCTGATTTATTGATGATTCTGCTTTCTGTAAGACAGCTTAAGGTTTTCTTGTCATTATCATCAGAGGAGAGTTACCAGCTGAACTAATTCATTCTGCAAGACTTCAAAGGGGAAATTATTTTGCAGCTATTTTTTCTAACTAATATACATGTGTGATTTTAACTGGTGGCAAGAGGCAGGGCAAGGTATGGAAATGCAGACAGCTGCCTCCGAAAGAAACAAGGAAGCTTAACATGCTGGAATCAAGGAGGGGGCATATAATCTCCATCCTAGAGTGTCACATCAGTCCAGGGTTATTAACAGCTTTTGCTTTGGGATATGGACTTGGGGCTAAAGAGTGCTCATGAAAGAAGGACATAAACACTGCAGACAATGCAATCAAACCAGTCCAATCTCCTGTGTATGACAGTATACATAATATGCATCCTACTAACAGAGAAGAACTGGGAAAATCAGAAAAAGTGGGTGAAGTGCATTGCTAGTGATCAGTTGCAAATCATGCCTTAGTTTTATTATTGTACTTTACCTTGCATTTGGATTTTATCTAAATTATTTTCTTAGACAATGGAAATGTGCTAAAGATAATCTGGCCTTCAAAAAGGATCAGTTAAAGTGTGCAAAGGGAAAATGACCAGTTAAAATAAGGTTCACCACATGAGCTCCAAAATGAGTAAAAACTAATTTACTTGAGCCCAAGAGCTTCTCTTGTTTCTGAATCCTCTGTGCTCCTCTGTGATTTACGATTTGGAATTAGAAATGTTTTTAACAACATAGTGAGCTTAAAAGTGCCATCCCTTGTGCAGTGTATCCCACTGAGCCACCCTGTAGCATCTGGCAGCCTTTAAAGATAACCATATTAAAGAAATATTCAAATTAAAAATAGCTTTCCTAAGTCACACCCTACTATTTATGTAAAAGATAAAGGGGTGAGGGATAGAATTTAAACTGACCTTCTTGCTATGGGGAGAAGGTAGGGGTTATCAGGTCCTGCCTTTCCTGTGATTCCCCAGTTCATTTGTCTTCTCCTTTGGCGGACAGATATGTTTGCCCCAAAGCTTTTATGTTAGGTGATAGGAACCACAGGAAGGAGTCTAACTGGCATTTATCTGCTTTTGGAGAGCATGTAGGAAGGGGCAAACTGCTCATCCCAGTGATGTCTAGAGCATCGTGGGGAAAGAAGAGAAATGATCAGGTCCTTGATTTCCTATTCCTGGTCATGCTAGAGCAGACTCAGCGCTGCTCAGCTTCCAGTGCCTCCTGGCTCCTCTTCCTAAAGCTATATAGATTAGTTGTGAGTGGCAGGAATATTAATATATTTCAGTGAGCAGAGTGTCTCCTACACCAGATGTGGCACTGATCTGAGCATCTGGCTGTGGGATTTTCTTCCTTACTCTGCCAGTGTAGTGCAAAAGCAAGTCACTTTGAACAGGTCAGGGAATTTGTTCTAAAGTATTGGTTATGATTTCTCAACCCTTTAATAACCAGATCAGCACCAGTATTGCAAAAGCTTTTATGTAGTATGTGTAACAACAGGTAACTGTTTCCAGCATCCCTCTGATATCATTCACAGGTAATGCTAACTGCATTGTCTTCAGGAGCCAGTATGTCCAAGTCCTTTCACAAAGAGGCAGAAGCATTATTTGGTGCTCAGTGGTGCAATTCAGTCATTTCTGGCTGCAGTCTTCTTTTTGCAAGGTAGTTTGTTTTTCAGATGGCAGAGCCACTGAGGAGAAAGGGCTGGAGGGATGGCTTTATGTTTTTCTCATCCCATTCAGAACAGGATGCACTACAGCCGGAGTACATAGGGAGAGCAGTACTCCCCTCTCCCAACCTTACAGCTGGAAACCTGCTAGACATCCAGCCCTAGGCTTGTGGGGTTTTCACTACCTCTGTTAACATCATATGCTGCAGCCTTTCATCACAAGCACTGGGCAGGTGGATCTTGGCATATAACAATTTGCAAGTTTCCCTTTATTTCTCAGACTGAAGAGTCTGCTGTGGGCTAAGGGGAGTTTGCTCGAAACTCCTCTTGCTTCCATTTTCATCTTAAAGGCACAAAAGAGGTCAAGACAGGGAAATTTGACCAGATTTTCAGAAGGCAATGGTCACTAACAAAAATGAATACAGGCACAGGTTACCTGGGTTTGGTAGGGAAAAAAAGACAAACTGACTGTTGGTTAAGTCAATAATGATTATTCGTATGATCAAGAATTGCCTGGGCAGGGTCTGAAGTTGCAAGGGAGAATCTGAGACTTTTGGGTGAATATTTGGGGTAATGAGCCGAGGTAATGTATAATGTGCTATGTAGGACAGAGTTAGGATTTGCTTTCACTCAAGGACCAACAGATCAGGATTTTAAGAAGGGCAGGGGGAGAATGGGCGAGTAGAATGGACCTGCTGCTGCTGCTAACAACCATTAAAAAAAGACAAAGCCAGCTGCTCTCAGAGCAGAGCTTGATCCTTTCAGTGCCTTTAACAGAACAGTATATATTCAGAGGAGGGGAATTCATGAGGCCCTATGGACCCACACCATGGCATTACACAAAAATGCAAACCTGAACAATGGGTGGCCTCAGCAGTTCCATCTGGCTCACCATTAACAAGGTTAAAGTAAAGTGGGTTTCCTTGGCTGTGACACACACAATTTACACTTCAGATGCTTTAACTTTGGAGCCACACCAGAGGCGGCAGTGCTCTAAATGCACGTGGCAAGGGTCTCCTAACGTGTGGTAAGCACCTTTGGTACTGGTGCTCTTTGAAAGATAGAGAGTAGTAGCATTTAGATAATTTGTAAGTACTATTTGGAAAGTGCAGATTTGTTTTGCTAAATCATTTAAAAAAAAACAACACTGACAACAAATTAAAGTCAAATATTGTTTACTCAAAATATTTAAGGGCATTGTAATATTAGTGGGTGGATTCAGTTAAAAGCAGAAATTATTAGGGACCTGAGAAATGTTACCACCAGCATTTCTGGTATGGTAACCTGAAAACTCCATCCCACTTTTAAGCTAAAAGGGATATTAATATACAGAAATCTATTATGTTGCAAAGCATTCTGCTTTCAGAGACACCAAAATACTTAGCTAGTAGCTTTGTTAACCATGATGCAAATGGCCCTATGCTTGTTAATCCCTCTCCCTCCTCTGTTGTCCAGCTCTCTGACCCACCCTGATGGCCCTTCTGTGCTGCCCTTTCATATTTCTTACAGCAACAAGAACATTCTTGAACATCACACTTCAGTTTCTGACTGAATGCAGCAGTCTTGTAATCATAGCCATGATTCTTGTGAGATGCCATTGGACAGGCATGTCACAGTTGCCAAGGTGCTCTCAAAGGCTTCCTGCCCACTGCCTTTGAGGTAACTACAGGCAAAGTGAATGGAGCTGAGAAGGTGATATCATGACTCACAAAACTATTGACAATCCCTTCTCTTCTCCCTTTTTAGCTACCAGACTGTTTTCTGTCCATGAGCAGTGGCTTTTGACTCAAGTTCTATCTTCACAATAGCCCTAGAAAGAAAATAGTCAGAGAGCTATTCTTGCTGAATCCTGACAGATGGAATTTTTCCACACGAAGCATTGCAGTGGAAAGGAATGAAGAAGGAATAATTCAGCAAGACAGACCCTGTGAAGGAGGTGGAAAGGAAGTTGTCCAGCTGCAAGTAGCACTTGCATGAGCCTAAGATTGGGAGATGCCCCAGCTAGGTCATGCCTGGGTAGAGAGAGTTCGTAAGAAAGGATCGGTTAACCTGGACTAGGGATGGTTGATTTTATGGGGAATGTGTACACGTGGTGTAAAAATGTCTTTACTTAGAGAAGGAAAAATATGCCTCTCTGCTGTATATAGTGTTTGTTTGGATTTTTTTTAACTCAAAATATACTTTGTAACCAACTAGACTACATTTTTCTCAGTTAAGTTCATTTGCAGCTCATTGTCTCTGAAATTCACCCTGTTTACAATGTAAAGTTCAACATCTTCATCCTGTGCCTGGACTTGGATTGTGTGATTCTTTCATCCATCCTTTGTAATACAAACTCCTACTGGTGCAGAGCAGATAAATGAAGTATTATGATTGACATATTCATCAATCCACGTAGAAATCCAGTATAGATTTGTGTAAGGGCTTTGTGTGTGTGCTGTGACACAGGATGCAATTCAACATTGCAGTTCCTGTGGTAAGAGTATTTGAGGATGATGGGTATCTCAATCTATCCCTTCCTACCTCCTACCAGCATTTATCACACCTGCAGTTGTTCCAATGCAATGGTTTTTGATTTTGCATTGAAACTGGAGGTGTGATGTGAACCAAGCTAAACAAACACTACAAACTGAAGAAAGTACACGAACTAACGGAAAACTTTTGCTGCTCAAAATTGGCTAGCAGTTTTAGTTACTGCATGGATCATCCTCAGGATTTTTTGAAAGCAGGTCATTATGTCTTTGGAAGTAGTCCTCTTGAAAAGGGGGCTGTTTGCTGGATTATTATCTTCATTTATTTATTTTCACATTATCAAAGAAAAGCTGTGAATGAAATAGGAAGTAGCTGAGCTGGACTCCTAGTTACTGCTTATGGTTCTGGATCAGTTACAGCACTCAAGCAGGATCCTTAGCAGTTCCTGCTTGCTGCCTGGCAGAGCCTGCTGTTGCTGGCTTGTTTCACAGGATGGAGTGTGAAAACAGAAGGGCACCCCAGGAGCTGTCGCTGATGCTGCCAAGGCAGCAAGCAGTGATGGCACTTGCTGTGCAAAGCTTTGTGGGAAGCTAGGATGAAAGCTAAGCACAGTAGTTTGTTGGAGACTTTCTGGTTTAGGCTTTTGCACTGTATAGAAAGTGTGTGTTTTCTGCATCTGATTCTCATTTTTGTGCTTCCTGCCAACAGGGAATTAAAAATACCTGAGGAGGGCTTTTCTGCATTTGTGCAAAGGGCAATTAAGCTCTCGATAGCCCTCATTTTCTGTGTAATGTTTGGGCTGTAGGCACAAGGGAAGTGACTTTTCACAGCCTCTCTTACACATTGTCTAGTATGTGCTTAATTCCTACTCTGTCTAGTTTAGTGAATGCCGGTTAATTTGTTGCCTGATCACTGTATGGTTGTACTCTTTTGTACCATAGCTTTTCCTCCCCCCCGCCCTTGCTTTACCAGATATAATCCTGAGAAGCATAGGCTTAGATCCTCAAAGCTATGAGGATCAAATTTGCCTCTAAAGTCAGTGGGACTTAGGCATTTAAATATCTGTGAGTGTTGGATTATACACAACATGGTCACACAGGCTGACTGTGACAGAGAAAGAGATGCCATACTCTGCAGCTTCTGAGCCTCGGAAGGTGAGACTTTTCATGAGGGAAATTTATGGGCTGTGCTTGAGGTGCAGAGTCCTGGGTAGGGGACACAGCCTCCCTCTACTGTGGTTATTTGGAACTGGGTATTTCCAGGTTTTATGGATATTTAGAGTTAGAAAGTTTGTAAAGACGAGGGCCAAAGGGATCTTGATTTAGGAGCAAGGCTTTCTGGCCATCCAGGTTTTCAGTAGTGTAGCTAGTTTAATAAACAGTTGGCTTAATTCTGGAAGTATCCAAGAATAGTGTGGGAAGTGTCAGACTTTTAAATGTCTGGTCACTTGTCTTCTACAGCTAAAACTGTTCAGGTATTACTATTTTCAACCACACAGAAGGCATTGTTCCTAGGTGTAATGTTTGGGTCCTGCCAAGAGCCTCAAAACTCAAATTTTCTCTCTCTCTCTGTCTTGTATCTGTTGAGTTTTCTACTGGGCAGCCAACAACTCAGTGCTCTAGCTTATACCTACCGAGCCCTTCCCTTCACCCATATGGCCCAAACCAGTGAGCACACTTTAACCTACAGAAGAGGTCCCTGAGAGTTCAGCACATACCTCACTCAGTGTGAATGACATGTTTGGATGCAAGTCTTCCCTCCGTCAGGAGGTTGCTGTGATCTCCAGATGGTTGTTGTTCAGCCTTTTGAAGAAGGATTAGTAGATTGTAGGTAAGAGACAGGGTTTTCTCATCTTCACTCTCTGGGGAGCAGGGGTCACTGAGCATTGCCAGGAGGATTACACCCAATGGTGGAAGCAGCACCACGAGGTGTGGGGGGAGACTGTGCCTGAAGAGGGTAGGCAGCAAGGGAGACTCTGGGCAGTACAGGGTGAAGAGTTCAGCTACAAAGGATACAGTAGCTCCTAGGACTTGTGGTGTGGTTTTTACAATGGTGCATCAATACAGACACCTGACACCTGATACAATTTATTACTGCACAGATTGAGGGATGGGGCACCTGTATGCCACCCCTTTGGAGTTGCTGTGAGGAAGAGTTCATACCAATGGGGGATGCTGACTTGGGGATAGGGATCCTCCTCCAGCCTGGTGCTGAGCAGCCAGGCTCGCTTGCTGTGCATGCCACTGAACTTCCTGGGCTTCAGCCTGCATTGCCTTGCAGCTTGTATCAGCCTGAACTCTGCAACCAGCCTTGGCTACTGCCATGTGACTTTTCAGTACTCATACACAGTGGGAAATTCTTTTCTCAGTTATGCTATTAAAGTTAAGGGAGAATAAGCTCAGTGAAGTCATCAAAATTGCTCTGGATTTACACACGTGACTGAGAGCAGAATTAAGACCATTAAGTTGCTCAGCTGCTGGGAAGATGCAGTCTTCTAAAACACCTAATTATTATGATTTTACTGGAGTGATATCACTTAATCTACATAATCACAACCAAGAGGCATAGAAGTGATCTAGTTTACCACATGTAGTGAAATGCTTTCAATTAAGTTTCATTATTTTTAACTGTACACAGAATTAACAGAATTCAGAGAAAGAAGTATTAAACTCAAACCTGTGCATGAGATTTGCTATCCTGAGGCTAAACCAAGAGAAGGGAAATGCCAGTTTTTTAATTAACTTGTTTTTAGCTGCACAAATGTGTTTTTTATTTTTATGTACATAATTATAGAGAGAATTAACAGCAAAGAAAATGGCATTATTTCACTTCTAATTCTTTAGAGATCAGGCATTGTGGGGCAACAGAAATGCCTGCCTTAGGTGGGAATTAAAAGCTTTAACTTATGAGGCTCAATTCTGTTGCAGCTGAAATCCTCTTTTCACACTTTACTCTTGCATCTTTTTGTTAAGATGCTGAAAGTCTCTTAATGTGTTACAGAAAATGCTGAGCACAACCAATTAGTAAAAATGTCTATATATGGAGCTAGTCCATTTTAGACAGCTTAAGATGCAAGTTTGGAAAGGTGAATTAGGACCTGACTGCTTGGTTTCTCAGTGAGTGGGTCAGAGTGATCAGAGTTTCCTTTATCAGTAAAATGTGCGTGTAGAGGATCTGAATGGCTTGATTGTTCTTGGAGGTACTGAACATGTAAACTTCTGGTGCTATTTCAAGGAAAACCAACCACCATGTTTGATGTCCTTTTGTTACACAGCTGGGAGAGGAAACCTTGTGTGTATTTCATGTGACATGACTTACTCTATCAATTCCACGAGCTCTGGAAGGAATCCCCACAGAGCTAGCTGGTATGACCTCCTCAGAGTGAGTGTGTCGGACAGTAACCAGCCCTTTATTTCTGAAGAATGAAACGACAAAGTCAAATCCTGCAATGCTTAACGTTTGTGAATCCTGTATTCATGCAAATCACGTGATTCAGTGAATGTAACAGGAAAATCCATTTCAAGGCTAGGATCTAAGGCAGTCTGTACTCCTGTCACCAGGTATTTCTGAAGCTTTGTGTATGATTATATATATTATAAGGGACACCAAAAATCATGTGATTCTAAACTGGTATTTTGAGAAGAATAGGTTATAAACTTCCAGAGCAGCCTTCCTCCTCCTCTTCCTCTACCACTACTTGTTTCAGTTCTCCAGCCAACTGCCAGGATGCCATTTGCTGTTTCCTGCTGTTGTGACAAGTTGACAGTACATGTATTTGCTGCTAACATTAGTGATAAAATGAGGAACCAAAGGGAAATGGCAATTTTAAACAACTAATTCCCAGTTACCTACCACCCTTTTATCCCCTCTGTGGATTAGCTGATCAGTGGATATAGAAACCCTGGAACCAGCTCTGCTGAGAGGCAGATAGTCAGGCATAAGTCTTAGCTCCCACACAGCACCTCACTGACCCAGGCTTCTGGTGTTACTGAACTATGCTGCTGTAAACAGGGACACCAAGGAATGGTTTCAAACTCAGCCAACCAAGGTCTACTTAGTTCTGGCCACCAGCCTGCCAGCCCAGTGCTGCATGCCAGCTAATGGCTCCAAGTGTGGGTGCAGGGATAGCCACAGCAAACCTGTGTGGCAGCCTTTCCACCAACAGGAACTATGGGAAATACTTATTTATTTTAAAAGTACTGCGTACAGGACTGTTTTAATTTAAAATACATTTACTTTTATTATTCCCACTGAAATTAAGGCTTACAAGGGAAATTTGTGATTGAGAATATTTGTGTGCGTAGTTTCATAATGCAAAAAGATTAACAGGAGTAGACTTCTTTGAAATCACAGCATAATATTTCACGTTTGAAATGCATGAGATAGGACTGTTTAGAACATAACTTACTTAAACCATCACTGATCTTGTATACACACTCTTCCCATGCTGTATTGATACTATTGGAGCAAAATCATCTTTTGTGTCATTTAGAAAAAAGAGCTCACATTGTAAACTTGTTATTTCAGGAGCTCTTAACTCTCAGTATAAAGAAAATCCTTTTGTTGTAACAAATGGAAAGTACATTCAAAGCATTCCTCTGTCAGGATGCATTTCATGAGGATTTTTATATGATTATGTGAAAAATCATTTTCTTCCATGCCTGTAAAGAAGGATGAGTGGATATCAGAGATAAGGTTTCATGGAAAGGAAGAAAGAATGGAATTAACATTGTCGAGGTTATTTTTGGAGAGCTGCTGTCCATGTAGTCCTTTTCCTTTTTTGTGGAGAAAAAGATCTCATTTTGTGCATTTTTGTTCATTTTGAATCACCTTTTGAATGTATTTTGTGCGTCTTGCATCACATGTGGAATGCATTTTGTGCATTTTCGTTTGTGGTTCTCCAACAAAAATAATTTGAATCCAACTTCCAGTGAAATTATATTAGCAGATTTCAAACAAATTAATTTCCTCACCAACTTAAGCTAAATTGTATCCTGACAGGCCTGATTTATCAGACAAATGCCCCACGTTGTTTGTTAGCCTCTTTGTTGGGGGGGAGGGGAAACCTAAGCAACAAAAGACCATAACCTATTGATATTACTTGTGTGATACACTGGGGAAAATAGATTGATTTAGAACTGACCACAGAAAACTAGTCAATCTGATGAGTTTACAGTGGAGCATTTCTATTTATTTGTTTGTAACAAGAGAAAACATCATCAGTATTCCACCCTGCGTTATTGGAAGCCTTGCAGACAGTGGTTTTGTGTCAGCACTCTGGGGCTATCTGTAAGATGAAAGAAGGCAGGCTTAAAAGAATGGAGGGACCTTGTTTTCCTCACAGAATTGAAAGTCTCCAATCTCTGGTGCATTATCACGTGTTGTAGGATTTGGAGGAGAAATAGACAAGTGTTTTTATTTTATTTATTCTTTATTTCTTTAGGAGGTTATCTTTGGGTTTTTTCTTTTCTTTAGAAAATGAGGGTTTTGTTGATCTCAAAAAGCTAGTAAAGCACAGGACATTTTCAAACTGAGTTCTGAATTTTACTAAAGAACAACAGCCTGCAATTAACTTTCCCAGCATGTTGCCTCCACACAGTGTTTTGCATGAACAGGGGGTTCAGGGTATCAAATACTCACAGAAACAGCACAAATCTAAATGTGACCCTGATGTACTGCTTTCTGAATTGTTAATACTCAATTTTCCAACATACTTCACTAAAGATAATCTACAGTTTTAAAATAGAACTGATTTTTTTTTCCCCCATGGCTTGATAAATGAGAGTGCTAATGAAGTTTTCTGCCTTAGTGTGACCCTGCTTGCTGGACACACCAGAAATGCTCTGACAAAGAAGCTAAATGCTCCATTTGCTACTTTATTTAACAAGATAATTTCATTTGACCTTATGTCAGTATGAGTTCAGTACTGTGAGTACTAATACCTTACTGGAGTGTTTTCACAGGCACCTGTATTCCCTCCTGTGTTCAGCTACACCTTAAGAGTTAAAAGTTGATGGACAAAATGGCATAAACCCTAGTAATGTGCAGTTTCCCTCTGGGAGGGCATGGGCAGAGTGTGTACGTTCAGTGCATTTTGCTTGTGTCTCAGACTCACTGGTGGTTTTCATCCTTCAAAAGCAAAAAGCTGGGCCATGTCTCTGGCTCTTAGTTCCCTGCTGGGTGCAGGGAGCAGGGCACAGTGGGGAAGCACAGCCATGCACTGTGGTGAGGCTCCCCAGGGCTTTTGAAAAACCAGAGGCCAGCTTTATTTCTCCTGGGATTTAATACTGCTTAAGAGGTTCAGGAGGGAGGGAGAAATCTCCTGGAACAATGCCTGCAAGGGAATCCCCTGGTAAAAGCAGCAGAGGACAGAGTGAAACACCAGAGGATCTGGTGCCCAGTGCAGGGCTGCCAGTGGGCACTGGCCACTGCTCAGGGGCTCCTGGGGGTCCCCACTGCTCCCCTACCACACTCTGCTGCTCCTCCTGCTTCTCCTGCAGCTTGCTGCCCTGGCAGCCAACCAAACTTTTATTTTCAAGAGACAATTGCTGCCTATTTATGAGTTTCTGAAGCAACTGATACTTAGTTTCAGCATTTCTTGCTCTAAAAAGATGAGGTCTGCATATGTGCTATCTTTTTTTTTAAGGCATGAGAGTAATGCTCTGTTTAAAAAAAATACTCAGACTGCTTTTTCACTTTTAAGTGTAGGCTTCTCAGCAAGAAGGATTTTTGTATTATGCCTGTATTAAGTATAAGTGATTAGTTCTTTTATAATACAGTAACATACAAGAGGTGTCTGTTTAGCAGCAATCACCTATGATCCTGTCAGTCTTTGAAGTGCTGATGTGACAGATTTCATATCCACGATTTGGTTACTGGAATATTTAAGTAATCCATTAAAATATACTTGTATTTTTCTGAAAGAAAATTTGAAATTAGCAGATTTTTGACAGCCTAGAAGACTCTCTAAGTGTTCATATCCACCAGCAGGGAGTATCCTCTTGCACTGCCCCACTGCTTGATTTTCAGGACAAGTCACTGAAGCCCTTGAAGAGTAAACCATCTTAGTCTTCTCCAAGGTCCACATTTCTGTTAGATCGTGGGTAATTTAACCTCCCTTTACAGCAAGTGGTCTGCTGCATGCTCTGTCTACCAGAACTGGCCTTTCTTTAGATATGTTGTGAAAGTAAGTACTAAAAAAGCCCATTTAGGTAAAATTTTAAGTATTTCCTGTATGCTTTAACTGCTTAACTGGCATTCAGTGTATTGTAAAAACGTCTCACTTGCACATGCTGTTAGAATATCATGCTATTTTAAAAAGCATTATTGCTGGATGCTGACATTGTTAGCCAAGATGCAGATTTTTATTGTCTGATAGCATTCAAAAGGAAAAACAAGAGGAGCTGGTGTAGGGAATATCCTGGTGAATTATTTTAGTCTTCCTCTAACTATACCCCTTTCTTCCCTTTGCTGTCCCTGTTAATGTTAACCCCTTCCTTCCCTCCTTCCCCCCTTCCCCCACCACCAAGAAGCACTCAGTCATCAGGGTAATTTTAAAGCTTTTTCTCTAACAGATAATAGTGTGGAGCCACACAAATGATTCTCTACTTGTCATATATATTGGATTATCATCTAAATCATATTATGGAGCAGCATGAAGAAGCAAGCAGTTGTGCTTACCCTCCTTGCTGCTTAGCTCTGCTGAACTGTTAGTGTGGGGAAGATGTTTGCAAGGCAGGGACATTGTCATTTTAAAAGGGATAGGGCTAGGATGTGCTTCCTTAGTAGGAGCTGACTGCTGGGGCAAGAGAAAAAGCTGAAAACTAGCCAGTATTTCATTTTGCATTCGGTTGTGAAATTGACTACTGCTAATGAATTTCAGTCATCAGCTTATTGCAAATAATATAACATAGTTTATATTGACATCTTTTTGCTTTTTGCTTGTTCAGGTTTCCTTTATAGTTCTCTGCAGTCACAAATGCATAGTGAAGGTGAATTTAGAAGTGTTTTTTAACCTTGTTTTATGCTCAGTTCATTAGTAGGTTGTTGCTGTTTTCTTGAGAATATTGAAATACAAATGCTACACTAGTTCCTCAAGGTGTTCCTTGATTAAAATGTTCATCTTTTTTAGATTAAAAAAAAAATCACCCTGATTCCCTTTCCTGCCAGAGCTGTGGAGTGAAGAAAGGATTCCCCGATAGGATAATTGCCCTCTCTTTATGTACTCTGGTGCATTATTTTTTGAGCCTGAAGCTACCTAGTAAATCATGGGAGCCTACTGTGAGAAAGACAGTCCTATTTTAAGAAATCCTTCTTGCTGTTGCTTTTTTGTAGGGGTTACTTCTACTATAATTGCACTTTTAAGGAGATTATTCCTCTCATGGTGTAATTTACGTTTAAACTTTTATGTTGTGTTTCAGCTAACACAAGTTATTTTCCTGGTGCTTCTGAAATGAAGAAATACACATTATGGTTGTACTAATCTGCATTTTCTGAGAAAGTACTCAGATGAGAATTTGCTGATTTTCTTGGCAGGAGCCAGCTTGTATATTGTTCTATATATTCATGTATATGGAGGTGTGGATGTATAAGCTTGTGTGCATGTATCATGTTTCATTATGTTGTAAGTACATAGAGCAGAGAGGAGCAGAGAGCTGAAGCTTTCTGGACAAAAGGGTTACTACCATACCTTAATGTGTGTGGATGATGCCATGTGGTAACATTTGTGAGCTCTGAGGTGGCTGGCCATTTCCATTTTGGTGTAAATCCCTGGAGAGGGAAGGCATTTCAGAGCGGGGTGTGATCTGTTCTCCTGGTAAGAGTGATTGACAAGGAATGAATAAATAGTTGAAAGAGCTGAATGAATACCACCCTCCTGCTTTAAATCCAGGCACACCCTGGCTGGCACATATATATTCTAATGCGACGCTTTAGCCAGATGCTTGAGTTGGTTGGTAACAAAAACCGTTCCTAAAAAGCCAAGTCATAGTTTAATCACAACTGCTTCTGATTCAGGTTTCTTTCACGGTGACATTTCAGCAGTGATTTAAGTAAATGCAGGGAATTACAGTATTTTGCAAAGAGGATGTATTGATAAATGCATATGTAAAAGGTGACCGAGGCTTCGTGAGTGGAAGCAGGGGCCCTGACAGCAGGTTCTTGGTCAATTGGTGAGGTGAAATGGTTCACTGAATTGGATAACACAGTGCATACCATAGTGACTGATTAAATTGATTTGTCCATGGCTACTGCCTACCCTGCTACTGAGGCCCTTTCACCTATTTTCATACTTTTTCTTTTTTAACCATTCTAAATGCATGTGATATTAAAGGGAAGTGCAAATACATTCACAGCTATAAAGGTTTGTATTCTGAACTAAGATAAAATGTACAAAATCCAGAACATCTGCACACTCCATGTTGTACTGAATTATACTAAGCCTAGGAACAAGTACCCTGCTAGAAACTGATGAGGAAGATAATATATAACCTAAATTGTAACGAATACCATGTTTGTGAATTCTTCAATGAGTTTATTGAAGGGAGAGAAAGTAAAACACTTCAAGGTTTTTGTTGTTACTGTTCTTTTTTTTTCTCTAATTGCAAGTTTTGCTTCCTTATTGTTTTATCCAGAAGGTGTTTAGAAACCATGTCAGAGAAACATAGCTGAAAGCCAGTTAAGAAGACTGACTGCTGATGTTAAAGTAAAGGTCACTAATTTGAAAATATCTGGAATGATTTGGGAAAAAATAGTTGATGAATATTGCTTAGTAACTTACGGGGTTTTTTTAATTATAGGAGAAAAATGTTTGATCTTTTCATCTTAGATCAGGATGTTTGCATTTTACAACATACCGATGTCATTTCCCTTCCTGTGCTAGGGAAATCAGTACTAAATGATAGTGGGACTTGTACATGTTATTTTCTTCTTGATTCAAGGGATGCTTTATTCTCTGTGTTTCTTCATGTGTTACTCTGTAGTAGACTATTGTAAGCATAGCCTTCAAATTCCACTGAAAAATCACGTAAAATTTTAGCAGCAGTGACTTAAAAATGGAACACGTTCACCTGAAATATGTTGCTGCAGCTGTCATAGAAGTGCAGAGTTCAGTATAATGGGTTTGGTTTCTCATTTCTTATTAATTTTTAGGGAAGATATGACAACTTAATTACAGTGTTTTCTGAAAAGATAATGAAGTTCTGTTCATCATTTAACTTCTTTAAATTATAGGTCAGTCTTGTAGGACATGACAGCATGCCATAGGCAATTTATGCTGTTTTTTCATTTGTCTGTTAAATGAAGATAAGGTTAGTATCTTGCTAACAGTGAAGAGAGATGAAGAGGGAGGTACTGAGGGATTGTTTCTTGGCATGGATTTGCAAATGTTGACAGACATTTTGCAATCTTTTAAAAAAAATTACACAGGTTTTACCAAAAGCATTTATTTGGAAGGTAACTTCCCTTGGAAGGTGAAGCTTCAGCTGTACCTACAGCTTTGCATGGACTGAACTGATTGGTTTTGTCTAGACTAGTAGTGACCGCTAAATAATACCTGAAACAGTGGCTTGTTACTTTCCAGGAATCAGAGAATTTGAAATATTTGTATGTGAGCTCAAGCCAGAGCATGTTGCACTATGTTTTACATACAGTTAGTTATAGTTACAGTCTTTTTTAATCCTTCTTTTGGTTCCACCAGGCCTAAGTGTTTGTGTAGTCATTTTCTAAATTATTTGATTGTTAAGGGAAAACAATAAAAATTATTGGTTTAGTTCTCACCAGTATTGTGTTAGATTATAACAAATTAAACAGCTATGCATTTAATGCAAGTTTTATAAAACAAAACCCGACAAACCACAGAAAAATAGCCAATATAGAAAGCTCAGTTGTGAACCTGCCAAGGGCATATGATGACTTCTTTGTCATGTGTTAGAGTCATGTAATCCAAGGACTGGCCTTCCTGGTGCCTGTAACAAAGCAGGAGGATTCAGTAAGGAATTGCTGGAGATTTCTTCAGGACTCCCCTGACTAATGAGGTTAATAAGAAAGTGTTTGTGGATGTTAGTTATTTTTGAGAGCTGGGGAGGAGATGTTGCCCATGTGGGGTAGAGAACACCTCGCTCTGCACCCATCAGCTCCTGGGCAGCTGTGCCCTGTTGAAGTGGTCACAACCACTTGCATACAGCTTGGGAATTTCAAGAGAAAACAAGCAAACCCTGGTTTATTGCTCTTGCTGGGAGTTTATTTATTTTGTTTTGAATCGAAACCGTAAAAGTCATTAAAAACCCTCTGCAACATCAGCACTCTGAAAGCGTGGCCCAGAGCCTCACCTCACCCTGCCTTGGCTGAGCTGGAGGAGGCAAGGTGCTGGGCTCTGGGCAAGAGCCTGGGCAGTGACAGGGCATGGCGTCGTTCCTGCGTGTTTGGGTTTCCTAGGCTGAAAGCAGTGTGTCTTCATGGTTATGTCTGTCATGGCTATCTCCTCATTGCACTTTTCTTTATGGCCCAGGATACAGGCAGGGTGAAGCCTCCTCAGGGGGAGCAGGCCGGCGCTGGCGACTGCCTTGCCTCCTCTCCATGCCCCACGTTGCGATGCTGGCCCTGTTAGCCATCGAAACACGAGGGACTCGCAGGCACCGAGTGCCACAGACCCTTCCAGAGAGAGAGAGGGACGGTGGCGGGATGCTTGAAGATCTGGCGCCCTCTAGTGGGCCCGCGGCCCGGGCCTGCCTCGGCCACAGCCCTGTGGGGAGAGCCGAGCCGGCAAGCTGGATCCCGGTACAGGGTGCCCGGTCCCGAGCACAGAGTGTTTCTTTGGCACCGGTGTGACAAGTGCCTTAAAAAGCAAAATGCACCGCAGCCTGCGGTGGGGAGGTTTAGTGCAGAAGCACCTGCTCTTTGTGCATACTCACGCTGAGTTCTCCCAAGGTAGAAAACCTTACCGTTTAACACTGCCTTTTATAACAACCTGTGTCTCTTTGCTTTCAGATGCTACAACTGCGGTGGCCTTGACCACCATGCTAAAGAATGTAGTCTACCTCCGCAGCCAAAGAAGTGCCATTACTGTCAGAGCATCATGCACATGGTGGCTAACTGCCCCCTTAAAACTGTCTCGCAGCAGCCCACCAGTTCTCAGGGAAGACACGAAGCTGAGCCGCAGCCTTCCACTTCTGCTTTCCTGAGAGAAGGGGGAGGGACGCATGGCTACTCGTCTCCATCCTACTCTCAGGAGGGGAGGGCAGAGATCTCTGAGCGCTCAGGCAGGTCACCACAGGAAGCTTCCTCAAGTAAGTTGTCTACATCGCCTGAGGAGCCAAGCAGAAAGGGGCCTTCTGTTCAGAAAAGGAAAAAAACTTAAAGCATTTGTCATAACTTTCCATTTATTTTTTTTTTTATCCTCTTGGGATGTCTACCTCATGCAAGTACAGGGGAAATAATTTCATTATCAGTAGCTGACCTGGAATTTGAACTACTGTTGAGGAACTGTGAATTTTTTTTTTTCTTTCCTAGACAAATCACTCCAAGCAAAATACATTTGAGCAGGGTGCATTATGTTTTACCTTCTGTATGTGTGTGTGAGTGTGCACGTGCGTATGTGTTTGTCTGCGTATCTATAAATGTGTATTTTTCCATCAGACCACTCTCCAGCTCCCACAGTACTGTGAAGCAATAGGCACAGTATGCATAAACGTTCCCCAACTCATTCCTAGAACCTATTTCCAAATGTTTTCAAAGAAAACCAAACAAGAAAACCTAAGAAATCTCACTCAGAAACAAACCAAACCTGAGAAATCACACACAGAGCTGGGGTCAAGACTGTTACTTCTCTTGTGAACCAAAGGATACTTTCATATTTTAAAGCTGCCATATGGTACTAAAGATACTAAGACATCCCCCATACCATCAATTTGAGTTATTTTCTTTCTCATCTCCACAAGGTATCAAATCCCCTCCCCATGCCTGTCCAGGGCAGTGTCATGACTGAACACAGCTCTCATTGGCATCATCCTTTGTTGATGAGGAGTTGAAAGCTCCAGAAAAGACAATGAATGTGTAGTTTTTGTGCTGGTTTCTCAAAATGTTTTGTTAAATTAATATGGTTGTAACTGTAATTTAGATGACTGTTGTGTAGGGGAGAATGTATAAGTTGTTACTGAACAGACTTCTTTTGAGTGGTATCAGGATGCCATGCTGTTTAACCCTTTGTATTCTGTGAACATTTAGGGGTTCCTAGTGGCAGTAGTAGCAGCAGCAGCAACTTCTCTTGGTCCCAAATATTGCCCCACAATTTGAAGGGACTTTGCCCTTGTTTTCTTTTGAAATGCTGTGGAGAGAACTCCCTAGGAATTTTTGTTATTGTCTGAGTTGGTTTTAAAGAAAACAAAATGCAAACTAATGAGATCCTAGGATAAATACTTTCTTAAGAATAAAGGTAGATGGGTGCTTGGGGTTGCTCAGCCAGCCACCCTTGCTGGTGATACAGCATGTGTGCAGTCAAGAAGGATGGGTGTCTGCTGCAGACAAGCCTGAGCGAAGGAACCTGCAAATTGGCCAGAAGTCCTAGACATCATCTTGCTTCTTGTGGAGACTGTTGCTGACCAGCCTTGGTCCAGAGTGCGTGGGACCACACACTAAAGAAAAGAAAGACTGGTGGCCTCAGAGTGAGACTCCCTGGGCTGCAGCCCTTGCTCGGGGTTAATAGAATTGGAGCCTATCAAAACTTCAAGTCGCTTTCCATTTGTAACTTGTGAACTAGCAAGTCACACGTGGGATAACATACTCTGACAAATCCCACTGCGGGTCTAAGTTAATTAGAGGAACCAGTATGATCCTTAACATTGGCAATAAACACAGGCTGTTAAAGCCTGAAAGAGTCGGGTAGGTTTAAGCTCAGCTAATCAAACTGAAGAAACAGCCTGCATGAAAGGCTACAGCGAGCCAAAGTCCTACCCCTGCTAACTCTTTTGCAGCCTGTTTACAACAGGTATGCAGCTGGCTCATTACATGGCCTTCCCTTTCCCACTTCTCCTGCCAGATGAGACTTTGACTGTTGCTGCTGCTGCTGCTGCAGTGAACAGGTAGTAATCAAACACCTCAGTGAAGGGCACAGTTTGCAGAAGATTGTTTTGAGTGACTTCCTTGCCAGTGTTTGCGAGAATCTCGATGGTTTCTACTGAAGTTCTCAATATGCTAATGCAAAGCTTACCTTTGACGATATTGAATGTGATTTATCTCTAGAGAAGAACTTCCTTGCCTTACGTGAGGATAGGAAACTTATTTAAATTATGTAGACAAATCAAAGTGGCATTTCTTAACCTTCTAGCCGGTGTAAAAACCAGGTTAAACAGCAAAGATGCAAAACTTAGGTCACTTTGAAAAATGTAAACCAAAGTTCCTTATAGAAATAGGCAATTGTGGATTTGAAAACTGGTCATTCCCTGTTTATATGTAAGAAGTTCAGAGCTGAGATGAGGAAGTATTTCCAACATGCAGATTTTTATTGGTGCTGTTTGAAATCACTGTGTGCACCAAAGTCAGACTGAACTGCTAAGAGCACATACCAAACCCTATCTTATTGTTGAAAGCTTAAGGTTTTATTTTTATATATTAAAATGTTATCACTGTTGCATAACATACTCAGGACAAAGAACTTTGCTCAGGGAATATACCATGTAATGTCGTTTTTCCTTTACAGCTTAGTCTACAGACCTGCTTACTCAGAACAAACCAAATAGTCTTAGACCTTTTTATCTCTATATAAGTATTATGTACTGATATTAGTAACTACCTCTGAGTTGACATAGACCTAAATTTCTGATAATCAGATCTCAGCATTTTGTATTATAAGTTCCTGTGAAATGATAAAGTGATATTCTGTACTGGTTGCTTATGTGAGCATTTGTGTCTTTACATTCACAGGGTCTGGGTTTTCAGAGATGCTGGGCAACCACAGCTCCCACTGACTTCCAGTCAGAGTTACTGGTGCTTAGCTTTTCTAGGAGGGAGGGATGGGGGATGTGGGGCTGGAGGGGGAAGAATAAAAACACAAAAGCATCAAACCCACTTTGTTTACATAGGTGACAATAAATTTATTATTCTGTTTACAGCAAAAGGCTACCTCATATTTACTGCATAGACACACCTTTGTGCTGCTTTAGCCTTAAGGGTGGCTGTTGATCTATGGTACATACTTTTTATCTGTACTAAATATGTAAGTGATAGTTCACCACTGCATACATTATGGCAAATACTTGTTTAAGATGAAGCATCCATTTAAAATTGTGAGACATTTCCAAATATTGCTTTGAAAGTTTTTCTGTCTAAAGGATTATGGGCACTGTTCACCAAAATAAATGCATCTCCAGAAGAGACAAAAACGTACATGCCTAAGTTAAGCATACAGCGGTGCAAGCTGTGGCAGGTTAGCACTGGGCTGCAGGAGGGGAAAAAAAGAAATCTAGTTATACTCCTTCAACAGGCTGCTCCAAATAAAGCAGAGAAACCTTTAAAGGAGACACAAACTGAGTTTGAGATCCTTCCTTCATGTCTAAGGACAAAATTAATATTCTGCAGCAATGGCTCAGCCTAGATTTCCTCTATTCACCAGCCTGTCCTTGTCAGAATGAGTCACAATAAAACTCGTTTGGGCAGAAATAGTTCAGATATCTGCTCAGAGAGATGGATTTTTCTCCTAACAATAGTGGAGATAAGGTTAATCCTGGAACAAGAATATCTCTTCCCTCCCATTCCCCTACCCCAAAACACTCAATTTGATTTAATCATAAGGGACATTGTGTGGTGTTTTTTACTCTCTCCCCAAGGAGAGGTCATGGTATTTATTTACACACTACAGAAGTTAGGCCATGAGGAAGACTTGTATTTGGAGGAAGAGCCAAACAACTTTCTGCTGCAGTTGATGGTAGGTCTGGCATTGTAATACCCTGTGCAATATTTTGCTTTTAGCCAGCTTTCAGGGAGTGCCAAACACCACATTTGGGTCCTACCTCTTGCCTTTGCAGGCCACCTTTTTCAGCCCAGTTTTACTCTGCACCAGTGTTACCCTGGAGTTCCTGCTTAGTCATATGTAGTTCTGTGAATAGAGCCCCATAAAAAGTGTTTATAGATCGTGTAACATTCTTTGTAAGAAGAATTATAAAAGAACATGGGAAATCTCATTGAGTCGTAAATTTAATTTAATTAATTTATCTGTAAGAAATGTTTATCATAAAAAAATTATATATGTATTCCCCTGTGCTAGCTATAAAAGAATTGGGAAGATATGTACATGTGCAGATGCACTGATTTTAATTTTCTAGAAGTCTTAATGAGATTTGAGTATTGTTTAGAAACAAGCAGAGCCTTGTTAAGTGCATTGATCTTATTTTGCTTAGTGTATCAACAGCCTCTTTTAAGATCCCTTGGTTGTGTTACCCCTGTTACAACTGCTGACTGCTAACAAGAGGTTGATCTATGAACACAACACTTCTTTTTTTATATAAACCAGAGCTGTATAGTAGCAGCTTTGGCAGTGTTTTTCTGAGAATATTGAAAAGTACCAAGGTATTTGCTACCATTGGCATTGAACCAAATGTAAAAGCAACCATCTTTACAAAGGATAATGGTTTTGACTACCTCTTGGATTACTGTTAAGCAACAACTGGCTGACAAACATCACCAGACTGGCTTAAACTAGTATGTGTTGCTTGTGGTAATAGTAACAATAACCATACTAGAGACCAAAGTGAACACTGATTTCTATATGTCTTTAATACTGTGTCTTATCTAGTGTTTTTAAATTATCTTCTGTAGTATAGATTACCTCATTTGTCCATTTTGACTTGTATGTTGTTTACAAAGTGAAATAAAAGAAAAATCACTTGAATTTTATGTTTTAAGAAAAAGACAATTGAAGTTTTGAAGGTCATTTCACCTGTTTACTGTCTTGAGGGACTAAAGCACTGATTGCCTTTCTACATATCATGTATTTTATATTCTCATTTCATGCCTAATGTCTTTTTTCCAGTCAGTCATGGATATTGTGAGGTTTAAAAGAATTACTTGATTAAAAATAAAACATATAACGTTGGCATTTACATCAAGCCTTTGAGATTTTCTTATTTGCATGGTAAAAAGCACTGTATGGTCACTGGGCAGACTTTTCATATGCACCTATGTTCAATTAGTTTTAGGGTATTGTCTTCAGAAAAGATAGTTTTAGTTGTATAAGTTGTTGGGTGGAAGGGAGAATTAAGCAAATAAGGTATACCTGGATCATAATAGCAATGCTGCCTGACCCCAGTGTTTGGGGACACCTTGGGCATGCCATCATCTAACTTTTGCACCACCTGGCAAGATGACACAGGCAGGAGCAAGCCACCTTGGGGAACTTGCTTCTGAAGCTTCTGCATTAGTCAACAGAGTAATACCAAAATCACAGCACAGCCCTTTGAAATCATTAGAAAAGCAGCATGTTCATTTGCTTTCCTGTTTTGTAGGTCTTAGGACACATGTTTCCAAGTTGTTTCCAGCCTTTCTGTAACATACTTCACACTCCTGTATTATACTTGCACAGGAAGAAACTCTGTTGCAGAGAGAACTGAATTCATTCTGTGGCTGTCCTCTTCCTAATCATTAGTATCATTTAGGTGATGGCCTGATTAATATATTGCAAGACCTTTTCAGCAAAGTGCTCGGCCATGCAATGCTGTTGACCTCCAGGACAACCAGCCCCTCCAGAGCAGGTTATTTTCTGTGCAAGCATTGCCCACTGCCTGATTGCAGAGTAGTTGCCGTTGAGCCCCAGGCACGTTTGCAGGCTGCTGCTGCTCAGTTCACATGCAGCTGGTCGATTCTTGTTTCCTGGCCATTCAATATTTGGCCCCAAGTGTTATTGCTGCTCAGCACTTAGCCTAGATACTCAGTGCTGGAGCAGACTAACACTTCATAATCCAACACAGATGAACTGGTGAGATTACTCCCATTTTACAACACAGGAGAAGGCAGATTAGGCAAAAAGAGTAGTAAGTACTGAGCTTAGATATCCATTCAGCTTTAGATGTTTACAACCCCTTTTTATTTTCAAATACCCAAAATTCAAGGCTGGAAAGTATCAGTCATTTATCTGGTTTGCCCTGCTGCATGACAGAGGCTATTAAATTCAGAGAGCAGTTACTATTGTATTGAACTTTAGCACTCAGCTTCAACTGGAGCCTGGTTTGCTTGGCTGCTTTAAGCATGTTTTCCGGTTGGACTTCAGATCAAGCCTGAATGCTCTTGAGAAAAAAAAGAGATGCTCTACTCCATGACAGCTTATTTTAATCACCTGCTGCTAACAAGTAGTGCCTCACTTCCAGTTCCTCTGGCCTCAACTTCCAGCTCTTTATCTTTGTCCACAGAGTAAGAAGTTCCCTTTGTGCGCCAGTGAGAAAATGCAAATCCCTCCATTCTTTTTTTCTTTTTAAAATGATAGACAAGACCCCCAAATATTTTGTTAGGAAGAGTTGCCTTCTTATCATTCTGAGAAACCTGCTATGTTCCTCCTCCACAGTCCCCTTCACCTTTCATGCTGCAGTAATGTATCTAGCATTGGCTTTAAAACCAGCCTCATGTCTTCAGTCAGGCAGACTATGGTTCAAAGGCTGCTTTACCCAAATCAGACACTAGCCAAACAACATCCTCCTAGCCATGGCAATATGGCATTTACTGGACCACTGCTGGAAGCTCAACACTGCCTTCCTCCCTGCAGGAGAAAAGGCAAAAAGCCTAGGCCAGAAGGATGTGGTCGTTTCCAGTAATGGGGATAATTAACCAGCAAAACAATCATCTTTCCACACACCCTGCAAGGCATGGGGCAGAACGAGTTGGACTGATTTCTTTTCTGTGATGTATTCAAGAGCACATGCCTAGAGATGGTTTGTAGCTGGGAAAGAATTGACGGGCTTGGCCACTGGTGAGTAAATCTGTTCCTGGCAGCACTACACAAAAGTCATTTTTTTCACTCATTCTGGTTTACTACACAGATTTATATGGCAGGTGGTTGCACTGCCACACACTAGGTCTTCAGTGTTCTTAGAAAACTAGTCCTTTTGTCTTCTTTCCCTCTTACAAATGTGCTGAATTAATATTATCATGCCCTAGGTTCTTTAAACCCACACCAAAACCAACCAACACAAAATAATAATAATAAAATGTTATAATTAGAGCATCCAAAATATTTGAGGCAATCAGACTAACTAGACATTTTGGGAAACACTAGCTGAAAGTCACTGGAGTTAAATTTGGAAGCATTTTAGAAGCTGCCTGTGAAAGAAAGCAGAAATGCTCTTTCTCCCCCAAGGCAGCACAGTGAGAGCAGAGGCTCAGAGCTCAGCAAGTTCCTTTCCATCCAGCTCCTGTTCCTTTCATCTCTCCTTGACCTACACTGACAGCTGTGACAAAAAGTCACAGTCAAGCTTGCTGAACCGTAACTTCTGTGGGGTTTCAAGGCTGAGAGTTTCTGAAAAGCGGTGTCTGGCACAAAGCTGTGCAGAGAGGAGCAGAGGCTCCCCTCACAGGGACCCTCTGCTTGGCAGCCACAGCGTGCCGTGGCAAAGGGGCAGGCACATGTGCCACCCCAGTGGTCCCCAAGCCCTAGGATCTGTTCCTGTGTTAGTGAAAGCCAAGTGGGATTAAAGCAAAAGAACTGGAGGAATAGGCATATGGTTCCAGCACCTGGGAGAAAAGAAAGATGAGAAAGAAGAGAAGAGAAAGAAAAAGAAAGAAGAGAAGAGAAGAGAAGAGAAGAGAAGAGAAGAGAAGAGAAGAGAAGAGAAGAGAAGAGAAGAGAAGAGAAGAGAAGAGAAGAGAAGAGAAGAGAAGAGAAGAGAGAAGGAAAAAGAGAAAAGAGGGAAAAGGTAAAGTTTTCTATCCCTTCACCTCTGGAGGTTAGGGATAGACTAGGAGGGCATTTCAAGGAGCAGCAATAGGCTCAGCTCTTCTTCACCCTATGCAGTAACACTCCATTTCCAGACCAGTGATTGAGGTTGATTTTCCCAATGACTGAAGAAGAGGTGATGGCTCTATAATTGGCCCCTGTACTAAAAGCTACAGCCTTGTTCTCCTGCAGTCATTTTAATTGAGCTCTTAGTCATTCTCAGCCTGCACCAGAGAGTGCCATTAGCCATATCAGCATACTTGGAAGTGAATTAACATGCACACTCAGATGCTAAAGAAAGTACATGTATCAGGAGAAGCCTTTAGACCATGACCCTGAGGCATTTCACCCTGATCCCCTGAGACCCCTGGACAGGAACTTTGCTGTGGGCAGGTACAGCTTCCTAACTGACACAAATGTTTTGGCTAATGCTTTTGGGAAGGGGAAGGGTGAGATTCTCCTTTCCACCAGGCTTTCCCTCCCTCAATTTCTCAGCATTGCAGTGTCGGAGGAAACAACAGAAGTACCTAAATGAGCATCACAAACAGACACATGAATTTGAAGAAGGCTTTGTCACACTTCAGGAAGATTGCATGCATAGAAGTACAAGCTGTGTTAGAAGCACCAGTACATTGTTACCAGACAAACCTCACTGTTACTATTGAAGAAGTCACCTCACTGTTCTGAGTGATGATGAGACATAGGCACCTAGGGCTGAAAATGTTTTTCCCTGCTGAGGCCAGCCCTTGGGATTCAGGCCAATCCCACACCAGGCAGCAGCAAGGATGAAGCAGAACACCTCCTACTGTTTCTCCCAACAGCTCAGCTGGAAGATGACCATTCCCTTCAGTGGAGGTTTAAGTACCACAAATACTCCCAAATGCAATTTCCTTCCCCACTTCCCTGTATTCTGTTTAACTGTTCCCTTGGGTACTTGAATGCTTTTCACATCACTCCTGCCCTGGAGAGCAGGCTGTAGCTGTTCCCTAAAGCAATTAACCTGGCTAGGTTTTATTTTACATATTTGATGTCTGTGTAGGTGTTGGCTCCATACCAGAAGTACACTCACTGCCACAGTGAAGGACACATGTCCCCTCTGTGCTGTATGTGCAAACCATTAACTAGAGTGTCTCTCATCCTAGGGAACAGCATTGTCCAGACTTACTCCTGCAGTGCTGTGCAGTTTCTACCTACAGGAGGATGCTTATAGCTGAACTCACAGCAGCCTTGTACAGCCTTGGCACAAAGAACAGACTCCATCATCTCCCAGGTAAAGCTCTGCTGTGGTCATGAGAGCATCAAACCCATGAAAGTCTTGCTCTCTTCCCAGGGGAGCTACCAGCATCTCTTCCTGACTTCAGGCTGTAAGATGCCTTATTGGTAAGAGGAGCTGTGTCAGATTCCAGTTTGGGGCTGCAGGCAGCTGAAGGGCAGCTTAAAACCTATGAGCTTTTAGCACCAAAGCAGCAAGTGGGTTCTGTGCACCAGCTGGATTTGTTCCAGAACTTTCTCCAACGTGCTTCCAAATGGGTGAGCACAGCATCATGTGCTGGCTGGTACCACATGCTTTAGCACCAAGAACTGATCCCTGCCCCAGGTCAAGAGAGGCTAAGAATATCTCACCTTGAGTGAGCACTGCTGAGCAACAGCCAGCTCTTCAGAATACTCTTCCTCTGGGTGCTGTGCTCTACATCAGAGCTTGCCACTATCCCAACTGGATAAAGGCTATTCATTGCAAAGAAGGAGGTAAAAACTGGTGTCTAGACACCTCTGCTGATCCACAGATTCCCCCTGCCCAGATCCTAGAAAGTAGAAAGGGAGGGGTTGAGATTCCAGTTCCCACCTCCAGCTCTTAAACTAGACAGCAGCATCTCTACAGGCTAGGACATAAAAGCTCCTGTATTTTGTCTACCCACAATTTCCTGAGGTTCAGCTTGACAAGGTGGCAAAGCTGAGTCTAGGGTTCTTCCCAAAAAGGCTATAAGATAAGATTCCTGAGCTGGGAATGACAGTGAGGTGATCTCTCTCTGAGGCTTAAACACATAGCTTTTTCTACAAGCACAAGAATTTCCTCAAATGGGAGAGATTCACAGTGCCTTCCACAGGGCAGAGATTAGATTTCCAGGTGAAAGTTTTCAGAGAAAAAAGCCTGCCTGCCTCTTTTTCCACAAGCACACAGATAGGAGGAGTTGCAGCTGAACAGGGAGACACAAAAGGGACAGGGGTGGTGATGGAAGAAAAGATACTGATCAGCATAGATCTTGAGCCCCTAAGTAACACAAGGTATTTATTAGCTGACAGCTAACAGCCACAGGTTAAAACCAGAACAACCTTGTCACTCCTGTGAGTCAGACAGGGGCATGCTATACTCACTCAAAACAAAATCAAAATCATCCATTTCCTGGAACAATACCAGCACAAAGCCTAAGACAGAAAGTGAAGTGACAGGATACAAGAAGAAAGGGCTGGTGGAAGAATGAAGAAGGTCAAGAGTCTCTTTCAATTGGTTTCCTCTGTCTGCAGAGAGACACCAGCAGGTCCTGAGGGCCACAGGGCTCCTGGGGTCACCCAGAGCCCCCAGCAGAGCTCCCCAGGCCCGTGCCAGCACCACCAGCATCCACTCACACTCATCACCCGGCGCCTCTTAAGTGTCCATCTCACTTATTCCAGAGGGGTTTTGTCCCCACTGAGTCAAAGGGGGAAGGATTTGGGTCACTGTGAGCCTTTGTTCAAAAGGTTCCCTAAATTAGTGCCTCTATTGGAGATAAAAGGAAGAGAGAGGTCCATCTTTATTCTCCCCATTCACCCGCTGTAATTACTCCAGCTCATCCCTGTCTGCTATTCACTGGCTCTCAGCAAGGCCCCAGCAGCCAGGTCACAGGTCAGCATGAAGGACAAGCCTCTGCTTCCCTGAAAAGGATTGAAATGTCTTCAGTGTAGCTTCAGCAGCTTCAAAAACATGCCTGTCCCTTCTGAAAAATTGGGCTTGGTGAATGGCACCATCAGTGACACAGGGAGAGCAGAACCTGGAAATCACTACATGTCATTCTCTGGACACTGCTTGGCTTGTTCAGAGTCCCAGGAGAACAGTGAATGTACCCCAGATCTCTTTATAGTGTAATGCTTTATTCCTCCAGATGACAGAGCAATGGACTTGCCTTGGGAATTTTCACATCTACTCATCTGCCTCCTCTGTCTTTATTTTTAATTCAAGACAAAATTTTGCTGTTATTGATATTGATGGTCAGGAGGCAATTGATAAACTGCCTCACATACACCAAATAGGTACAGGAGGAATCTCAGCTAAGCAAACTGATATGGCATTGTGGGTTCCTGAGTGTAACCTATTGCCCTTGAGCTGTAAGGCTTGAGCCAGAATTCACTGAAGCAAAGCAAGCTCCTGGTGCTGTTACTGAACAGCATATGAGACAAACACGACTTTGAACTGTGCAGGACTGAAGCACTCAGAAATCCCTGGGTGTGTTCATGTCCTGGGGTTTTTTCCCCACCCCCCAAAAAATTAAATAGCCAAAGAGAGCAGTGACATGACTCTTGCACAGACAGGAACAGGCTGCAATCCTAACGTGAGGCTTGAGGGAGGTGTTTCATGTTCATGGTTCAAGCTCAAAGCAAGAGCACAATGTCACACTATCCAACCCCTGGCACATGCTTTCCTAGCTCAGGATTTTGTGAGGCCCCTTTGAATTTATTCTGTGTAGCAGCTGTTTGCTGCCCTGTGCAAAGATGCTTATTTCAGAGGTGTGCCTCTGGAAACACAGCTAGCTCCAGCTCCCAGCACCTCGTGAGTGCAGGATGCTCACACACCTTACACAGGTATTCCCAGTCAAAAGGAATCTGAGGACACACAGCTGCAGGGTTGCTGTTCTGGGCATTATTAAAGCAGCCCAGCAGCCCATACATGCTGCTTACATGAGGAATTGTCCCCCCAAGAGAAAATTAATCTGCCAAAATTGATCTGCTGCTTCCCTCCTATGCTGTACAATGAACCAAAATCATGAGGCAGGGTTTGATGAGAAATATCCCATTTGCCTGGCCATGAGGGCAACACTCACTCTGCAAGAGTCATACTGCAAATGCCCCAAATTCCTTTAATAGCAGATCAGTAGATGTTCTCTTTCTCTCTTCACAGTGCAAGCTAGAGCTGGACTTGGATATTAGTGCACTAAGGTTAACATATATAGCTTTCAACCACCACAGCTGGTAAGGAAAACAAAAGGAGTGTAAGAAAGCACATAAGAAGGTTTGATTTACCTAATTAACTGAAGTTTAGCTTAGTGCTGGAAAGTGCCAGAGGAGTATGGAAATTATTCAGAAACATTCACCCTCTTTGGAGAAATCATTTTTTCCCCAGTCCAGAATCCATTAAAATATTTCCCATACTGTTTACCTACATCATCTCCTTTTTTCAGATTAATTCTGCTGGGGATTTCCATTACTTTCAGCAGTCAGCAGGTTTTCATACTTCTAAATGCACTGTGTAGCATGATAAATATGATGCTGGACAAGAACAGAACTCAGATCAACTGCTTCAAGACCCAAGTAGCTTAGTGATCATTCTTTCCATTACATGTTTAAGTTAGTCCTTGCACAATTGATTTTTCTTTTCATTCTTCACGAGACCTGTACTGCATCTAACTCAGAGAGGTGGAGAAAGCATCTCTAAGAGGAGGAGAGGAATGAGGAGATCTAAGTTTCCCCACCCCCTGTAGCAGGCTGTTGTAGCTCTGTGCCTCTTTACTGGCAATAGCTCTCTGGTGAAGTTGTATAGGGGCAGCTCACAGATCTTTCTGCTCATTTCAGCAGGTTCCCCCCTAAAGTTTATGGCCATAATGATACTTATTCACTCTAGCCTAGAGCAATGTCACCTCCACCACTTTGGGCACCATGAGCCATGCTGTAAGCTCACCCAGCTCATCCCCAAGCCTGAAGCTTGCATGTGCTTCCACTGTCTTTGCCAAATCAACACCTTCCCAATTAACTGACTTTTTTTGCTTCCCCACTGATATCACAAGCATTTGCACAAAGCAGTGGAGGTTTCTGCCCAGCAGAGGCTGCTCTTTGTCTGCATTCTTCCAACATGAGCAGTATTTAGGTTTCTCCTGTGCTGAGCAGAACAGCATGAGCCCCAAGGTTGCTCTCACACATAACTCCTTTCTGTTACAGCATCTGGCAGTTGAGCAGAGCTCAGCTGTGGTCATACCATCAGGCTGTGCTGGAACAAACACTTGTGCTGGCTGAGTGCAATCTAGAAGCAGTTTAGGAACAGGTTTGGCCATAATGCTGTTTCCCAGCTCCACCTTGTCTGACCCTGACAAGGTACCTGCAGCAGAGAACAGTTATTAACTCAGTTCTCTTTGCTGCTTCCATTTTTAAGGTAACATTCAGAAAAGCAATTGGTCTTCTGAGATGCTTATGATGAGTGAAGATTTCAAATTTAGCAGAGCCTCCATTTATTAAGACAGGCAATATGTAAAAATAAAGTGGTTTGACCTGAATGCAATATAAGCAACTTGTAGAAAAACTGTATTTAGCTCCAACTGACAATAGTGACTAGAAAAATTCCATGGATTCTGTGTTAATACCCCATGGATAGATGCCACTTGCATAATTCATATGCCATTTAGGACACAAACTAAATATGCTGAACCCAAGCTGTTGTCTGTTCTGTGAAGAAAACCAGAGTTCTCAGCCCACCAAAACAAAAGGCAAAAACAAAGCCCACTTCTCTTGTTACAGATTTGCTTTAAAAGATTATTTAGGATCCTTTGTTTGTTTGTTGGCTTTTCACCTGCAAAGGCTCAGCCTCCCCACTCCTAGGACAAGGCAGCAGAGGAAGCAGAAAGGGGGAAGGAAGCAGGAAAGCAAGAGGTAGGCAGACAGGCCCCATGATGCTTGTGCAACCTTCATTCCTCTATAGAGTTTCCAGAAGAGCAACTCAAATGTTCCACACTCACCACCAAGCATCTCTTGATTTTAGACAGAACTGTGTCATTGCAATTCCTACTTAACCTTGCAAAGATGAAATACCAACTGAAACACAGACTCAAATCTGCCCATATTTCTTAGAAGGACAAACCCCTGTGGAGGTGTAAGTTGCAGGGACCATGCAGACTCTTCACTCTGTTCTCAGCATCACTTCCCTCTGCCCAGCCAGCAGGTGACAATGACTGCACACATGCACCACAGCAGCAGCACTTTGAAGACACCTCACAAATGCATCTTTAGTGGATTTTCCCAAGTAGAGCATGACCTAGCCCAGCTCCAAGCAAGCAGAGCTCACATCTGCCACCCCCATGTGCTGATTTGCTCCTGTTGCCTTGGCTCTCTCCTCTGCCCTCACACCAAGCCAAATGAACCAACCATCTCCAGCTGCCTTTCCCTGCAGCTGCTGCTCCTTGTGCAATCTTCATGCCAAGATGCAAATCCTGTTCCCTCCAGCCCAGCTCACAGCTCACTCCTAGCTGTGCTATGGCACAGGTCAATGGTTGTGTACTCCAGGAAAGCAGAAATGGTGGTGGAGGTGTGATGGGAAAATGCCAAGAGAGTAATAACATGATTTTTAACATTTAACTAATGTTTAAAAAGATCTCTTTGAAGTCCTGCCTCCGAGCAGTACAAAGCAGGGAAATGGTTTAAAAAAAACACTGCAGGAGAGCATGCTTTCTTCAGCATTTAAAAGCCTAGAAGATCCATATTTCTTACAGTATTTTGGCAGACAATGTCCATACCATTATTGAATTCCCTAGTTTTCTGGAGCAGAATAGAGCATGGAGCAGCAGTGAACACAGTAGTGATGGAATAGCATACAAGTGGATACATGTCAAGAGGCATTGCTTTTGATCTGTTCTTTGTTACAAAGGATGACAGGGAATTGTTATCCCAAAAGCACTTTGTACAGGAAATCAGGATGTGGCTGTAACAGAGATTAATCCCTCAGGAGAAAGTTAAGGAGAAATTCAAGTACAGTAAATTGCAGTGGCTGGACAGCATTCATTTGAGGTATCTGGTATGTGTCTAGAGATTGCAACACAACTTACATCCATCCCTGTGCAAAGCTCCAGTTTCTACTCCAGCTCTGACTGATGGGTCTGGAAAAGGAAGCTCTCAGCTTTCTAGAGGCATTTAGCAAAGACACAGGCATGGCATGGCTGTAACTGACTTAGATTTATAACTCATGTTCATTAAGTGCTAAGTAAATATTCTCCTAAATTAAAATTCAGCTACTATTTAAGCTCCCTGAAAAGGCATAATTCTAACTGTACTCATTACTTTATCAGCTGCAAAGCAGTTTGCTCTGTTAAATGGCCCAACAAGAGCCCACCAGCTCTGGCCATGTTATTGAGCCACTCTGCAGTGCTCTCCTTCCTGAAGAAAAGCATAGAAACTGTCCTGCAATCAATCCTGAGTCAGCCTGCCCCTTTTGCTTTCATACTGCCTCTCTGCACTCTCTAATGACTCTCGTACTATCATCATCATGCTCTCAGGAAGTTTAAATGTCAGGACTAATTAATTAAGATGATTTGTCTCCACTTATTAATCCCCTAAGAACTGAGGACCCATTCCCCTTTAATCAGAAGCAGCTGTGACCAACATGGCAGGAGAGATGGAAAAACATCTTACACTGAGGCACTTCCTATGACTACCTCTCTGAAACAACTGTTGCTATAGCTCCAGTAATGAGGTTAAAATATGGTGCTACAATTCCACTTCCTGCAACTCCATCCCAATGATTTGTGCCTGGATCTCTGCTGGCTCATCATGCACACTGTTGCTCAAGAGATTGATGCCTTCTGCAGGTGAAGATGCTTTCTGAGGCTCTGCTCCTGCAACAGGCTCTACTTAGATGTAAAAATCTAGTGCAGAACTGAGCCCTTGCCTTGTAACTGCAGCAGCATTGGCACTATTTCATGTTGATGCTGAAGGGCCCCTTCTGCTAGGTCTTTGTTTCGCTTTCTAGTGCATGCATCAACTCAAATAGCCTGTTTTCTATAAGAAAATCCTTATTTAAGAAATAAATTGCACTTATTTCTGAGAGGGAAATAGGACGGGGGAAAGCAGTATTTGCATACTAGTTCAACAGTTTTTTATTTTAAAGACATTTGTCTTGTTTATATAATGACAACTAAAAAAAGTTATATAAACTATAGTCATGTATTATTGAAATAGTTTTGATCACTGAATTGACTTGTTCTAAGCTTGCTATTTACTGCAAATAGCCATCATGGACTAGAACCTGAGAGCTTGTTTTTAGCCTGTGGGTAGTGACTAGCACCTTTCTTTCCATTGGTCTAGAGGTACACCACTATTAAAAGAAACAGGACATGCAGAAACTCAGCCAAGTTCACAGCTTCACACAGAGCAGTCACTGGAGTGATGAGGATCCGTATTTCTCCTTTAGTGTGCACTTTATTGCATGGAGATGTTTCACATTTGCCTAATCAGTTTTCTTAACTGTATTGTTGTTCATGGTGTAATCTCTTTGGTTGCTAGTATTTGACAGTCAGCTACTAAAAATGTGGTATTATTTTAAACATGCTCTTATGGTTGAGTTGCTGAATCTCAGCTGTACTTGCACTGATCCCACCTATCATTTTGGTTTATCAAACCAGTGCTTTTGAAAGCTCTTCCAACTAACACTTGTGCATGTTACAACAGCTGCAAGAGGACTTCCCATTTTCTATCTATGAAGACTTTCATAACATTAAATCAGATGTAGATGATAAAGAGTGTCGACTGAGAGCAACCTAAAGAGCTCATTGGTCTCACCTCAGTGCCATATTTTTAATAATGCAAAACTGACTGAGGCACAGGACACATTGATGTAATATTAACCACTGGATTTAAATTCACAGAAACAGGGGCACTGACAACCCAAGTCAAACTTCCAATCATTTAACTGCATGCTTTGCTATTGCACAAGTGAGTGATATAACTCAGCTGCAGGCTGAATCAAGGATGCTGTCAGGATGTATTTTAGAAATAAAATGGAATGCCACAAATCAGCAAAACCCAGACTGACACCTCTGGCTGCTTGACAGTTTATGCCAAACCTATCTTGAGTTGTGTGCAATTCAATAAATCAAATAGCATCTCTTTTCTGTTTAGTTAAAATATACTATTTGTTGTGTAACAAATGTCAAGAATTGCCAAAGCACAGAAGTACAGCTCCCACCTCTGGCTGCACCTGACAGGACTGCTGCAGGTGCCATGTATCACAGTACCACAGTATGTCAGGGGTTGGAAGGGCCCTAGAAACATCATCTAGTGCAACCCCCCTGCCAGAGCAGGATCACCTAGACCTGGTCACACAGCAATGTGTCCAGGCAGCTCTGCAATGGCTCCAGACAAGGAGACTCCACAGCCTCCTGGGCAGCCTGGGCCAGTGCTCTGGCACCCTCACTGCAACCAAGTTCCTCCTCATGTTAATACTAAACCTCCTGTGGTCCAACTTGCTCCCATTCCCTCTTGTCCTAACATTGGATGCCATTGAGCAGAGCCTGGCTCCCTCCTCCTGACACTCACCCTTAACATATTTATAAACATTAATTTATAAAGGCTTCCCAATGCCTCCCATTCTAAGATTGTGTTTTGCTGTACTTGCAGCCACCCAGTTGTGAGGTTTGAACTGACTTTCCTATCTCAGGTGTTATTTGTACCTCATGTATTGCTGTGTGGTTGAACTGGAGCAGCTCAACTACTCCCTAGGTAAGACTAAGGAAAAGCATAGACCTCAGTGTAATACAGCTACCTAAAGAAGAAAAAAATAAGGCAACATTAAATTTAACTATCTGGCCAAGACAAATGGAAGTTGTTATTATAATTGCAGAGTCAAACAGGCAGGTTGGGAAATGCCAGGATTACAGGCAACTACCTCTTAAAAGGCACAAAAGAGAGTGTGTACTATTTCACATTGTAGATAACAACAACATGGCTTTGGAAACACTTTTAACACTGAAAACTACCAAGATACAGGCTTCTAAGAAACTTGGGGAAATGAAACTGGGAATACTCTCCACTGAGTTAGGCTCTAGAAATGTGTGACCTTATCTAGGTGATCCTGCTCTGGCAGGGGGGCTGGACTAGATGATCTTTCTAGGGCCCTTCCAACCCCCAACATTCTATGATTCTATGAAATTTCAGGCTAATCAGCCATTTAATACTAAATTTATGATTGCAGGAGTCAAAGTAGAAATAAAGCAACCAGAAAACAACAATAATACCCATACAAGTTTATTCATTTTATTTTACTTAGAAGTAAAATAAAATGTGACATTTCCATCCAGAAGCCACTGACATATGCTGTGGTAAATTAAAACATGGAGAGATGGTTTTAGCTTCCAGATTTGTCCCAAATCCAGCTTCTTCCACTGGAGCTTTGTGCAAGCTCTGCTACACCTGAGGATACATTTAAGGCAGCTGCTGGAGTTCAAGCTTATCCACAGATGGTGCTTCAAAGACATCATCTTCAACACTTTCTTCTATTGGCTTCATTTTGGCTGAAGTTCTCAGGTAGGGAGAGGTCCTGCCTGGGCCTGCCACAGTGACAAAGAAATTACCAATTAATTTAACAACACATACCTGCTACATACACCTATTTGTGACCAAGTGTAGACAATCTGATGGCCCTGTCCTAGTTCCCCCATGAGAGGATTTTATAAGTGAAGGCTTCTTTGTTGTCACAGGCACCAAGAAACTCTAGACATGGGGTGGCCACACTGCTGGGGACCAGCAATGCCCCTGAGGCTCAGGCACAGAGTTCTCCCCAAATTCAGTGCCAGTCCTGCCTGCCTGAGGTGCCCAATGCTGTGTCCCTAACAATCATTTTCTCACCTTTATTATTAACTCTTCTCCCCAAAGGACAAGGTGGATGGCTGCCCTAAGCACAACAGCTAGGTACACCTCCCTGGCTGGGAAAACTTCAGGGGCTACCTGATTGCAGGCCTACCACCTTTAAAGCATGATATATGGAAAATATAAACAGCCCATGAATAACCATAGAGAAAACAAGATGAAGAGGTGAAGGCCACGTAACCTTTGACTGACAGTAACCTCACTGCTCTGAGACTTCCAAAAAGCAGAGCAGAGCACACACACACAGCCAGCACTGGCATGGCATTACATGGAGATTTCCTGCAACTTACCACTGCAAACCACCTCTGCTATAGTTACATTTTCAGCATGAGGGTTAAACCAGAGAGCTCCTTTGGCATCAGCCAAACAGGTTTATTTGCCATTGTTCACTCTAGAAGTGCTTCTGCACTTCAGCAATTTTTCCCCTCAGTATCCTCTTCCAGAGTTAAATCACAACAGCCCAAGGTTGTAAACAGCTAGTGTATGATGATCAGGAAGAGAAAGGAAACCTCTGAAATACCATTTTAGAAGAAAAGAGCAAGAGGTAGTGGTCCTGTCTGACAGATTGTCTGCATACAAGCTAAAAATTCACATTTTCCTGAAAAAAATACCAATAGCCATAACCTAACTGTTCTTGTAGAGGTATTCTTACTACACTTAAAAGAAGTTTATTAGATATACAGTAAAGTGCTCTGGTAAGGAAGCCTGTTTATGAAGAAGGACTCCTTTGAGCTGCCTATGTTACAGATAGAACACAACATTAGCTACAGGCAAGACCAGCAGATTATCATATTACTGCATTTAAGTCATATTTATACAGATACTATTTGCAATTAGCTTTTTTAGAACATCTATTGTTAAAAATGTATTAGTATTTTCTTTTAATATTCCAAACTTACCATGATAAAGGGTCATTCACACACGTTTTTAAATACTGGAACTGTTAAGCACTGGTTTTTTTGATGGTTTATTACCATTTTTAGACTGGTTCTCTTTTGCTTAAATTTGTTTAGTTCTCTCCAGGAATCAGAAGTAAGAAGCCATAAGTCTGTTCAAAAGGATCCAATATAAGGTCTAATACTGTCAAGTTGTTCAGTTCAAAGACATGCTCTTATTTTCTCCACATATAACAACTTTGTCTACTGATGCCTCTATCCAGTGGTGGACAGATGTTCAAGAGACTGAGTCAGACCTTGACCTGGGCCTTGCATACACTACTCCACTGCCCTTTCTTGAGGGCCTAAGCCCAAATACTTATTAAAAAGGAATTTGCCATGAAACCCAAGCCTCCATTTAACTACAGACTGGGTATAAGATAGGGAGCACACATCATGAGGTAATACCAATAAAAACATTACCAAAAGAAAACCTTTTACATTCCTGCTTAGCTTAGAAGTTTGCAAAAACACATTCATGGACCAGCAAATCTGAGCAATCTAAACCAAGTAGTACAGAAAAAGATACTGTCTCACTAATAAAATATAGCAATGACTGTCAAGCAATAGAATTACTGAATAGAAGCTAATACTAAAATGTGTTCTGAAGGACTGAAAAGTCAGGTAAAGCTACCCTTGTGACCAGGTTGAACCATTTCTGCTGAACTCAAATTCTGGGAAAAGAGAAACATCAATTTCATTCAGCAATAAGTTACATACAGATGGATGATGGATGTCAAGCACAAGTATCATGTGATAATCCAATCCCACTCTGATACCTTCTGGAGGATGCTTGCTGAGTTAATGTGATGTTATCAACAGAAAACATCATGCTGCAAACGACTCACTCCGTAAGCATTATAGAACTCTTGTTGGTTATTTCCTTAATATAAAAGCAAACAGTTAGTTGGGTTTCTTAGTTAATTAAATGCAAAACAGTTTTGTTAGTAATTGTAGTTTAGGACCTATGAATTAGTATTTTTTCACCCTTTCATTACTAAATGCTTCAAAGAAAGCTTGAGAAAATGACACAAAACTTATTGTTTATAGCACAGATAAAAGCATAATTTAAGAAGTTTGGATTATACCAAAATATAAATGCTCAATTTTTCAAGACCATGGTAATCAGAATAAAACTTGAGTATTGTGGTAGTCAGATACCATATTTATCGTGGGAAGCTTCTGTCCACACAACAATCAATCACCCAGCAATGACAAGACAGCATTCTTGTAGAGCTCCTCTACAGATAAGTTTCTCTTATTCATTTTATCTTATTCATTTTCTCTAATTAAAAATAACAACAACAAAAAACCTCAGTTTGTCATTTCCATATGTTCCTCACTAAATATTTGGGATTGGGGCTAGAGGCTGTTGGATTGTGTTTGTTTATAAAGAAATGAGTTACAGCTATAGGGGAACATACACCACAGTGAATTGTAAAAAACAGACCAAAAAAAACCCAAAACACCTCTGACAGCTTCCCTGAGAGCACCCAGGAAAACACTTTTGAAAACACATGGTAAAGTAAATGGCAGTATTTTGGACATTTTCAAAGGAAAAAGTGCATACATGTCCACAATGCACACTGAACACAAACTTTGAGGCAGAGCTTACCTTGGTAGCAAACCCATCACTGGCAATGACAGTACCCAGGAATAACTAACAAGCCATCTCGGCAAAAAGAAAGGTTGAAGCATTACAGTCGAGTGAGACAAATAACCTTTCATCAAGAGTTTCTGCCAACCTTTTACAGAAGTCAGAAATTCCACATTAACCAAAAAGCAAAGAAGAAATAAATAGCAGTATTTGCTGAGGTGTAGGATGCAGTGCTGCATGGGTAACACCTCTGCCTCCCCAAAAGTAAGGCAAGTATTGAACTCAGGAGGCAGCTGCAACACCAACTGCTGCCAATGGCAGGATCAGTTATGCCAACCACTATAGGACAGAGCAATTTCAGGACATAAAAGGCATTTAAACCCCTCTTTTGGGGAAAGTACACCCCTACACTAGAAAAGATGGTACACAAACCAAGGAAGAGAGAAAAGTGTATTTATGAAGTAAGATGCACGTGTGCATCTTATGGATTCATGTAGTTACAGCTGAACATGTCATGCATCTAGATGACCTTCTCCCCAAGCTGAAATACCAGTGTAAGTGTTCTGCTGCTAAGCCTGAATTTTAACTCTAGCTAATAGCACAAACAGAGTCTTACAATTTCTTTCAGGCTTCTGAGTATGCAAATTTGTCCAAGGGCTCTCTACACAAAGGAGTGGCTTCAATTTGATGGAGTTTTGCCATGGAACAGGTGAAAAGCCAACTGAAAGGTTACAGGTAAAGATCAGAGAACAGACCAACACAGAAGATGTTGTGGCAGGTATCAGCTACAGCTGCCTCATCAAGAAGAGCAAGTAGATGGAAGGCTTCTTTATACAACTGCATGAAGCCTCATGACCACCAGGCCTTGCTTCTCATAAGGAACTTTAACCACCCCAGTATCTGATGGAAAGGCAACAGGGCTGGGAGCAAGCAGTCCAGGTGATTTCTGGAGAGTGGAGCAGACAATTTCTTCACCCAAGTGATCGATGAGCCAGCTAGGGAAGGTGCTCTGCTGGACCTGTCACTGACAAACAAGGAAGAACTCATCAGGGAGCTGAAGGCTGATGGTAGCCTTGGCTGCAGTGTCCAGGAGTTGGTAGAGTTTAAGACACTGAGAAACATACAAGACAAAATAGTAGAGTTACAACCCTAGGCCTGAGGACAGTGCACTGTGCCCATTGGACATGGCCTGCATGGGCAAAGGGGTCAAGGACAGATGGCTCATCTTCAAGGACATCTTCCTCAAAGCACAAGGACAGTCCATTCCAGGGTACAGACAGAAGAGCAAGCATGGTAGAAGGCTGGTGTAGATGAACAGGAAAGTCCTGACAGAGCTCAAACACACACAAACATTAAGTGAAAGCAGGGATGAGATGCTTGGGACATATAGAAACATGGCCCAAGTATGCAGTGATGGAATTAGGAAAGTCAAAGCTCACTTGGACCTGGATCTGGTGAAGGGCAACATGGATATACTATGGGCAGATGGTGCCTCACTTAGCCTGACTGTCTTCTGTGGTGAGGTGATGGAGTCTGTAGATGGAGTACAGTGGATGTGATTTACCAGGACTGTATGATGGCCTTCCACAACCTGCCATAGATCCTTCTAGCCAAATTGGTGAGAAATGAACTGGATACATGGACTTGGGTGAAAAATTTGCTAGACTGTTGAGTTCACAGGGTAGATGGTTACCAGCAGTGTCCCTCAAGAGCCAATACCAAGGCTTATAATGTTCAGTACATTAATGACCTGGAGGATGGGATGGAGAGCACTTCTGTTAGGTTCACAGACAATAGCTAAGTAGGGAAGGAAACTGTTGACAGGCCAGAGGCTGAGGTGGCTAGTGATAATGGGCCTTCAGAGGCTACAGAAGAGAACTGACAGACACCACATGAAGTTCAACAAAGGCAAATTCCTGCACCTGGGACATGACAAACCTACACAGCAGTACAGCCTGGACATCAACTGGTTGGAAAGCAGCTTTGCAGAAACAGACCTAAGGGTCCTGGTGGACAGAAAATGGAATACAAGTCAGCAGAGTGCCCTTGCAGTGAAGACCATCCATATATTGGGACATATTAGCGACAGCATAGCCAGCAGGTCAATGAAACAGACTCATCCCCTCTGTTTGGCACTTGTGAGACAGGACCTGGAATGCTGTGTCCAGTTTTGGACTTCCCAAGATGAGAAAGACATGGACATAGTGGAGCAAGTGCAGTGGAGTGCAACCAAGATGGACAAGGGCTGGAGCATACATGGATAGGCTACAAGAACTGAGTGTGTTCAGCCTTAGGAACAGAAGGCTCTCAGGAGATCTTCCTGTTGTCTTTGGCTACCTAATGGAAAGGTATAAAGAATACAGAGCCAGACTCTTCTCAGAGGCATGCACTGAAGAACAGAGGACAAGAATCGTGAGTTGCAATGAGGGAAAGCTTTTTCACCATGAAGGTGGTAAGGCCCTGGAAAAGGTTGCCCAGAAAGGCTGTGAAACCTTTGGAAATATGCCAAGCTTGACTGGACATGGCCCTGAGCTCTAGCTGACACTCCTTTGAACATGGGATTGGACTAGATCTCCAGAGGTTCCTTCCAGTTTTGCCCTATTGCTAAAAACATTCCATATTATGCCGAGACATTCACATGATGCAAAAAATTATTACAATACATGCTGGGTTTTTTTCCAGTATCTACATGAGTTAGCACACAAAGCCTTATGCACCTCACAAATTCCCTACAGACAGACCCCTTCACTTAGTTGATGTCCAGCAGCATCCAAAAAGCTACAGTATGCTCCCACTGAGGAGAACAGGAGTTCTACAATCATCCCTTGTGATCATCCAAGCTGTGTTCAAAACTGGCAGGAAGTATTTTGAGCACTTACGAAGAGAGGAGGCAGAGGAAGTCCCCCGGAGAAACATCTGGAGGCCATCCTCACTGTCACTGGTGCTGGCCATGCTGTTCCTCATCTGCATCACAGAGAGCTGCGAGCACAGGCTGGGCTGCCTATCAATCTTCTTGCAAGCCTAAAAATACCCCAAACATTGTTTTAAAAAGGTGTATGNGATGACTGCCAGAAGGCTAATGAGCTCATCCTACGCATCCAAGGATTCTAGGAACATGGGTATCACTCCCCACACTTTCCCGTGGCCAATGAGTTTAATGCTCCCTCTGCTGTGGGCACAGTTATGGCACCAGGGACCACAGGAGACCACAAGGGATTTTCAGACTGTGCCTGTATCAAGGTATCAAGTAAATTAATATAAAAATGGAAAAGAGCTGTTTCCTCTGCAGTAGCTTGTCTCAGCTATGACTATTCAGACATCAAAAAACTGCTTGGAGCAGAAGATTCTATGCAGTATAAATTGATTTAAGTGAAAATCGAGGATGACAGTAATATATTGGAATTAGAACACTGACAAGCATGAAATCTCAGATTCATTACTCAATTTAATTCTGTTTTGCACTGCACTTTTCCTGTATTTTCCTGCAGAGAGGTTGACTTTTATTATTTGGTAATTCACTATTCTGGTAAGAATCTCTGCAATAAAATACAGCTATCCTGAGGAGCCTGGTCCTCCTTGCTAAACAAAGCAGCATGCTAGATATAGAGTTTAGCAATTTATATCACAGCAGAAAATTGTGCACTTCCTTGCTCTAGCTGATTTAAAGTTGAAGTAACAATACATTTTGTGTGGAGGAGGAAAATTCCCAAATGAAATTTCAATTGCTTACCTTGTCATTTAAGGTTGGGTCATTCAATGAATACAGTTTATTTGTAATATCTTTGCCAATAAGATACTTAAAGATCTCATAAAGAAATGGCTCAGATTCCAGAAAATAAGTCAGCCTTTCCCTGGACCAGCACAGGAACTTGCAGTTATCATCAGCAATAATGGTGACCTGAGAAAAATACATTCTCAGAATTAGCATTTCTCTTTCCCTTTAAAATGAGAGATACCATTTTATTTGTGCCTCCAATTAAAATAACTCATAAAGACATAAAACTTTCCAGCATCCCTCAGAACATGATATTTAGAAACTTTAACCATCTCAGACACTTATTATCATCATATTTTTAACTAATAAGCATAGCCAGTTTGTTGGTTTTTTGTTTGGTTGGGGTTTTTTTTTTTCAGAAAATCTGGGGGAAGATAATAGGGAAAAATGTGAGTTCCCAAACTGTAAAAGCATTTATGTTAAGGCAATTTACACATAAAATCAGTCCTACAGTGATGACACTACTTGCATCCCAATAGGCCTACGTGTTGTTTGTGTTATTTTGTGTTGCACTCACCAAACTGGAACAACTGGTATAATCCAAAGGTCTCCATCAAAGAGGTTTTAGTGATTTTAAAAACCATTTTCATCTTCCTCTCTTTCCTGTCAGCCCTGCTGATCCCACAAGTACCATCTCCTAGCAGCTGAGCTAAGGCTCTGCTGGCTCAGCTACTGATAACTCAGCTATCAACAGTTACAGAGGAGCCTGCACTCTCTTCAGGGAGGTTGGACCTGCCAGGTTCATCCTTCTGTGCTGGCAGTGGACAATGACACAGCCAAAGCTGCACCCCTCAGTGACACCCCAGGGGCTGCTTTGCATGGAAAAGTCCATCATCAGGTGCTCTCTGCTAGTACAAGCTAATGTTACCTCCTGAAAAATTAAACACACATAAAGCCTAAGAAAGGATGGGAAACTGTCACACATCCATGGATTTTAACTCAACTGTCTGTAGTACAAGCACACAGGCTGAGGAAGAACAGCAGATGGGGTCCCTAGGATTGAATCTGTGTCCTCTTGCAATGGCAACAGAGTGTTTGTATGGCAGCAAGGAGCAGAACTCACAGTGGAAGATGTAACTGCTCCAGACTCCAGTGACCAAGGCAGGCAGAAGCTGAGGCATGAGCCTTCTCCCTCCAAAGGGACCAATTCATATCCAGTCACTTATGAGAGAAACAGGCTGTGCCAAGAGGGTAGCTGTGCATACATCTGGACAACCCTCTCTCCTTGGCATTAAGCCGAATACTTGACTGGAACATACGACATCAATTGCTGATTTTAGAGCCTATATTGCTCTCCCTCCCCTTCTGCCAGGATATCAACATGGATGTAGCCAGTCAGCCATGGTCTGGCCATTTTTACACATACCCAGTTAAAGAACATCAACTCAAAGGCAGTAAAATAGCCACTTCAGTACTATGGGAAAAAAACCCTACTCTAACAGTATTTTTTTTCCCCACAAGCTATAGTATAATAAAACCCTTCATGTACTAGCAAAACTACACTGCTAGAGGCACACACACTTATTGATCCTTGTATGAATATTTTCATGCAAAACACTTTGATCTCTCTCAGCTTATGTTGCTTTAACAACTTTCAAAATGACATTCATACACTCAGATAAATATCAATTTCAAAGTAAAGTGCCTGAATGTTTTTTCATTTTAGTAACACCAAATACTAAGATAATTACTTTTCCTTTCTGATTTCATCATCTTTTTCCAGTAAAGCTATCTCTTTAGTTATTTGTCCTGAATAACCTCTTAACACAGAAGAAACTTGGAGACAGTAACAGAGAACAGCCTAGCAAAAGCCAGAGTGCTCACAGAACACCATCAGAGTACTGGGTTGCAGTATTTCACTTTAAAAGTCCTTCTTGATATGGTCCATCATGAAACACCAGTACTAGAAAGCTAGCAAAAATTATGCAAGTAAAAGAATTGACTGCTGATCACATTTATGCTCTGTTTTTTAATGCTCTCATCAGCTCATATCCAGTGACATTGAAAGCAAAGTGTACCTGGAATTTCTCACCCCTGTTCATCTGTGTTGAGCGAAACTCAGGAGAATCTATAAAGGCACAGGGGTAAATATTATGCAGGAAATGCCCTCGGTAAGACACCTTCATTCTGCAAATAAAAATGTGTGAAACAACACTTTAAAGACAAAGAAGTTGATGAATGTAATCTAAATTCGACTATTACTATTGACAATGGTAAAGCAGTAGCTAACAGGCAAAAACATGTTCATCTTCTGAAATTTCAGCCCCAGAGCTACCCTGTTTTCTGCTTAAACCTCCACTGACTCCAAGCAGAACAAGCAGCTAGCCAATTTGAGTTGCCAGATGTGGTGTGTATGCTCAAAACATTGCTATTCTAAATTAAAAAGGTCTGCAGGGTTATGGTACACAGCCAGAGCAGAATCAGGCTCCCTTTAGTTAACTAGCTTTTCAGTAATGAGCAGCTAATGACTACAAAGAAAAATGATGAAGCTTGACATAACTGATGCTATCAACAGGAACTGCTCAAAGTATTGGCCAGAACTTACCAAAAGCTTTAAGCTTACAGTCTGGTCACAGGCATTTATGTTACCCTTTCTCAGCTGGGGCAGTGCACCTCCTGCCCCTCTCTGCTTGCACCTATGTGTGCCATGAATCAATTCCAACAGACCTGGTGGTTTCAAGTCTACTGGAGGGTTATTTTTCCTTCCCTCATACAAAATATTTTTTAACTTTAAAACCTGAGAATGCACTGAGAAGATGACTTGGGTATCTAATATTCAGGCAAACCTCTTGCTTGTTCTGGAAGACACTGCCTTTGGTATTATACAAATATAATCCCACTAAAATCCACGCAGCTGCACACACAAGTGCAGACACAATATGCTCCCAGTAAGAGACAGCACTGTCATTTGAAAACAGTGTCACAAAATAGTCTAGACCTATAGACTATTCAGCCACAGACCATATTGCTCTACAAACAATAACATTTGAAAAGCTAACAAAAGCCCCAACAACTTTCATCTATTCAACTATCACACAGAGCATAAGACTGTCCCCAGGCTTCACAGAACCTACTTCCCCTTCAGCAGGATGCTTAGCCTATCATCAACTGATGTTTTATCTTCTGCAGCATAGGCTTGACCTGTCTTTAAAGTCTGAATGTTGCAGAATTGCCCAGTTAGTTTTCGGAAGAGCTCTGGAGGCACATGGAGAGGTTCAAACATTCTCTTGTAGAGGCTGCTAAGCTCCTTCTCTATCTTGATCTGGAATGCAAAAGACATCAATGCACCAGATGCATTAGTTAAAAGAAGGTAAGACAGCATGCAGGCTTTAGTTGCTACATTTGAGGAACATCTTTATCTTCATGATGTTTTAGCAAGGAAAGAAGTGGTAAGTGTGTGACATTTTATCTACAAACACTGCCTATGACAGGGTGACCAAAACCTTATCTAAAAGTAGCCAGGTTGGCACACTAGTGCTTTAGAATGCTGTTCCATCCAACTGGCACATTAAGACACACACATGGAGTCTTCTGAGACTTCTGCTGATGTAACAGCAAATAGGAGTTGGAAGAGAATCACACAGGAAAAATAGAGGAGGTTGCTTGCATTTTCCACACCACATGCACACCTCATTCTGGCCACATCAGACCCTCCTGGGAGCCTCTTTCATCCTTGAGCTTCTTGGCTTACTTGCAATAGAAAAGCAAGTCCTTAAAAACAAACCCATCGTATTGGAACCACATGTGATGAGGGAGGGAAGAAACCCCAACACTGCCAGCTGAACAGCCCACATCTAGGAGCCCACCCAAACTCAGGCAGTGGCAGTGAGGGAAATGATGTTGGCTGAAATCCCAAGCCTGGAAGTCTTTCCTGAATGAAGGCAGCAGGGAATGAGGCAGTGTCCCAGCCTCTCTGAAAGCAGAGGCAGCCTGAACAAAACCTGAATATTTGCTGGGAGGAAAACAAATTAGAACAGTAAGTGTCAGATAATGAAAAGGTAAAATATACAGAGAATAAAGAAAAAGCAACCAAGAAAAAAAGCCAGGAAGGAAGAAAAAGTCACCACTCATGGTTTGAGTTTTTGATCTGTCCATACATAAGCTTCAATAAAATGTGAATTGCTGCCTCCTTAAAACATTTAAATGGACCTATTTTATCTATCATAATTTTGTAACATGTCTCTCTCTTCATACAAATTCACCTCTGCCCCAGAAATGGTAACAGCCATATCAGTTTAAATTGCATCTCTTTCTAGGTGTGACCACTGCAGCTCAAAGACAGAAATTCTTTTTTCTCAGATGAACATGTAAGTAGCTTCCAAGACTCCTGAACACAAAGTAACAAATACAGACATGAGGACAGGATTTGTCCCTGGAGTGTAAATGCAATCCCTTAACTAGCACATACTTCTGGTTTCATGATCTCCTTTTAATGTATAATACTTAAAAGAGAAATGAGGCATAACCACTTTCTTAAAGACTGATCAGGTAGGACACTGTAGATATACTCTAGATGGTCTCCTTCATAACAGACTCCTCACCCTTCACAAGCACAGCTGACTGCTGCTCCAGTCATGCTTGTGGGTCATATTCCAAATGAGCCATACAGGGATGTGTAATGTTTCGTTCAGCAGTGGTTGAAATGTTCTGGGATGCTGCCAGAGCTCCAAGTCTGAGCTCTGTAGAGACACTGATTAGACTCTTTCAGCTTCCACTCAGACTGAAAAAGCCAAATCTCTAAAGCTCCAAGGAGTCAAAAGCCACAGAAATAATCTTCTGGTCAGAAAAGAAACTTGCTGCTGTTTTGCATGCTCCATTTAATAAAATAAATATTTAACAACTGAGCATATCAATTATTCATTTTTTAATATGACTAACTTGTAATTACTCTTCTATTCCTTGCTTTTCTTAAAAATGTCATTTGTGAGGATGACTAAATAAATTGATTTTGAGATGGGCAATACAATAGTTGCAGACAGAGAATCTCATTCTAAAGGAGTTCCTAAGGATTTTATTTTTTTTTTCCATTCTCCCGCTTTCTGTAGGAAAAGCACTTAAAACCAGCCATCAGGTTGATAATAAACAAAATGTGTAAGGCAGCTAAAAAGACATGTGTGACCACCAGGCATCACTAAGTAAGCTTGCTGGTCTCAGTCTGTAACACAGAGATGCAGATGTTGGGTTGGGTATTACCTTCTTTCCATATAATTGCTTGTACTCTTTAAATCCAAATCATTTACTAGGCAAACAAAGCCCAGTTTTCAGAGAAGCTGAGTAGCCACAGTTCCTAGACCACACCTGCAGTGGTAGGAATACAAATCTTTGGAAAGCCAGACTCCACTTCTCCATTGTGTCACAGTTTAGATTGGTATGAACCAATTAGAATTGTTTTCCCCTCATACTGCCAGAGCCACAATGAAGTGCATCTCCCCTCTGACTGCATCAAGCTAGCTCAGTTACTTTCTAGTAGTTGTGCATACTTGCTCTCTAGCCAGTGGAGAGGGCTGGCACCATCACATCCTAAACAGACGTTGGGTGGGTGGGTTGAATCACACTGGACAATCAGCTTGAACTAGATGTTTGACTTGGGAATGGATGGAGTAAGACAAGATGATTCCGAACCCTATTTCATAAGGCAAAGCTACTGTTGCAAAAGCAGAGACCACAAAGAAATTTGTACTCTTTGAAAGTGCTCTTAATTGTTAGACTCAAGTATTACATGCTTTTACTCACAGGCCTTTCAGTTCTGGGAGCACTCATGTCATGAATGATGTAATAGTTCAGGACAAGTATCAGAATGGGACTGAGACTACCTGAGAAAACAGTCAATGCCTATTAGGATGCAGTAGAAATTAGCATTAGTTGCATTAACAACACAAACTAAAGAGGAACTTATCCTTTAACTGGGAAAATTACTCTCAAAGTAATTTAAATGACAGTCTGAAAATCCCTTGTGGTCTGCTGTGGCCCCTGGTGCCATAACTGTGCCCACAGCAGAGGGAGCATTAAACTCATTGCCCACGGGAAAGTGTGGGCAGTGATACCCATGTTCCTAGAATCCTTGCATGGGTAGGATGAGCTCATTAGCCTTCTGGCAGTCATCCTAGGAGAAGGACAACTCTGATTCCAAACCCGGGCAGATGGAGCTCGTTTAGCCCTGGAAGGCCTTCCAGCTAAGAGGTTAAACCTCTGTCCTAAGGACTTGGCTGCCAGCGTCCAAGCTTGCTAGGCCCTGGCAGATGAACCTTAGGACTAAAGGGTGGGTCCAGCTCTGCACATGCTGTGTCTCACCTAAAAAAATCCCTAGTGCAGGCTCGAGGGTGCTATCTGCTATCCTCTTTTTATCAGCGCGCTTGGAAAAGGCGCTGAGGAGGAGTGTGGGTGGAGCCCTCCCTGGATCTTTGTTCACGAAGCCTAGCCATACAGTACAATAAATGTTTAGTAGTAGAGCAGTCTAGCTAGTTTTAACTATCTTCTAGGCAAGACAGAAGTCAAGTTTTCTGCTGCCTTGCCATGAGCAGGAGGTTGCTGATTTCCTAGTTGCTTTCCTGGGCAGGCTGTGCTGCCTTGGTGAAGAGCTTGTTTCCAGCCAGTGGTTTTTACTGTCCCAGCTGTTACATGCTCCCAGAAGGTGTTTGATTTGGGGCAAAGGCTGAGTTAGTCTGCTGATAATGTAGCCCCACATATATCCCTGTTATCTTCACATTATAAATTTGTCTGCTTTAGATTGTAGAGACTATAGAATGTAATATTAATACTTTGAACACTTACCACTTCATTAATATTTGATTGGCACATAATAGCAATGATTATATTAAAGATTATCTAGTTTTGCTGTGCACATACCAACAGAAGGCTGAGTTGCTAATCATTTTGCAGAAACAGAATATGCTTCTGGATTCATAATACCAACAAAATAAATCGATTTTTTTTATTGGATGGCAGAGAGGGGTTGGACTAGATGACCTTCAAAGGTCCTTTCCAAGCCAAAGTATTCTATGATTCTATGGATATACACTTAGCTGAAGGCACGGCAAAAGAATCCTGTATTTTTGGTGTACATCTTCAAATGCACCCCATCAATATATTGAAAAAAGTTATCCCAATGCATCCTTCTGAAGGCAATAAAAGGAGTTGCAAAATCTCCAGACATGACCCTCAAAATTCAATGAATACACTAAATGGGATAAAAGGAAGCATCATCTTTAATGGCTCTCTTCCCACACCTTACTCAATTCTGCTGCTTATTTCAGAGTCCCACAGATGTTCAAAAAGGATAACAGCACCTCACTTAACTTTCATTTGCATTTAAAAGGAATGTGGCAACACAAAATATATGGGCTACAGCACTTGTCAGCAAAGCAAAGAGTGTGAAGGTCATTTATAAGTGGACATCAGCATTTGTTTCTGTGTTGAAATAACAGCCTGTTGCGGCACTTGCCATTTATCAGTCTCCTTTCCCACCACAAAGGATGTTCAAGACTATAAAGTGAGGCAGGAAAGAGTGATTCCTCCCAAACTCCTGATTTTAAAAAAACAAAACAAACAAAACGAAACTAAACCAACAACTTTACTGTCCTGGAATGCTCAATTATAAGTACCTCAGTAGGATTTTATTTCAGGAGGTCTGTATGCATGTGCTCTTGTGGTAGGAAGGTGAGGAAAATGACCAAAACAACTCCACCCCCTAAAGCCACAAATCACACACAAAACCAAAACACACAAAGCCCCAAATACTATTTCTAGTCTTCTAGTCTGATTCCTTATCACCCAAACCAAACTCAACTGCCAAAACTAGCCAGTAGCAACTTCTAAAGTCAAATCATCTTTCAGGAATAAGAATTTCAGGGAAATAATTACCTACTGCATCAGATCATACTGATGGTTTGGATCATTCCTGAAGGAGCTAGCTGGCTTTATCCAAAAGATCTCCTGTCTAATTCAAGACCTGCTGTGTAATCACAGAATCACAGAACATTCATGGCTGGGAATGACCTCTCAGATCACCGAGTCCAACCAAAAAAAAAGAAACAAAACCAAAAAAANGAACACAGTACTCCAGCTGAGGCCTCACAAGTGCCAAGTACAAGGGCACAATAACCTCCCTTCTCCTGCTCACCACACTATTCCTGATCCAAGCCAGGATCCTGTTGGCCTTCTTCCATTGGTTTGTCCAGCAAACATGGGTAAAACTGCCTTTTCCCTCCACCTCACTAGGCTCCCTGTGCAGTTCAGCTGCTGTACATACCGGCCTTCTTTTGTACACTAGGTACAGGAAATGTAAGAGGTTGACAACCAAAAACACAGAATTCCAGATCATGATGTCCAAGGCACAGCGGTAGAGGGTAGCCCAAACGATGAACAATGCACAGCCTGTAAGAATTAAGAAAAGGAAGTTAAGTTTCACTGAACAAACCCCACATTTATACAAAGTCACCAAGAATGTCTCCACTGGGTTCAATCACACTGAAAAGCAATATATTCTACAAGCTTTACTGCAGTTGGGCTCTGCAGAGCAATGTACACACTGGTAGCAGAGCTAATCACTGTGATGCTACAAACAGGCACTGAGAGCAGGTTAACAGCAGACTTCAGGCCTATTGCATGGGACTGTAATATTGGAGAGAATAATTCAGATCAGGATTGGGGTGCAGCCTACTATGGTCTGTTACTAAAGTGAAGTAGAAATGGGACACAGGAAAAATGGTATCTTAAATATGAAAAAAATAAACACAAAACTTTATTCCTAGCATTGTGCAATGAAGAACCAAAAAAAAAAAAATCTCCTAAAGTGATACACAGATACTTTTGCAAATATAAAGGAAGCAGCATCACTGCATTTTGACAAGGTCATAGCAGAAACCTGAATTCTTCTCTATGACATCAAAGAGAATTTCAAATGCTTACTCTTTTTTTAGTTTTGACAATTGTTTTAAAAGATAAGGCATTATTCATTCTGTATGATTAGGGATACTATTTTCAGCCTACAAAGACAATACTTATCAAATGATACATTATGCATCAGTCAGTCTCTCCCAGGTAACTGTCAGCCTACCATCTGATAGAGATGGCTGGAGAGGTCATAGATATATTTTCCCCTAAGTTTCATGCAAAGGCAACAAGAAGAAAGAGAAAATGCCAAATTAGTGTCCCTTTGCCCTTTCTCCCTGAAGATGATGAACTTGAAGTCAGTATTATCTGTTTTGCCTGGGTTGCTGATTGGCCAGGCAGCACTTACATAGGGATCATTAAAAATTCCCACTGTGATGACTCTTGATCATCTGGTTAATGGGACTACAAGGGATGGGAGGATATGAGGCCTGGAAGTATTGAAGAGGAGCAATACTGTGAAGCACAGAGATGGAGCAGGGTCATCAAAACAAAAGGGACAGATGCCTAGGAACCAGGCTTCATCACTTCTGCTGCTCACAAACTTGTTTCTAGCTGCCACCTCTAACTCCAGTGCAACAAGCTCTATAGACCAGTGTGGCAGTCAGCAAGTGCAGAGCTCCCATTGTTTTAAACAACAACTACACAGACAAGAAGTCCTGCAATGCTCAGACCCTTGGCCCACAGTGCAGTCTGCTTTAATAAGTTTTTCCTGTAATAGCTACAAAAAGGGGCAAGATCACTGTAAGTTCAACCACAGAAATTGTATCCTATAACAGTATGGGTCAGTTATATGAATAAGCACTCTCATTTCCAAGTGCTTCAGCATGCTCTGGGTTGTGATAAGCCTGGGTTTATCTTTCTCACATTGCAGTGACTCACAGCTCCTTCCATCACACACACCTTGTGCCCCACAAAGGCCTGGGGCTCTGAAATAGCTGTGGGACTGCAAGAGTATTACAAATGAAACCATGCCTGCTTAGTCTCAAACATGCCAAATGTAGTTTTCCCTCTCAAGTCAAATTCTGCTATCACAAGATGCTGACAGTGGTAGAGGAAATATGACTGACTTGAGGAGAACACAGACTGCAGCCAGTGCAGATATACCAATCAATGCACTTACCTGAAATCTAAAACTAAGGTCTTAAGGGTCCATAGACTTAACTAGGATTTGGAATTTAATGAACTTTAAGCAGTCATATCTGAAGTAAATTCTGCACTTGTTCCCTAGTCAAGATATACACAGGTTTGAAGATATAAGTTGTATTTCTGGGAAGCCTTAAGAGCTTAGAGACATACAGCCTTTCTAGAAAAGGTCTGTCATGGCCAGAACAGACTCCCATTTACACCAAAAATACCTTCAGCAGAGTCCAATGACCATGAATATGTGTTGGAATATCACTATAAGCTGAAAGGACCAGGAAAAAGCTCCATAATGGTCACAAATTGCTATTTTCTGTCACAGGAAGGTTGCAAATCTCTCCAGAGTAATTCCCCTACCTATGGTGAGCAAGCCTCGCAGGAAAATCATATGAAGATTCAGAGTAGTTGGAATAACCAGTCCAACTGCAAAGCAAATGTTTGCCACATGGAAAACAAGATGATGAATCTCCTTCCAGTTTTCACAGGCAGTCTCATTGAAAGGCACAAGGGTGGCATTTCTAAACTCTGGAACAAAACTTAGTGGAGTAACAGTGAGTGGGCTCATTGCTGTAGTGTTCATCTTGCAGACTCCTGCAGTGAGAGAGAGAAGGAAAAAAATAAGAACCATTGTGCATTAAACTGAAAGGTATTAGGCATATTGTGGTGCCTGGATGCCAGGTGCCCATCCAAGCCACTCTATCACTCCCCTCCTCAGCTAGACAAGGGAGAGAAAATACAACTAAAGGCTTGTGGGTTGAGATAAGAGCAAGGAGATAGCACTCAGCAACTACTATCTGAGGCAAAACAGACTCAACTTGGGCAAATTAAATATTTACCAGAGTATGATAATGAGAACTAAAAACAAATCTTAAAACAGTTACCCCCACACTCCTCCCTTCTTCCCAGGCTTAATTTTACTCCTAATTTCTCTACCTCCTCCCCTCAGAAGCACAGGGGGTAGGGAATTGGGATTTCATCACATCATTTCTGCAGCTAATTCCTTCTCAAGGGAAGGACTCCTTCACTCCTCAGTTGAAGGACTCTTCAACTACTGCAGTGTGGGGTCCTCCACAAACTTCTCTAAACTTTTCTAAAGGGAAAAAAATAAAAATCACATTTTAGTCTACCATTTGTTGAATGGTGCCATGAGCTTAGGCAAAGTAAATACTTAAGAGAACTTAACAACCTAGATTAAAAGTGACAGGAAAAAAAAGGCTTATGTAGTGTAAGTCTCCTTCATGGCATACAAAGCTGTTCTTCTAAATAAGGAATGGAAGGACTTAAAGGAGGAACACATGCTATTTGGGTGATTAAAAAAAAGCTAACAAACCATACCAAAACCAACCCAATGACCATCTCAACTTCTACCTTTCCTGCAGGATTTGCAGGATCATTAGGAGGTCTCCCAAGTCACAGATTATCTTGCACATGTTAACCAGAGTAGGCAAAAAACCCCATATCACTTTTGAGACTAGTAAATAAAAACTACTGTTTCTCCTCCAAGTTGCTCAGATGCTAGGGAGATGCCAAGGCTCCTAAGTCAAGACAAGGCTGCCAGTCTTTCAGGGAAATCATTGGTCTACCTAGTATAAGCAACCTTGAAAGTCCTTTGGTTGTCTGTGGAACTCCCAGGAAAAAAAAGAGACAATTACAAAAGCTGATTTCCAATGTAAAAACACATAGGGTTTGGTGGTGGTGTTGTAAATCTAGCATATTTTCCTTTCATACCAATTAAAAGGCAGGAAAAAAAAAGTGTGAGGGCAAATATTTTCCCAATACAAAGTAAAAGATTCCAATTAAAAACAAACAACAAAGAAAAAACGGGAAGATTTCAAGACACTACCTTTAAAAGCTTAAAATCAGGTCTCTAGGGAACTGCAGTCAGTGTTACAGGGACTCCAGAAGGTCCTCTCAATCCAGGGCAATTCCCAGCTGGAGGAACATGACTGTTCCTAGATGGGCTGTCAAAAACACAGGAGAATCCTGCTTCCAGGGAGGCAAGTATGGTCCCCTCCCACCACAGCAGCAGAGATCATATGGAGCTTGGCTGGAGTCTCATGAATGAAACAGATGCAGGTATCCCTGAGCAAACAGGCTCCCTAACACACAACAGAGTGGGGTTTGTATTCAAATAAATTCTGTAGAGACAGTGCCTGCCCTTGCTGTGTGTGCTTGCTAACTGTCATCTAATTCATCTGCTCACCAGACAATTTTAAGTCACAGTTAAATACACTTAATATTTCCTGTGCACTGGAATACACTCAGCATCTCTCTGTTACTTGAGAGTGCTTCTGTGAAATAATTTTGGGTTGCTTTACTCATTCTTTCTATTCCCTCCCCCTCCCAAATCAAATTGTGTACAAGGCATAAGCAAGCTGGACAATGTCTGATAAACCCCATTTTAAACCCTTTTTTATAGTGAGAAGAAAGAAATCAGAAAGAAACCCTCAATCCTCTGACAGTTGCCCCCCCATTGCCCAGAGGCTGTCACAGCAAAGGCATGCTACAGAATGAGCTGAGGCATCCTGCAGGATCAGACACACACACAGTGCTACCCATGTCTAGACAGAAATCATTTCCAAAGAAAAAAAAGTTAATCTAATTCTTAACAAAATACACAATTCACTTATTTCTTAAAAGCTCACCTTCCTCTTCATTCCTACACTAGTTATTAAGAACAGTCAATTAAAAGGTGGAGTTTTGACACCAACAAATTCTACACTTAATTGTTACCAATAATCACAGTGCCCAAACAAATCCATGGTCTAAATATCATACAGACACAATCCAAACATCCCTTCAGCTCTCTCACATGAATGTAGTGAGAAGAGCCACAAGAGCAGTTCCACTTTCCTGACAAAGCCACTCACACAGGGAGCCAGAGGGTGAGCCCATTCCAGGCTGCAGCACTGCAGTTTTGATGTGCTCATGAACAGAAGGTAATTGCTAGCTGGGTAACTGTGTTTGTGCTCACCTTACAGCTCATCCTTTTGCTCCTCTTAATTTCAAACAGTGTAAACTCCCTACACTGGAACAGTAGGATCTCTGGATCTTTTTTGCAAGAAGTTATCAGCTGAGTTTCTCTCTACATTCAGCCTTTCACTGCCTAGTCAGCTGCCAACAAAAGCACCACTCAACAAGGCATCATCAGGTGGTAACAGAACAAGTAAATATAACCAAAGTCAGGGTCAGATCCAGAACCAGCCATAAATCCATTGACTCATCCCAAAATCAAAACAACCACAAGTAGTAACTTCAGCTGCATCCAGTTACAAACCCACACAACTTTTCTGATGCTTGGTTTTTTTTAATAGCAACCTTTTTTACTGTATCCTTGGGAGAACAGAGGCTACCTTGCTATTTAAGACTTGGCTGTAAAGCCTCACATGTTTGAAGACTGGAAACCCAAAGAGTCAAATCAACTATAGGACACATGACATCTCATTCTCCTCACAACCCAGCCAAAACACTGCTCCCCTCCTCAGCCACAGATACACAAGCCACCAGCCATAAATAGCCATAATGGGAAGAATGTTTCTGCAACAAGTATTGACTAAGTCAATAACAGCCTTTGACAACCAAGCGTCCAGAACTGGAACAACAGGATGTTCAATGCTTTTGAAAGTCTAAGCTAACTACTTAGTTGCCTAAATTAGGACCTGGGAACTTAAATCTCACCATTATAAGCTATGTCTTGAATACTTGGAAATCTTTATATGGTGACATTTGAACTTACTAACAAACACAAATACTGCAGCACTGCTAACGTACTGGAAAGCAGCAGAAAGTTGCAGCACTTCTCTGTCAAGCTGGTATTTTACAGCTGGAAGGAACAGATTGATGCTATCTGCAAAATGAAGCAAGGAGAGATTGGGACACCAGCTCTGCAGGAGAGCTGCCTGTGAATTTCAACAAGAGAGCCTGCCAGAGAATTAACAAAAGAGAAAGGCAGCCAGAGCGACAAGCTCTAGCCCAAAGCATCTGTCCACAGGTTAACATCAGAAAGAGAAATACTCAAACAATAACTCTGTAATTTTTAGATCCAGTTCTTCAGTCCTAACGTCTACTCTTGTCAACTAATATTGAAGAATTAACAAAACATCTGATGAACAGATGAACAAGAGTTTGTTATTTCCTACCCTCTGCTTCCTCAGAGAGCCCAAAATTCATTTTGGAAGTACAGAATCACAGCTTTAAAACTTTTATTTAGGGTTATGTGTGCTACGGATTAATACAACAGAAGACTTAAAAATATTAAGCAAAATTCAATACATGAAGCCATGGATTAATAGCAGAAGTTAAAGACACGAGCAATGCGGGCAAATCACTTTGGAAAAATTGGGGAAACAGTATCAACTGAAATGAAAGCATCATGGAGCATACAACAAACAATTAAAAGAATATTTTTAATATCCAGTAATTTTTCCTTCATATGGATTTAGATTTACCAAACTGAGTTTGAAAACTCAGTTATTGTCCAAATAGGGGAAAAGAATTATAAAAAAATGACATTTTAACACTAAATCTATCAGAAATTAGCATAGTTAACAAAAAAGCCTTTTTTTTTTTGTGTGTGAATGAATTTGATAGAGAGTTAAGGTATTAGATCATGGTTTTAGGTTTGAAATATAGACATTGAGTGAGTGTAAATGAGACGAGCTTACTCTAGGATTTTCCTGTGCTCAGGACATCTTTACACAGGAGCCCAAACTTCTGAAAGCCACTGCCCAAAATTATTTTGTCCCTAAATCTTCAGCCACAAAGAGCCTTTTTAAAAAATGGGGAGTGGGAGGGGCAGGAGGAATATGGACACCTACACAACACTGACAGAAAACAGATGTAGCAGAGTAACTTTTAAAGCAGCTGCCTCTAGTAGGAGACCAGGTCAGCCAAGCTGATATGGGACAGTGCAGAATGTCTCACTTCACTGAGATTATTCACATCCCACAGCTTTCCTGTTCAACATCAGTCAAGTGAGTTTCTTAAAGCTTTGTTTGAATATGTTTGTATAACTTAGTAGTCATTGCAATTTTACAGTCCATCATTTATGGAGACAGATTTTGTGAGTCTAAAGAAAAAAAAAATTGGGAAAAAAAATTCGAGTTTAACAATATATATATATGTATTTTAATCATACCTGCAGAAGTTAAACTACTTTTTTGTGATCTGATAGCAGAAGAGCTGCACAGAAAATTTCGACTATCAATAAATTCTTTGCTTTTGTGAGCTGAAGGCAAACTACCAGTGCTAGAATAATTGAGTTAATTACAGTTTGAGTTACCAATTTCCTTTTTACAGTGAAGTAGGAGTGAATGGGAAAGTCGTATAAGAAACGATATATTTCAATATGCTCTTCAGGGCAAGTTAATTTCCATTAAGTGTCATTAACCACAGAAGTTTGTTAGTGTCACTCTACACTTCATTGTAGAGAAAGTTTAACAACATTTTCGTTCTGCATAGTTGACAAAAATATCCGTCCCATGAGAAATACTGTTAGGTGTGCTCCAGCGAACAGCAGCGGAGCAGCACTCGGGCGATGGAAGTTTTTTGGCTGCGCTGGAGCTCACGGTGCCTCCCGGGGACACTGCACAGGGAGCGCAGAAACCCAAGCTGCGGGACACAGCGCTGCTCAGCGCACACCCGCAGCGTGCAGACACCAAACCCATCGCTTATACCAAATAACGATAAAAACATGATCGAGCAACCCTTTCCCCCCACCCAGAGAGCCATCTCCGCGCCTCTGCCTTTCCGCAGGGAGGACACCAGCGGAGCCCCGTCGGGGCCGTGCCTGCGGCAGGCAGGACACTGCGAGCCCCTCCGTGCCCGAAGGGAGAAGGATCGAGCCCGAAGCAATCCTTCCTGCCGCCCGGACCCGGGGACACAGGCACCCGCGACTCTGCCGCCCGCAGCCAGCCGGGGGCACCCGCCGCCGCCCAGGTACACTGCCCCTCCGCAGGGCTGTTCCCCACTCCGGGTGCACGGCGATAGGAGAGCCCCTTCCTTACCTGCCCCCTGCCCTCGGAAAAGTGTCCCGACCGCCTAGATGGGACAGTGACGAACTCAGTCTGCCGCTGCTCGCCACTGCCTGTACCTCCAACACTACGTCCCGCAGAACCGCCGCTGTGACTAAAATAGGCAGAAGCCGGCGGGAGCTGCGGGCGGCCCCAGCTCCGGAGCCGGCACCGAGCTGCCTCAGCGCGCAGGCGCCTCCCGCCGGACCCGGGGGGCTGCGGGGACTCGGGGGGCTGCAGGGTGACACGCGGCCGCCAGGGGGCAGTGCGTCTAGGGGAGGTGCGGTGAGGTGCGGTGAGGTGCGGTGCTGGGCGGTGCGGGAGGTGCGGAGCGGTGAGGTGCGGTGCTGGGCGGTGCGGGAGGTGCGGAGCGGTGAGGTGCGGGAGGTGCGGTGAGGTGAGGTGCGATGCTGGGCGGTGCGGGAGGTGCGGGGCGGTGAGGTGTGGCGCGGCGTGGTGAGGTGCGGTGCGGTGCGGTGAGGTGTGGGGCGGTGCGGGAGGTGTGGGGTGGTGAAGTGCGGTGAGGAGAGGTGCGGGGCAGTGTGGAGAAGTGCGTTGCGGTGTGGGGCAGGGCGGTAAGGTGCGGAGCGGTGCGGGCCCGTGGTGAGGGAGCCTGTCCCACCCTGTGCTCCGTTTGGCTGTAAGGTCACCTGCCGCTATTCCCTCGCGGTGTGAAGGCTGCAAGTACTGAGCAGTGCCCAGTGTAGGCACCTAGGACACAGGGGCAAATGACCCCGCAGAGATGCCTCCCTTGACTGTCAGGTGAGCCCACAGCTTGGCCAGCGTGCCTTGAGTTTGGGTGTAAAGGCTAGAAGAGCTGAGTCCTCCCCTAAACGAGTGGCAAGCAGTGTTTCCCCTATATGGTGAGCGAAGGAGCCACAATTGCCTTTCTAAAACTGCTCTTCCTAACTTGGCACCTGCTGTGGTGCCTTTGTCACGAGCATAACGTTTAAGAAATGTCACTGAGTTTGTTCCTGTGTCAGTCTGACAGCTCCCAGAAATGACATGCTTCCAAAGCAGGCCACTTGTGTCCCTGTGTGCTGGCAGATCACCCTGCCCATGTCTAGCCCTCTCCTGCATCACCAGTCTTACAGGACAGGTAAAGCACTCACCAAGCAAGGATACAGATGTGTAGAATCCAGCAATGAAAGACACTCCAGACACAGCATATGGGCATCCCAGCCCATCCCAAAACCTGATTGTCAGTGATAAATGAGGACTGCAAAGACAGAAAATCTTTCTCAGTACTTTCTGATGACCTAGCTAGAGAGTGGTGGTGGGTTTTCAGCAGCCAAGAGCATAAGGTCAGCATTATGCTTAAGTACTTTTGGAAAGAATACAAAATCCAGAATAATTTTTGAAGTAACTGTTTCTACATGTACACAGCAACTTGTGTCCCAGGAGGCTTTGGCTGTGTTGCGGTTGTTCTTGGTTTTGCATCTTGGAGAAGAGAGCTGCATCTTTCCAGTGGTGTGTGCCATGTGAACAGGGTTTATATAAATCCTGCTGCCTGCTATAAAACCTGATTTTCCAAAATATATTGTGAAGGACTTGGTTTGGGACTGTATTTCCTCTGACTGGCCAGTCATTCTTGTGGATGTATTTGCTCTTTCCCAGAATATGCAGAGTAAGTGAGGTGGAAAAAGGGTAGGAAGAACAAGTGAGGATAATGTGGCCACAGGAAGGGTCATGAGAGATAGCATCTAGCATATGTCTGAGATAATTGATAATATTCAGCTCTGCTTGCTGGAGAAAAGCCAAATAGCTTCCAAAAGCAGCCTGTCAGAGAGCTCCTATCCCAACCTAGACTGACATGTTAGCCTTTTCTAGCACATTACTGAATCTTATGCACTGGAAAGCAGTTTGTGGTAGTAGTTTTGTCTTTTTATGAAGTCTTTATTCTTGTCTCTTTACCCTCTAGCTCTTCTCTGTTTACGTGGGGAGCCTTCGTGGTAAAGATTATCTGCTTAGCCCAGTGCAAAAAAACCTTGTCAGGAAAGCTTGACAATGAACTAGCACCCATTTGAAGGAGAAGAACTTTGTCCTGAGTGCAGCTAGTCTCTTGGCATCTTTATAGTTCACTGTATTTGTGATTAAACATGATTTTCCTGTGCAGCAGAGTGGTAAGAACCAAGGATATGTGTGTAACATAGATGATATTATCCAGTATAGCTGTCAGCAGGGGGAAAATGAGGGAGGATCTGGGAGCTGCCCCTATCCCCTGGCCCCTCCAGGAGGACCATAAGCAGATGAAGAGTGCAGGCATGGCTCTGATGGGCTCTAGTCTTGTGCTGTGGGGTGCACTCACATGTAGAAGGAAAACCTTCCTTTCTCTCATGGAATGCCTACCATCAGTTTTACACAGAGAATAGCACATAGTCCTATGCAGATATTAATGGCCATAATTTTATATAATCTTTAGTTATATAGATAATACATGGATAACATTATCTATAGTTACCTAGATAGCTTAAAAATTCTCTAAGTAGAATGTACTAAGTAGAGTTTATTCTCCTAAACCAAGGTCTCAGGTACTGTAGGAGAATGGGCTGGTTTAATGAAATCAGTTTCATGCTCTACTGTTCAACCACTGTAAAGACTTGATTCAACCTTCTATCTAGGTTAATAAAGTACAAATTCATTCAAGTCTGCTAACATAAATTACTCTGTCAAAAGCAGGAAATAAAAACTATTTGTGTCTACAATATGAGGAGTTATCTTCAAAGAGCCAGATCAATGTTTAGAGATTTGTGTGGAATTGGTGCATTTTGTTAGCAAAGGCAGGTCTAATGGTGTTAGAGCTGTTCATTGATGCAGGCTTTCTCTCTGTCCCTGTTCTCTCTTCTGCAATTAAGTCTTCAGAGCTTAAGTACTTTTTTCAATTATTATCTTCCCCACAGTAGAAAATGTCACATGGATGTTGTAAATTGCTCAGTCTTGTTCCTTATCTCCAGCAATCTGCTTTGTGATGTCTGACAGGACACCTCACCTCTTGGTGCCTGGCTCTTCTGCTCTGCAGGGAGATGCTGCTGGCTGGAGGTCAGGCAAGTCTTCAGAAGCACAGCTGAGACCAGAGCTCTCCCTCTCCTGCTTCTCAGTTCAGCCTAGCTGGGCACTGAAAAACTTTATTAAGCAGAATTTTTGTATAACTGCAAGTGCTCTGCCTCTCCCCAATGAGAGACTGATTCCACAGCCTTTTTTAGGCAAAGTTTTCACTAACAAGAACAAACACTTTGTATTTGGGATCCCAGATGTGCCAGGCTGACAGGGCTATTTTAGGACAATGGCAAGATCTATGAAATATTTCCATTTATAGTTTCAGGAAGCATACTCATCGTCTACATGCTAAAAGATGCCTCCTCTAATCTTTTAAACTCTTTCTCTAGACAATGCAAGGAGACTTTTCTACAACATGATCAATCCTGTCTGTGTTTGACAACTGTCTGGGGTGGAATGAAATATGCTGGTGTCATTCAGAAGTGCCACATTGCAGTGAGACAAATCCCATTTCAGATGCTGAAATTATGTGCCATATAACTGAGACATTACACAGACTTTCCACAGGAAAATTACTTGTTTTCATTTTGCCTGAAAGCATCCTCAAGAATTACATTTTATTGGAAGGAAGTTTGTATGGAAGAGATTGTGAATGATAAATACTCTCTCAGGTCTTTAATATTCTGGAGTGTGTGCATTCTGGTGCCTTTATACCTCAGATATATACACCACCCTTAAATCAGGATCTATAGTGGAACTGGCAACTGAATAAAATTGCTTGGGAGTCCACAGCAGAAGAATAACTGCTATACAATCCTTCTGCTCCCACAAGCTTTGGGGAACATCCCACCTTTTTCCCAGTCCATGACAATGTTTAACAACATCTGAGGCTTGCAGAGTGGTGAGTTGGGTCCAAACCCTCTGCTGACAGAACCACCTCTAGAAGGGCTTTGCCTGCTCTAGCTTGGGGTGTGACCTCAAACCTTGGGGCTTGCAGATGATGTGCTTGTGCTGCTTTCTCCTACACAGTCCTACTGGTTTGATTCACTAGGATGAGGTGGCTTGATTTACATGGGGAGTTCAATTAAGTCTTTTGAGTCAAACAGAAGTAGAAGTAGAGTAAGCAGAAACTGAAGGGGCAGGAAAAAAACTACAAAAAAGGAAAGTTAACATTAATTAGAGAGAAAACAAGGCTGTTTTCCCTTAGCAGCCCTGAACCTATTGTGTTTCTATGCATATTAATGTACTCAAAGTAATTATTTTCAAGAGGGATTAACAAATCAGCTTTAAGTATTTATTTTGTTGTACTGTAAAAAACATCTGTTACACAATAACACTGTGGCAGAAGAATATACATTCAATTATTGTAAGAATAGAAAGAAAAATATTTAATCCGTTAATATCCGAATTCAGCAAATATATATTTTTTTTCCATTTCTATTTAAATAGTTTTCCTCTATCTAAATAGCTATGGATTTGTTTTGGTTTTAACACATGCTTTGCAAGAGCTGTTTATATGAGGACTACAGCATTGTCTTTTGTGTGTGCATGTATATTGAGTCCAAATACAACTTATATTTATCATTTACAAGAATAAAAAAAACCACTTTTTTTCCCCTGGAAATGTAGCATCAGCACATTTAATTACTGCAAGCATAGGCTTTTTTTTTGTGTGGCATGGCAAAATCCCACAATTTCATCCAAGCATGTATTCAGCTTTCTCACCATCCTAGCAGAGGTCATACATCTGTACAGATAGTTTGCCACAATTTGTTCTGTTACAGAGTTTCCTTTGATCACTGACACATTTGTTGGTTTGTTGCAGGGCAATTAACTCTTGAAACTTTAGGACTAGGGTGGCTTTCCTCAGTCCCCAAGTCCAGCCTCTGCTATCACAGGCAGCTGTGTAGAATTATCTTATGAAGCACTTCCACTTTGCCATGCACACCATTGCTAGTTACAATAGAACAATGGGATACATTCTCTCTGCTCATTCTGTAGTTTTGAGTGGAGTTGCACGATGGATTAAAAACATCACTTAGAATCCACTACCTGTGCTCACATTACTACTACTACAGAAAATTCTACCTAAGGAAAGAACTGCAGGGTCAGTCCCATGGCCCTAAATAGGCAAAACTCACTTGGAAGCTCTCACAATACATTGCTGCATCCAATAAATTAATCTGTCATAAGCCCAATTTAAGAGAAACCTCTCCTGGATAAAACCTGTAAGAAGAAGAGTACTCTTTTTTCTTTTCTATGTTCTATTCCCCCCACTTTTTTTCCTCTATGGACTGTCCTAGGCCATTTATTCTTTCAGCTTGTACAGTACATTCAAACCATTCTTCTGGCTGTAAGAGTGATTCCAGCACAATGTTTACAATTATAAAAACTCTGGAATATCAACTGATGTTGATGAATGAGCAAATCATTACATGCAGCAGATTCTACCTCTCTTAACCTGTAACTATACAAATGTAGACATAACCCCTCAGAAGATTATGGAACTGTTAAAAATGTAAAACATGAATAAAGGAGAATCAGTGCAGATTAAAAGAGAATTCATTGAGAAGTGTCCTCAATTCACAAAGCAGCATCAACTCAAGTATTCATTCACTTAAGCCAACTATGAAGAAGCCTGAGCACCTCACTCATTGTTATTCTGAGTAATAACATAGGTATAAATAGGATGATGCTCAAGTCAAAGATTCATCTAGCTCCCTATGTTTACTAACATATAAATAATCATAGAATGGTTTGGGTTGGAAAGAATCTTTAAAGGTCATTTAGTCCATTCCCTCTGCAGTGAGCAGGAACATTTTCAACTAGATCAACTTGCTCAGAGCTCCAAACAACTGGACCTTGATGTTTCCAGGGATGGGGCACCTACCACCTCTCTCAGCAACCATCTTTTAGTCTAAAATCAAAACCCTTTGTCTTATTGCAACAAGCCCTACTAAAATGTCTTTCCCACTCTTTCTTATAATCCCCTTTTAAGGATTGAAAAGTCACAATAAAGTCTCTCTGGAGCCTTTTCCAGGCTGAACAGCCCCAACCCCAACTCTTTAATGACTGGGTGCATACGATACTACAAGAGTTTGTATTATTACACTGACATCAGTCTGAGTATGTCTTCACTTCGATTATACAGCTCTCCCAAAGCACTGGTTTGAGTCACATACCAGAGCAGATGTTACAGTACATTTTAGAAGTGCTGTCAAGATGAAAGAAAACCCAGGGGTGAAGAGGGCTTGCTGTCTCACTGCCAGTCCTTTTGTGTGTACTTGCATTATCGTAGAGATATATGCCCTGAATTCTGCAGCTGAAGTGTTCTGCTGGTCATGACTCAAACAGATGCTGGAGAACTAAAAACAATTTTTTTAAAAGTGACTCAAAGCCCCAAAAGCACAGTAGCAAAAGCTAAACAAGATTAGCTAAGGGTACGTTCAGATATTGTCTCAAACATGTCCTAGTAGAGATTTCTGATAGTAATGGATCCCAGCAGAGCACAGCATGACAGAGGACTGTGGCTGGAATCTAGTCTGAAACCAAGGCATGCACCAGTCACAACAAAGAAAAACATTACCAGAGTATGCACTAAAGCACCCATCACTCCAGAGCAGGGATCTTCCTAAGCAGCATGCTAGAGTTTAAATAGAATATATAAGCTTGATACAGAAATTGGGTGGGTGAGACTCCTTGGTCTTATTTTGAAGGTAAACATGATCATACTAGTTTATGAAATGTTGACCCTATTTAAGTTAAGGCAATTTTTCTTCAATATATGGGACAAACCCATATATTCCAGAAAACCAAGGACAGTAATAATCAATGATTTCTATTACACCTAGTCTGGAATATCTCTTGTGTTTCTAGATTACAATCCTTTTATGTCTGTGGATTGTTAACACATAAGACCAAGTTAAAATTTCATATTGGTCCAACACATGTTCTAGCACAAGAAATTTGTAAATTCTTGTTATCAGAATGAGAGATGGGAGCCTGCTTTTAAATCACCTGATAAAAACCAGCATAAGATTTTGAGAGCAGCTCAGGTGGGTGAGGCAGAACAGAGATCACAGGTACAGCCTAAGTGACAACAACAACAAGAGATGACAGACCTCTTACCCACCTCAGGCACTGGGCACTGCTGACAAATAAGACATTAATCACAGAGCTGAAGTGACAGGAGAATACCTGTACTGACTCATGCCAGGGGTCAGGTAGCTTCCTATCCTGTCTGTTAACTGTACAAAGCATAGGAGGAGAGCACACAGCTGTAGAGCCTTACTACACACTGTCAGCTTCCAGCACTTTGTCCCTTACTTACTTCCTGGGGTGGTCTTCAATAGCCATCCAGGAAGGATTTGTAGATTATCTCACTGCACTGCTATGGTATTTATGTTGGGCAGATCTTCCTCTCTGAGAAAAGGACAAAAAGCTAAAAGCAAAACTCATACAGTGTTATCTGCCCTACACTGAAGGTCCTTCAAAGAGGTAGTGTTTCATGCAACTTCTAATAGCTTTCTTATACATATTGCATGATTATCTTTCAAGCATGAGGCTGTATCATTGTTTTAAGTCCTTCAGCAGCAACTCCCAAGATCTAAACTCATATGTATACCTCCCCACACACAATGGTTGTCTTACTCAACAGTCCAGCAATTCTAAAATATTAAAAATGTGATCTACTTCCAGATCTAACAAGCAGCAATACAGTCTCATAAAATAGTAATGCTTCTTATTTTTTTATTACTGGCAGGCAGCAGGCATGGCAGCAGGAAGGTGAGTTACCAAAGACATTCAGACACTTCTCCCAAAGGCACAGTGACCTCAAGAGTCAAAACTAGCTTTCTCCTACTGAAGCATGAGCTGGGGCTCCCTTACACCAGTAAAACACCACAGAATTAGGGAGAGAATACCTTTTAAATTAAGAATTTCACTGGCACAGTAAAGTGACTCTGAAAGCTAAATATTTCAGTAAAAATTGTATTTATTGCTGTGGCTGTTTCTTAGTTTCTTCCTGACAAACCTTGCTAAAAAGAATATTGTAGAACAAACCCAAATGGTTTGGCAGTTGATTAACAGCATTGACTGTATATGTCACAAATGGCACTGACACTGTTGAAGCCTAGGTCTTAGAGCATCACATCCTATCAAAAACACTACACAATCATTTCCCTAAGCTATATTTGCAGCATTTACAGATGCTTTGCTTTTCTACTGCCAGCAATTACATTTATGTTTGTTTTCACATAATACCTCTTTAGGACAGTCAGAGAGAAACCAATTGCTCATGGGACAGAGTGTGTTGTTTCTTTTTTGTGGTTTTTTAAGGATCTCACTGTGCATTTCAAAATCTTTCATTTCCTTAAAAACCAAAACCAATACAATTGGTCTCAATCTTTTTCTGCAATATTCTTCATCTTAACTGAGACAACTTTCACATGGCATAAATATGAATGTTACAAGCAAGCTGCTATATTTTGAGGACAACTTACTTGTTTTCATTGACTATACTGACCACGCTTCATTATGGCAAATCATCTTCAGGAAGTATAATTGCAAATATTGTGGATATGGTTTTAAAACAAACAAACAACACAACACAGAGGCCACCACAGTTACAATAAAACTTCAGCCTGTTGTGATTTGTTTTCCTCTTAAAGTAAGGGGATGAAGATCAACAAAAGAATCAACAGAAACAAAACATATTGCACAGTCAAAACACTGAAGCCAACCTGCTGGCTCCAGAGAGACAAAGAAGAATTCAAGCTACTCCAATGAAAGTAAATGGCACTTGTCAGTCAAATTTCTCTTGACTGGGTCTCATTCTGCATCACCAGTTTGCCTTTCCCTCCAGTGCTGTGGGGAATGGCTGCAGCAGTTTTCCCTCCCAGGACTGTGTGCTGAAGGAGCCTCAGTTTGTAATGCCCGTGGGCTTGCGGCGGGGGGATCCTCTCTGCAGGAGGTGGGAGTGCTGCACCGGAGGGGTCTCTGGCAGTGACACGTGGTAGAAGTTGGGCAAGCGAATGTCATACCTAAAGCCTTGTCCCACGTGCACTCTGTCATTCAGGGCATACAGTTTGTCAGCAATGTCACTCCCAATTAAGATGGAGAACAGGTGGGAGATGAAACGGTGTTTGGCAAAGAGCAGGTACAGCTTCTTCCTCCTCCAGGCCACGTACCGACAGTCTGTCTCTGCTGTAAGTGTCACCTAAAGGAGAGGACATTACCATCAGGTAGGTGATAAGGCAGTGACACTGCCACTGCAGCTCTTGCTCAGAACACCCTGTCGCATTCAGCAGGCACACAGGCTGCCTCTAACAAACACTTCACAGTCTTGCACCTAACTGCAGTTAAAGCTGTTTAATCCAGCCAGAGAGCCTTGTGAGGTCTACTGTGTGCAAAAGTGATGGCCTGACTGATGGCCTCAGTGACAGGATGCTTATGCCCACACTGAACAGCAGTGTCCTAGCCAGGACACAGGCTGACAGTGCACACCCCCTGCTTGGCTCTCAACAGCTCCAGCTGGGAAGGCAGGTCTAAAGAAAGCTCTTGACAAATGCCATCTGCCCTCATGACGCTAGACATCAGATCCCACACAGGCAGGAGCTAGAATGTCAGTCAAATGACAGCAGTGGGAGGGCTCACAGATCACCAGGGGCAGCCCTGATGAACACCATGTCCTATACTGTCCCCCACCCACACCAAGCTGTACCACAGGCACGCCTCTCCCCAGTTCACCTCCCATAGGGAAGCCTCCTCAGCACCAACTTCCACCCATCTCCTGCAAACCTGGTTTCTCAGGGCTGGATTTCACACACAGTCAAAGAATGCAAACAGACTCTACCTCCCAGATTAGCTGGAAGAAAATCCCTATTTGTTGTAACAGTAAGATGCAAACAGAAAGAAGACACAAACAGCTTAACCAGGACTTCCCTCCTCAAATCAGTGAAATGCCACTTGTTTGTATAATTTCACAAATGACATCCATATCTAAATGAACTTATTTCTAAAACAGTTTTCTGTAGCATTAAGAAAAAAATCCTCTACTTTTACCTGGAAAATTCCCTCTTCTGTGGGCCTCAGTGAATCCCATTCAGGAGAATCCAGAAATTGAAGAGGAAAAATATAATGCAGAAACTCCCCATCCACTGTCACTCTGATCCTACCAAAATAAGATGTGTTAATTTGTTAGCACTACCTGTACAGCAACAATAGCTACAACAAGAGTGTGTTATTTCTACTATGTGAGGAGTTTACATACAGCTTTGAGAGCATGAGAGAGCAATCATTGGCCAACAGTATCCTAATTACATTTTTGAACCCAACTTGATCATGTCAGCTGAGAAAGAAAAATAAGACAATTGTGCAGCTGAACTGGAAATCTTTCCAGGCCTTATTCAAGTCATAAAACTCTCTCTGGGGCACTCTCTGTGCAGCAAGGTGCAAGCTTTGTCATGGAAAGGCCAGCATGCACTGGAGAGGTGACGGACCAATTCTGTGCCCTTCCACAGATGCCAAAGAAAAATTTTCTTCCTCCTTTTTAAATCATATTTAAGTTTCAAGGCACACAAGGAAGAAATATATGCTTGAACCTCATAGGTTGAAAGAAAAAAAAAAAGCAAGCTGTAGGAGTCTTCTTTTTATATCTGCTCTGGAAGGATGCTTTCAGGCCTTCAGCTCTCCCTCACTGCCTCCCTTCTCCCATTCCTCAGAAAGCAACTAAATACAATCTGTAGCAAAGTCAAGATCTCTACTAAACAGAGTTTATCTCAGTATACTCCATTTCAAAGTACCCTTTAGTCCTGTTTCTGATGACACTAGCACAGAAAAATAAGAAAGATGCTAGATGTTCATCAGCTAGGCAGAAGATAGCAAACCTTAGCCTGAAGAATGAAGCATACCTTTGTTCCTTTTATCTGCCTAACCTGTTAGGTACTATGATACCGTGGCCTGGAAAAGAATGACTCAGAATCCTTTTCTTTATGCTATTACAGATTTTGTGCTTAGTGTTTTTATGCTAGTGTTGTCCTAGACAAGTGTATTTAGCCTACTAATAGTTATATTACTTGTATTAATATTTAATTTATTGTACTGAAAAATGAACAAACAATACACAAACCAGGCAATTTTTTTTTTTTGGCTTTCATTTTCAAGGAGAAAAAAAAATAAAGATCTTTGCAGTAAGTCTAAGCAAACTGATACAAACCTGCCTGAAACAAGCAAGGACAGTTTATCAATAGGTGTTTTGCCCTGCATGGCATAACAGTGTTCCTTCTCCAGGGTTACCACTTCTGCATCACAGCACAAGACAATCTTCCTGTAGATAGTCAAGGAAATTCCCAGAGGCTGGAATAAAGCACTATAGAGCTCCTGGAATTCTCTGTCAAAGGAAACACTCCGAACTTGGTAGGTAACGTAAATGAACTGGATGAAGCATATAGCAAACAGGATAAAATTCCAGGAGAATATATCAGCAGCACAGACATCCAGCCAAGCCCAAACAGAAGAGCAGAGAAAGCCCAGTCCAAGCAAGCTGAAGACATAGAGAAGCCCAAAGAATCCACTTCCACCCATGAAGCCCACAACAAAGAGAATACTGGCTAGATGATAGATAGATCCCTCTGCCTCTTGCTTCCAGCTGGTACATGTAGGATGTGCATATATCAAGCTTTCCCAAAAACTTGCATTTTCTCCCATGGCTGAAATATTATTTTGATTCAGCTGGATCTTGGAAGTTTTTACTAATGAGATGCAGCTAGTGGGGTCCTTTGCTTCTCCATCCTTGCAAACTCTGCTCAGTGATCACATAACATCAGGGTCTCTTTTGGTGGTGAAGTTGCATTTAGGATTTCCAGCATCTAGGAAGTTAATGTTGTTCCCTTCTCAGAAGGCAAGGCTGTTTCTCATCAGTTCATGTGTTGTTTTGACTTTGGCCATGTCATCTGTAGCTTCATCTCTCTGGACAAGTGCAGAAAAGACAAATTACTTACAAAATTATTTTCAACAATTAAACTCTATCAGAGCTTTTGTTGTCTAAAACCACAGACTGCATTACAATCTTCCAATTCCCCTTGTAGCCCTCTGATTCCAGGATCAAACCTTACTATTAAGTGAAGGTCATGTTTCTGTATCTATGGACCCTGGAGCAACTGTCCAATCACCACTGAATCCATGTAAACCTGTACATTGCATCCACAACATCCTGGGGCAAGCCTTTCCACACTCTAATTGCTAAGCAGGTAGTTGCAGGTAAGTCCTGACCCTGCTGTCTGTGGGTCTCATTTAATACCTTACTTAGCTAGCTCTTGGACAAGAAGTGACAGTGAACTCTTGCTCCTTGTTTACCTCTTCCACTTCACTCTGGATTTCAGTAAAACCACTCTCATTTAGCAGTTGAGCAAAGCTGCTCTCTGGCCCTACATCCTCAACCACCACAATAAGGGAAACCCAAGTATCATGTGGGATGGATTTTCTACTCCAAGGATGACATGTAAAAAGCTGTCCTGAATAAGGAAGACTACAAAGCTTAAGGCAGGTTGATACAGATTATTATTAGACCATAAAGTAAGTACTCCTGCAACATACTTCTCCAAGGGCATTTATGAAGCAATTTTCTAATATTCAAAGTTCTGCCTTCTATAATTTCATTCCTCAGACCACAACTTCATTGTTCAACACTGTAAAATGTTACACATGCTATTTGCTTCCATATGATTCCTAAGAGTTAAATAAAAAGTTAAATACACAACCAAAAAGCATGAAAAAAACCCAAAATAAATTAAAGACAATCAAAACCAGCTTTCTATGTCTATCTTTAAAAATACATGCTTCAATGGCAGATTAGACATGGGAGAAACTGCAAAGCCAGAGTCTGTCAATAGTGTAACCAGGATTGAAACCCACTTCAGTCTTTAATTGTCTGGTTCTTTTCCAGGTATAATAGTAGGGAAGCTAAGAAATATATTGCTATCCAAATTATTAGATTCTCTAGAATATCAGAGGTAGGTTTTTTCCCCCCCTCAAAAGCCACAGAAGTCAATACTTAAAAGGTACTGCTGGTGCACTGAAGCATCCAACATTGTTCACAGGGCTTTCAGGGGTGTTTTGTTTTTTTTAACAGTGACAGGTCTAAGAAATTAATAGAGCAAACTCATATCACATTTCCTAGCTGCTACAGCTTTACTTTTAAGTTTATCTAAGCCCCAATATTAATTCCATAATTCAAAAACAAGAAGACATAAAATTAAGACAAAACCCCCTAAATTTCCTATGATGAAACATCCTAAATCCTAAACAACCAAGTAGCAGAGTTCAGAAAAAAGGTTAGGAGGAGAGCTCTCCCTCCCTGGGAGTGGCAACAGGGAAGTCACTGAACCATAGAAATATTACAGCTAAGGTGCATGGAACCTATCAACAAATTAAATGAGGTCAATATCCTACTGCAGTGGAAGAACTAGCTTCACAAGGATGAGGCAGTTTGTACCTAGAAGCTTTTCTGTTTGTCTTTTAAACCAAATCCTCTTCTCTGGTACAGGATTCCCCATGAGTGCAGGATTTAACCCTTGGAGAATGGGAGATGAGAACTGCATCTGCTACAAAGAAGTTACCTATGCATGGTAAGAGCATGAAGAATTTTAGGGTACTTCTGGGATCGAGGGGTAAGATTGCTGATCCAAAAGAAAATAAAACTGGAACATGCAGTTCCCAGACCTCATGTTTTGAATCCAGTCAGCATTTCCACTGCATAGTCAAAAATCAGCAGCAGAACTTTGGTTGGTTGTTTTTTAAACAGAGTAATTGATTTTGGATTCTTGTTAATACTTCTACTCTATTGCCAGTGTTTTGCTTCGATCAATTCTCAGGAAGACCCTAATTTCTACCAAAAAAATGGAACCATGACTGAGAAATTACCTGGGAAGCTGTGTGCATGCCACAAACCAAAACACTGTAGATCCATGCTGTAATCTAAGCTGTCATCAGAAAGTGCTAAAATCAGCCAGTCTGCTGGAGTTTCAAAGCAGTAAGTAGAGTATTTCACTTACGTTCTCCAACATAAATACCTGCCAGCAACTTAAAAACTTCATATAAGCAGTGTTCTACAACAGTCAAACCAGAATGAATTTACATTGTAATTTAAATGCACATAGTACAACCTCCCATTCCCTAAAGGGGCATTCTCCCCACACACTGCACTATTCCCACAGAGAGAACTGGATACTTCACCCCACTTTTGTCACCAACAGCTCAAATTCAACCCTGAGAAGCTCTGAGTGCTAGTCACTGTATGTGGATCACAGCAAAAAGAAACCCAAACCTTAAAAGCCCTGAGGCCACCAGCAGTTCTCTCCTTGGTTTTGTTTTTTTTTAATTAAGTCAAAAGTAAAGTCATTCAGAGTTCCAGTACTCCATTCTTTAGATGTCTTATCCCAAGTATTCAGCCAGAAAGCCCTCAGCACTTTCACACTGTACATGTTGACAGGCCACAGAGCTGTACATGCTGATTGTGTAAGCAGCCTGGATGAATTGTTGCAAGTTTGGAAGCAAAAGGGAAGATTTTTCCTTTGTACATGCTTTTATGTGCAAAATGAGATTAAGCTGGATTTAGCAGGATTTGTCTCACTGGTTTTAGCCATCTACAGTGTAGGTATTTATACATGAGCTAATGGCCACAGCCTGCCTTGGCAGCCAGTGAAGCTGCTCCAGCAACTCCATCAAAGACCAAATAGTCCTCTAGCCAAGGGAAGTCCTCCTGTCTTTGACACCTCCTGCTTCCAGACCCATGAGCTCTGAGCATCCTGTCTAGGCTGGCAACTCACACCTGGATGTATAAAAAGAACCTACTTCCTTAACTTTAGCAAGTTCTTCTTCTAACATGCTATGCAAATACATACATTGGTTAAGCCTAAGTGTCTTTCCATTGCTTCTACACCCCTGAAATCCTCTCTGGCTCCTTGCTAATCCCTATTGCTCTCAATGGTTGTTTATGTAGCATGATTTCCCAAAGCTACTTTCCTTCTGCAGCAGTTCACTTGGGGTTTAGATACCCAAAGGCATCCAGACAACCAAACTCTTAAGTGCAATGCAGCACCTAACTCAGTGCCCAGAGGAGCTACGGCTATGTGCCTATAGGCAAGTATGGGGCAGAGAAGGTATTTTTAGTGATAAATGAAGTGTCCTTCGACCCACTCCATGTATGCAGCAATTAGGACAGTAAGAACACAAGTAAACTTGCCTTAAATTACTTGAGATTATATCCTAGAGAAAGCAGTCAATATAATACTGGAAACCACATGGTTTTCCTGAGAAAACCCAGCCTGTGCAATGTAGGGAAGGCTACAGTAGCTTAATCACTGCCCAAAACATCTGTTCAGGGAGGTGGAAGGAGGATGAGGAAGAAAAGGACCGCCCAACCCAAAAGACAAAAGTAGCAAGATATTCAGTCACTATAGAACTAGATACATTCAGATTACAAAGACACCAAGCAAACATAGCAAAGGTAATTAATTAATGAGATGGCTTTAAAGATTTCCTTTGCTGGGAATTAAGGAAGTTTGGATGCTGTCTAGTACCTAAAATAAGTCTGAGTATGCTATTAGTAAAAATTAATTGATTTACTGCAACTCTATTTTTTATTCTACAGGAAGTCAGACTAGATGATCACAATGATGTCTTCTGGCCTTTTGTCTTAAGATAAAAAAAGCTGCATATACCTAGAAAGTTCTGTAGCTGGTCTTCCCAGTGAAATCTAGAAGCCTATCTGACACCAAGTTCAGACAACAGAGAACATTGAAGACAGGTAGCTCTCTGAATTTCTTCCTCATATAGACCTTCCAGAAGAAACCTTCATCCATGTGGAGCCAGCATGCCTTCTGCCAATGGTTTTGAAAGAAAGGGATGTTTTATCAAGGAATGCTTTAGCATGAAATGCATATACAATCCCAGCAGCTGAGCCTCAGGATCCTGCTCTCTGGGTGCAGCATCCCCATCCCAGAACAAAGAGAGCGAGCAGCACAGTTATCCCTCCCCAAGTCTCCTTTCTGCACAACATCACAACTTCAGCAAGAAGCACAGCAAGTGACTCACATCAATCAAAATGAGTCACTCGTGGCACCTTCATGGGAGAAGGGAAGTTGGATTTGCACTCCCTTAGGGCGAGGAAGGCATCCTGTGTCTTGCTGCTGTCTCATCACTATGTCTCACCCGCTGGATCAGTGCTCTGGGTGCAGGCTGTCACTTGGAAGGCAAAGTATCTCAGGCCTTAAGGAAAGCAGTCAAACCACACCCTTCCCAGTCCTTCCAGCACCCTCCTCGGCTATGCAGGCTGCAATAGCCAAATCAGGTGCTTGCCCCCAGAGCATCTGTGTGAAGTGATACCTTCTCAGACAGTAATCCTTCTGGGAATCCTTCTGCTACAAAATAAACAGCTGGGCCATGTCCAGGGCAGCTCTGAGAAATAAACACTAACAAAGCAAAACTTTTCAGGGCCAAAACCCTGCTCTGGTTAGGCAGAATTTAGGCTCCCATGTTCAAGGTTGAATGGAGTTTTTAGTTGAAGAGTCCGCTGCTGCCTGACCCTGGAGACACCCCAATCACCATCTCTATGGTGACGTCAATGGGCCACGCAAATGGCCCACTATTGGCAAGAGGCTGGTGGCTGGCTGTCCTCCTCACCAGGACCTGACTCCTGCCTCCCTGCTGCAGCAGATGCAGAGCTGCTTTCTCTAAAGCAGAGCACTTCAACAGGAGCCTTTTCATGGGACTCCCAATTCACAGAGCTTGTTTGGTTGCAGCTGGAAAGGTCTGATTCTACTTACAGTTTGCTCAAATTCTACTTATTTTTTTAAGAAGTGGAAAAAAGCTGGGTAGAGGGAGGCATTAAGAGAGAAAAAAACCCCTCACAGTAATACAGAATAGTTCAAGGTTCATTAGAAGCACTGTTATTATTTAGTCTTTAAATATTTAAAGACCAGCTTACTATACCCAGCATGCAGCTCTTGAAACCATTCCTCATTTATCACTGTAAAATACACAGTGTAATCCCTTGTGGTTGCAAAGCCAATACTGAAGATGCTATCTATTTTATCATCTAGACAGTATCCGATAGGAAAAGAAAATTACAGGTTTTCTTCCAATTTGAATCAGAACTGATGAAGCAGAAGTACATGTCCTATTCTTGCCAAACAAAGAAGAATAATCCCCTCCCTCCCATCTTTAAGGTCTTTTGCTCCTAGGAAACATGCATATAACAAAGTCAGGGTGCAGGGGTCTAGGGGGAGGGGAGAGCATGAGCATCTACACCCCTGAAATCCTCCCCAAAAGAGAAAAGGGACACCCCAAAAGAGAGAGAGGACACCCTGAAACAGACAAGGGATACAGAATTACAGTCAGACAGTTTTTAAACTAGCTATGGATTGCTAGCACTTGGGTAAGTTTGAGCAAGGCTCTTGTATATTGAGCAGCACTGGCCAAATCATAATTCAGGGGTCTGTGTTTTGTAGTAACAACTGCAAAGTGAAGCTGAAGTTCAAGCTTTTCTACAGCTCAGCTTTCAAATTAACAGTAAAGAAAGCAGCTACAACGTGTATTATTTCACAAGTGTTCTAAAACTGTGTTAATGAACTACAGCTGAACTCTGCAGAATTCAGCCTAAATGAGTTTGCACAGTGTAGTAGTGCCTCTGGATGGGAATGTATTCCCATGAAACCAACTACCTGATGTGAACTTCACTTCCCAAAAAAGAAAGAAACACAGAGGCTTGGTTCATCTCACTACCCCTGCACATACAACTGGATTATGGAGTGGTGTCATGAGCCATGTGTTCAAACATAAACAGAACACTGAGCCATGAAATGTGGCATTTATGTACCTCCTGAGCTCTAAACTAGAATGAAACACAGTGAAAGGTAGTAAGGAGGCCCTAACTGAGCTGCTGAAATTACTTATCTTTACTGGAGGGGTTTGGAATTAGAAGTACAGTTCTCCTCTCGGCTTTGCTGGAACAAGTGTCATATAGTTTTAACATACAAACCAGAGCCAGGCAGAAGCATGCATGTGGTACTGGTTTAGCATCACTTTCATTAGATTTCTGTCTGTGAGAACCAGAATACTTCGTTTCATCACATAATATAATCACAAACCAAGGCAGGAACAGCAGTATGCCCTGTTACGGGTACTGCATCATCACCTGGAGACACAGCTCAGACTTCATGTTGCAAGGTAGTGGAATACCCTAAAACGATAAAATAAAATCTCATCTCTGAAGAGCCTACAAACTTAATAAAAAGATTAAGCATAGCTTCAGCTAACAACCCTTTTATTGAATCCATATTAAACTTTCTATTCTCAACTTTTCATCATAAAAGGTTTTGGTAGCATAAACTTTGCCTTCACAATTACCTGTATCCCATTTCCTTCTATTTCAGTACCTGTTCTCCTCACTACAGGACTTGCAGTGTAGTTGCTATTTTGCAGGAAAAGGCACCTCTTAAAAACTTTACATTTTAGCTACTTTGTAATTTGGCAGCACACAGAACTTGTCTGAACATCAAAGAGTTCTGCAGATGGGGAAACCATTTCTTGCTTTGCTGTGGTCAGTGAAGACGTTCTCACTTACATGGATACAATCATATTCCCATTAATCAACAGAGTGGCAAGAAGCTCTAGTTCTGGAAACCAGATTTCATCAATAACATCTTTAAAACACTACCAGGTGGTCCATGATTCAATATTACAAGCTATCAGTTATATAAGATGTTTGCCCATAAAGTGATTGACAGCCTAAACACACACAAAGCTTTATAGAACAGCTGAAGAAAGAGAAAAGAAATACTATAGTTTGGAAAAATATGTTTGGAAAAAACGTATTACAGTTTGGGGAAGTGTTTTGCATCGTTCATTCTATCTTTGGAAAGAAACAACTGAAGACTCAAAACCAGATCTTAAATTCAGGGTTCATTTGCTCTTCCCATTTGTTGATGGCAAGAGAGAAGGATCGAGTAACGGCAGCCTATGGAGCAAACCCCTCGCCAGTGAAGCAATCCCTGGATCCCGAGTTGGTTTTGTGACCGAAGAGACATTCCCCGAGCCAGCCCTTGTGTGCACACAACACACCCCACGCTTTTGTCGGAAATAAACCCCAAACCCGAGACACATCACAAAGAGCCTCACTTCAGACAGGACCCTCGGGAGGGGGAAGAGCAGGGCACTGTGCCCCTCGCTTCTCTACACAGGAGACACTGTAAAGCTCTCCAGCTTCTCCTAGCCGGGACTGAACCGGGGCACTCCGCTTACCACCGCCGGCCAGCACCGACCTTAATGACCCCCAGGGTCGACAGCTCCCCAACCCTCCCGGGACACCACGGAACCCTCGGCGCGGCAGCCCTCTCCCGACGGCCAGTGCCCACCGCCGCTCCGGGCCCGAGGCAGGTGTTGCCGGAGCGCAGCGGGGCTGGAGGTGGCCTCGGGCAGAGCAGGGCGACGCTCCGGGCGCTGCCTGACTGGGCATGGCCGGCGGGGGGCGGGCGAAGAGAGCGCCGGGGCTTCAGCCCGCCCCGGATCGGCTCTGATCGGCACGGCTCCCGCCCCGTCCGCGCCCCTTACCTGTCTCGTGCCTTGGGAAAAGTTTCCCGACCGCCTGCCCGAACGGGACAGCGACGGGCTCGGTCTGCCGCTCCTCGCCGCTGCCGGTACCGCCGACACCACGTCCCGCCGAGCCGCCGCTGTGACTAAAATAGGCAGAAGCCGGCGGGAGGCTGCGGGCGGCGCCAGCTCCGGGGCGAGCACCGAGCGGCCTCAGCGCGCAGGCGCCTCCCGCCGGACCCGGGGGGCTGCGGGGCTACCCGAGCCGAGCGGAGTACGGGGCAGCCGAGGTGGTTGGAGGTGCTGCCTGTCCCGTCCCGTTCCGTCTCTCCTGCGGCAGCGAGGGAGGGTGGCGGTAGCCGGTGCCGCCGCCCCGCGCTCTCGGTGGCCGTCAAAAGGGCAGGCGGTGGAAGGAGGAAGCACCGCAGGTGGCTGCGGAGACTCCTCCGGGACGGCAGAGCCACCAGCGAAACTTGGGCACCTCAAGAGCCTCTGCGGCTGCAGCCCAGGAGCTCGGCTGGAGCTGGCAGGGAGCACCTGCCGCTTTGGGGAGTCGCAGTGAAAAGGTATTCCTCTGGTACTGCTGCCTCGGGTGAAAGTGTCTGCAACTCTTGCTTTGGAATAAAGAAAAACAGTTTTCTTCTCTTTTCACCTGCTCAACCCAGCAGCATGTTTCTTCCGAAGGGAGATAGGTGCCTTCAGGGTTGCCTCCATTACATGACTAGTGAGCTTATTTATACACGACCTTACTTTGCTTCAGAACAAGCACATGCCTCAACAAGGATGTAGTTCAAAGTGTTGGTGCAGCATCAACACAGAAACCCTTCACTGTAGTAGCCACGCATTGGTTCTGGTGATACTTTCAGTCTTGGGGTGAGAAAATGTGCTGATGTTCCATCAACAGACTTACAAGTTGTTAATATAAAAAAAAAAAATCACAGCATATTAAATGTGCAGCTGCTGTTACTACAGAAGCTATTTCCTAATAACTGGAGCATGAGCAATAATATCTTTTAATATCTCCCTCGTGTGCCTGCCAGTAGCCTGCTCTGAGGTCCCACCGTAGGACTGCAGGGCAATGTGCTGACATGAAAAGAACAATCTGCTGTGCTCTAGGTGCAGAGATTAGGGCTTTTCTCAACATTTTTGTGAACTTGCTTTCCCAAATATTTCATTCATTTTCTAGAAGATCTTTAGCTCTATATTTACCAGGGAAGAAGATGTATGAACTTTCAATTCTCCTAAAACTTGAGAAAACAGAGCCAGAACAGTTTAACTCAAAGCTATCTTGAGTTACATATATTCAAAACTCCATTATCTGATTGCGGTATGTTTATTTTTATATTTATCATTTTTGAGAGGAAAAAAGTCTTCTCTTAAATCTAATCAAGCATGTATTGAGGTTCTTGTCATTAATTAAACCTTTAAAAGTTTTTTGTAGTATCACTTCAAATACCTTTCAGACATATTTTGCATATCATTTAAAACATGCTCCTCCTCATCTTCATCATAAAAAGATGCAAGAAAATTGGTATATTTTGATGGCATATTTGTAAAACACATTGTTTGAGTTGTACCTACTTAGAAGCAACAGACAAATCTTCATAATTCTCCACTGGCAAATACATCAACCAAGGAACACTTTTACTGTTATAATGTTTATTTTAATTCAATCAACTCTACATAAAATACTCTCCAGCACTGTAAAACTGAGACTACCAATGACCTTCTCAATCCAGTCTTGAAAATCAGGCCTGAATGAGAGATCCCAAGGAGGCAATAGTGAAATGGCTAAGGCACCAATTGCTGAGAAGATACCAGACTGCTTTGAACCAGCCACTTGAGTGATCTGACTACACTTTGGTATTTTTAAAACTGCTTGTGGCATTTATATAAAATGACTATTTTTAGAAGGTCAAATAATATAATAAAGGTAGACCCAAATTATAGCCAATATTATTCTTTGCAGCAGCATACAAAGGTCATACTTAATGCCTGTGTCAAGGCTCATAACTCTGTCAGACCTGAAAAGCTGTAAGATTTTGTGGTTGTATGTTGAGGGAGAGGCTCAGCTGTGGCAAGCATTCTGCACAGAGGGTGGGAAGGTAGCTAGCTGAGGAGCCAGCAAGAACCAGCTAGGAAGGGGTAGCAGTGCAACATCTATTCCAGCTGGGCTAGAGAGGAACCTAAACTGGCATCTTTGAGCCAGTCCCACTGCTCAGCCATGAAACTGAACAGCATGAGTTTCTGGCTGCTTGTAAACAGCTCTCTTCTCACACCTGCTATTAGATTTATGGGAGTACCTCACATGCACCTGTCTCTGGGCATGATCCATCCTATGAGAAGTCTGACAGCTCCATAAACCATACAGATTGCCTTGCTGCCAGGTTCTCACCAGCCCTGCCTCCAGACACTGCTGGTAGTGTTGCTGGAGTTAAGGCAGGGTTACCTGAGCAGGCAGGCACAGTCTGAAAATCCCTTGTGGTCTCCTGTGGCCCCTGGTGCCATAACTGTGCCCACNGTGAAGCCTAGCCACGATGACGACCTGAGCAGGCAACCAAAAGTGCCCCTGGAGTGCTGGCACCAGACCTTCCCTTGGGTGTGCTGGTGATTTCCCCCAGGGCAGAGTAAGAAAAAAAGCTCAGTGCATGATTTCACTGTTTAGAAAACAGTAAATTTCCTCAGTAACTGCTTGAGGAGCGACTGACTTACAACATCAGATAGTTGCCTTCTCTGTTATCTCTGAAGTACAGTAATGCTGTACTCTAGGAGAAGTTATCAATAACTCTAAGGGGGAGATTTTTTAAATTTTCTTTGACTTTTTTAGTGTTTAATAAATCTGACTGCATTTTTTCTTTCCCTGCATTGTCCTTGGTCAATAAAAATAAGTTATGAGGCAGGGGATATGGTAGCAGATGACATGATGAATTACCTCTTTAAGAAGCAATGTGCTTTTTCCTCTGTGGAGGTGATATTGTACTTCCCAGGTAGTTGCTACAGGGTTCTTGGGTAGGAACTCTTAGTCCTTTTGAATGAGAATCAAACTCTTTATGTACTTTGAAAAGGTTTTAGCAGTTTTTGTATAGCTGAGTTCTCCAGAAACCCCTCCTCTCTTGATTTGTGGGTACAACTGAACTAAGAAGAACCAGGATTGCATTTGTGTAGTAAATTAGTTTTCTTGCTACCTCTTAGAAGCAAGGCATCAGCCAAGTCATGTCATAACACCACACAATCCTATAGCTCAGACCATTCTGGAACCTGCAGAACTGAGCAAAATTCAAATTGGAAACCTTTTAAAAAATGTCATTCAATTAACAGCATCAGGTACAGATAAAATAGTCTTAATTTAGGGAAAAGACTTTTTTTCTTTTCTTTTTTTTTAATATATCAGTCAAATAAAATACTAACTGGAGCATTCAGGTTTTTATCTTTTCATTTTAAAGGCTTTCAGATAATAGACTTGGAATTGAGTATCCTCAGCTGCAGTTAAATTGGAGAGATTTAGCTGCTTCTCCACCCAGGCTTCCATAAGCAAGGATGTGGAGGATGTAGTTCCCTGAGCAAGTGACTGCACAGCCTGAAGCAGCCTGACCACAAAGAAAGAGACTTCTCTTTCTGGAAAGTGGCTCTGCTCTCCCTGAGCTCATTTCAGACACCAGCACCTAGAAGATGTGGAAGTACCCAGCATAGGATTTAGCTGTAACAAAAATCTGCCAATCCCAGTCTGTAGCTGCTGCAAATGGAGATGTTTAAGTTAACTCTGAGTGCTTTCTTGGCTTTAGGTTTGTAGAGGGAACCTTCTCTGTGGTTTCTGCACGTGGTCAGAGTTGCTCTGCTCAGAGCACTTCCCACAGCCATTGCTAAGCTCAGGCACTGTGCTGGATTGCAGCAGAGCCAAGGACAGGCTCAGAGCTTGCTTCCCTCATCCTCAAAGCTTTGAGCCCTGCACAAAGTTCTGAGTTGTCATCAGCCTCCTACTAGATGTTGTTAGAAAAAGGAAGGAAACCTGTAATTCCCAGCCTAAGCTTTCATGTCTTAGTGGATACATAATACTTCCAATAGCTTTTTGATTGACACTTATTTTTAACTCTGCTTTCACGGATCATTTTGATTTTTCACCCTCTTCCAGCTCTCCCTGCATCTCTTTTCAGAAGTCTTCTGTCTCTCTCCTTACCAATCAAGCTCTTTCCACAAGCATTTTCATTAAGAATAGATAAAGATCTTATAAATAAATTATTATATCTGCTTAAAAAGATCCAGATGAGTAGACGTGCCAGCCAATACAAGAGGTCTGTTTGGCTGGGGGAGCCCCTTATATTCTTAAAACCAAGTTTGGACTAGCTCAGAGTTGCACCAATTTCAGTTGAATCACATGCAATGCTATTTGGATCTTGTTTCATCCACTGTAGCTCTCATTGTCACTGTTAGGAAGATATAACTGCAAAAAAAGTTAGATTAATTGTAGGTGGAAACTCTGGGTAAGGTATGCCACTGAGCCCTAGCAGTGAACAGAAGCAAGGTAAGCCCTAGTGAGCAGACTTGCCATGAAGGCTGATGGAGTTCAAGAACTGCTACTCAAAGATTTGTCAAAAAAGCCTCCTCTTCAAACCACATTTTTAGTCTTGAAGTATTCAAAGAGACAGAAATCACATAGCATCCCAAGCCACTGTACTACATCCCTAGCTCCATGCATTGCTGTTTTCCGCCCTCTGCCCCTGTTCTGCACACACTGAGGTGCAGCTGGAGTATGGAAAACATCATTGCAAATAGTTCTTCTTCCATGTGGTTGCACTTGTTTACTTCTAGACCTATCTGCCAGGTTTGTTATGAGTAATACTGACTTGTGGGGCTGAGTTTCACCATGCATAGCATATTTCTGCTCTGAGTTGTGGTCCTCAACACAAAAAGGACTTCACCCCTGTAAATACAGGTTCTTCTATTACTAACTATAAGCATCACAATCACTGCTCTTGCATTTTGTTTCAGACACAAAGCTTTGCAGAGAGCTGCATGTAGCAAGGGTGAAGTTATATTTAATTCAAAGATATAAAAATAGGAAATGGAGTCTTTTGAGTGTTCACTTTATTATGTTGCTAATGAATTATAAAATGTATGTCATCAAAATAAATATTCTTGAAATTGCTTCCTAATGAATCACTTAGACAATGTGCCTATTCAGTTGTGTCAATGATTCATTATATTCTTGCCTCCTTCCTGGAATACAAATGCTTTTATTAAAGCAATCCAAAGACAGTAAGACAAGAGACTCATTCAGTTGTGGATTGATAGAGTTTTCCTTTCAGCATTTTTATAGTGTATCAGAACAGCTGCAAGTGGCTGTGACATAAATGAAAGTTCATGTCACCTTAAGCAGAATGAGATGGAAGACAGTCTATTCATTCAGTTTTGGCTTATCAGTGCACAGTCATTAAATACCAATATTACCTGGAGCACTGTGATAAATGCAGAGGGCACTGTGACAGGTACAGGCATCACCAGGTAGGAAGCTTTTTACACCATTCTGGTGCACAGAGGGGAATTATTCTGGAATATGAAAGATTTCATTAGTTCTCAGCTTCAAGAGATGGCTCTGAAGCTCAGCCTCACCAGAAAAAAATCATTATCACTGAATGCGATACTTACAAGTAGGTAAGTATTGTGAAGTTCAGTGACTGCCATTGTTGAAGAGCTCCAGAAAGCTTAGTGCAGGTGTTATCATTTCTGTCAGCCTAAAAAGCAGTTTTTTGCATAATGGCATTCCCATCCTTGCTCAAAGATTAGGACTGATTTACTGAAAGTGGTCATAGGCAAAGAAAATGCTTTTGCACTGAATTTAAATGAGAAGATCCTGAGCTTAGGTTGGCTAAATCTTGACTTCCTAGCACAAGACACACAGAAAACCTTGACTGCCTTCTGGCTTTGGCACCAATGGGCTTCATGTCAGTGAAGATGATGATGTTGGTTCACATACCCAACTCTTCCGGGTCAGTAAGCAGATTACTTTAGTCTAGTAAGTCAACATGTGCATTTACACAGAAAGAAAGCAGCACTGGAGAATCAGTTTAGCATAGTTTACCTTACCTAATATGAAGTGACCAATTTACAGCAAGGGGGAATGAGGAGGAGTAGAAGTAAGTAGGAATGTTTCTCACCTGGCTGTTGGATGCAACCTTTAGGGTTCTTTTTGGGTACAGAGGATTTGAAGTGTAGCTCTGGACAAGGAAAGGTTTGAGGCAGGTCCTACTGTTGAAAATCCTCCCATGGGCAAACCTCACATCCTGGATGTTGCTCTGCCTTTGCCACATTCAGCCATGAGGTCCCACAGCCTGGTTGACCAGGATGAGGCAGGACTAGGCATGGGTGGCAGGGGAATGCAGGACAGGATGATGAGTGTCTCCAAGTCCTGTGATTCCCATGGACTGCACAGCAAGGACCGAGGGAAAACCTAAAAGGCTCCTAGGGACAGGCTGCCAGAGTTGGCCTGTCTGGGTAGAGCTGGGGACAGCTGTTCCCTCTGAGCTGATGGGAGGAAGGACAGAGATGTCATCACTCCTGGAGCCAGGCTCCCTGCTCTGCTTGGGCAGAGCAGTCCTTGTGAATGCTATCAGCCACTTTTGGCAAAATCCATTTTCCCTTGTTACTGCCAAGAAGCTTCTGGCTTCTAGTGTATTGTCTGCGTGATGTGGCATCAGGACAGCTGCCTTTTCCTTCAAGATCCTTACCTGAGGCTTCTGTGGCACCAGAGAGCATCTGAGGTTGCTCCCTCATCCTCACCTCCAGATGCTTGCCTGGACTCTGCCCATTTGCAGGACCAGACTGATGGAGGAGAACAGCCAGCAAAGAAGCAATTCCAGGGTTAATGATCTCTGTTGTGGCTATGAAAGCATATTTCTATGCCATGGAAATCAGGAGGAGGATGCAAGTGCAGCAGAATATGAAAGATTAGCAAGTATTGGTACGTCAGGTCCTGGGGACTGCTTCTCCCCAAACAGGAACATGATGCTGCTCTCACTGAACAGCATGTACAGGAGGTACCTTTGCTGCAGATTAGCACTGGAAAGATATTACTGAGCCAAACCAGTGGCAGATAAAATCAATACATTAAGGGAGGATGGAGTTCAGAATACATGCTCATACCAGGCACACATATACAAGCTTAGGTAAGAAAATATGTAACAACCAAAATTCAATTTAGGGACATCAGAAAGAGCTTATTCTTTCTGGAAAGTGTCATCCACTTCAACATATTCTTTTATCTTGCTCTCCCTTAGTAAGGATATTGTCTTTCAATTGAGTTAACTCTCCTTGTTGCTTAATTACTTTAAGAGAGTGTCTCAATTACTCTTCTCCTAATCTGTTGTCAGGCATGTTTGCCTGCTCTTAGTTATGGTAACAGAGAATATTTTTTTCTTTAGCCTTTTCTGGCATTGTCTTTACACTTTGCAGTGTATGTTGTGACTGAACACATTCAGCCAAAAGAGTAACACAGACAGATCTAATTGCAGGCTCACAGGCTACCATGTAGCCTGCCTGGGATTGCTCTCCAAAATGAAGCTGCTCAGAAGTATTTATGAAAATGAAAATTGTGTTCTTGAAGACTGGAAATTTGGGGAGGTCATTCTGCTTATTAATGGAGATTGCTTGCCATAATGCCAATAAACTATGTATAACAGCACACAAATAATGAACAAATGCTTCTAAAAATGGCACTGCTTTTGCATTTATTACATGCACAGAGAACTACATCCAAAGTATCTGACCATGGATGACATGCTCAGACACTACAGTGATCAGCTGCATGTAGAAATCAAAGGGGAATAAAGAAAAAATACCTAGTGCTGATTTTGTTCTGTTTCTGTGCTAAGGAGTAGATACCTTTCTGAAGCAAACATGTTGGGGCAGATACATGTTGGAGAGCTATCCAAGCTAATTTTCAAATGCCTGCCCTCTGAGCACACTCATTTACTGTGCTAGGGTATTTCTGTGCAGCAGCTGGGAAGTGGATGTACCTAGTTAGGGCAAAGCTAACTCAGAGCTCTCTGTGGTAGCTCAGTCCTGGAGGCATGCAAATGCACTAGGAACCATGGCCTGAAGTTTTCAGGAAGCAAGGTTAATATTTTATTTTTGGTTATTACTCGCACTGGATACAAAGTATTACACAGAAAAAAAGAAGTGGAAACATCATTTTCCATACCCATCATTACCATTCTACCATAGGGTCTGTGGAAGAAAGGAACAGAGAAAAACAGAGTATTGTGTCTGCAGAGCTCCAAAACATTTCCCAATGTGCTGATCAATTCTGATGTTTATCTTTAAGAAATGCTGTAATACACCAAATATCCAAGTGGAACAGTGGGAGAATCTCATCCTGCTGCAAATTGCTGCGAAGGGAAGGGAAGGGAAAAGGGAAAAGGGAAAAGGGCAAACCAATATGAGAAACACAGCAAGTGCAAACATTAGACTGTGTTTGGAGCTCTAGGAGTGATTTTAAGAGGATTATTTATGGGATGTTTTGTCATTTAAATTAATATTTTGAGAGCTCCGATAGCTTATAACACAAGTGTCAGCATTGAAATGAAGATCAGTAGGTTGTGAGATAATTTAGTCTTAGTCTTTGTCCTCATGTGCAGGCCAAGCAAGTGATGCTGCAGCCTGGTGAGCAGCAGGAAGGAGCTCCTCTGAGCAGCTCTGTAGCCCACAGATCCATGTCTGATGAGTGGATGATGCTCCTGCTAATGTTCCCTTCAAGCTTTATGCCTCTTTTTGTCAGATGAGGTTCAAATGAAGGAGTATTGAGAAAATAAGGGGCTTATCTACTGTGCTTCATTAGATTTCATCTTGAACTTTTATATTGAGACAATCATTTAATCCCTGATTCATGAGTTTCAATATGCTTTCCTGCACTAGTGGAAAACAAGCCATGAGGATGCTGATTGTGGTTGCTCAACTTTCCTTTGAACCCTACTGACTTCTTGACCTGGGTGACTTCCTCTGGCAATGAGTGCTGGGAAATATGTCATATGGAAAATGATCCATTTGGTTAGTGCTGGACTCCTTGCATTGTCATCTCACCAAGGAAATTTTCCTGGCTGGAATAACAGCAATCTTTTACTGATTATTGCCTTTTGTTAGGGAATAATTGTTAGAGGTTTTATAGATGAACATCACCTTCTCAGACCTTCAGCTCAGCAAAGTTTAAGTATAGACTGGGTAGTTATTGCCACAGTCAGCCAGAGCATGTGTTTGCATGTCCAAAAGATGGCATTTAAGAAATTTAGGCACTGAAGTCTAGATGCCTGTATGATAGAATTGGAAATTATCTAAGTAAAAATTTCCAGAGTCTATGTTCTAAGCATTGGACTTAGGGGCCTGCAGAGACAAGGCAGTGATAATTTGGTGCCCAAATCCTTTTTTGCAGCTCTCTCTGTTTGGAGAGCATCAGAGCAGGTGTGAAGTGAGAGCAGGAGACTTTCATCTAGGCACAGGATGAGATCTCCACTTCTTCTGAACCTGGGGAAAATTTTTATTGAACAGAAGAATGCAGAAAACATGAGTTCAAAAAACCCAAGCCAGTATCACTTGGAAGCCAATATACAACAAAGTCACTTTTCAGGTCTTCAGAGCATTCATGAATGGTTTGTACTGAAAAATGGGCATAGGAAGAAAACTCCAACAGCAAAGAGTCCTCACCTGAATGGATGAACTAAGCTGCCACTCTCTGCACTCCAAACCCACCCTGAAGCCCATAATCACACCAGTAACCAAAAAGTTTTGTGTTACAAAGCTTCAGCTGCTGAGAACTCACCCTTGAAAAGAGTTAACTTGGTAAGCAAGCTTAATTCATTGTCACCTCAGGACAAAAGAAAATTGGAAATAATGAAATGCCATCTGATAAAGGCTGTATCTATATGCGTAGTTGTTGGACAGTTTCTCTTTCTGAAGCCAAGGTAGTGAGTATAAATTCTGTATTTGTGGCAGCAGAGTAGTATTAAAACATCTTTAAACCCCTGAAGTTAAGAGAAATCTCCTCAGCCCAGGGATGTTGGGTGGCAGAGATGTGTCTGGGCTCCCACTTTCAAGCCCTGCTCTGGCAAAAGAGGTAAAAGTAACACAGTTTTTTTTTTGGAGAGGCTAATACTCAGGTGACTCAAGGCTTTCCTTGCTGTGAGTGTACCTACAGTGTAGTCCATGAGCTGAGGTCAGGTTTTTACAGTCAGCAGTGACCTAGGCTCACATCCAAGTGCCCAGCATGGGCCATTTGAGGTGCCCAGGATTATCCTGACCAACTCCAGCTGCCTCTCCAGTGGGCTGTGGGTCTCCTGTGGAGACTGGGTCATTTCCAGCAGCCATGTGTGGGCCCTCAGACACACGCGGGCATCTCAGCTTGCATGTAGATACCTGAATTTAGGTGTCTTAATCAAGAGCTGGCTCCCTGCTAGGGGCAGGTTCCAGGTTGTTCAGTTTGAGAGGTTCAAGGATTTCTGTGATGCCTGTGCAGGGCTGGCACATAACATCCAAGACCTAGGAAACCTGCACCCTTCTGGAGAGCATCTGGAGGCTGAAGGGGTGCTTGAGAGCAACTCAAATGCTACTAGACATCTATGTGTGGGCAATGGTCCCCTGCTAACACACCATTGAGCTGGTACTTCTCAGCAATCACAGGTGACTCCATCTGACACAGGCTCTGTGCAGGACATGAGTTACTTCTCTAAATATCTTTTAAAAATGTATCTGTATTTTTTCTGTACAGCACAGCTACAAAGCACACACACTACCTGCCTGAATGCCATTTGAACAGGGGCCCCTAGCACACTTCATGCAGTCTCCATTCTCTCTTAGTTATCTATTATTCTGCCTTTTCTTATTCCCACTTTCACCCTTCTGTTTATGAAACTGTGCTGAAAACACTCTAGGGAAGTGTAAATCATTGTAGCTTGCTTGAATTTGATGAAGTTAGAATTTATATTAGGGAAGGATTTTGTCTTTTCATCCTCAGCTGTCATGGATCCTTCTAGCTCTCTTTGCTGTAATACCCTAGGGGTGCAAAACTATATGCTGAAACAGTGCCATGGTAGTTCATTCAGATGGTTAGGATTATCTGTTTTATTACAAAACACAGATTTCTGTTGAGAATTTATTAGGTTTAAAGATTTTGAGGAAAAAAAGATGTATATTCTTTTTGATATTTTGATAAATTCTGATGTGACATGAAAGTCACTGTGTGTCTTCCACAGAACACATTCCCTTATTATATGAAATAAAGACTTGGAAGGGAGAAATAGATGTGTTGTCTAAGAGTAACTGCACTGATGTGGGGAAATATTATTTGTGTAACAGGCATCACAGCCTTTAAGACATCATTTTTTGGGTACATAAAATACAAGATCACTTCCCCCTTTCAGTGTAATGGAATCTTGTCAGGAATTAGGAAGGACAATTTTTCTTTTTCAGGCTTTAGCACATGCTGAAGAAATGGAATTTTTTGCTTATGACAGAGACAATAGCTAATACTTCACTAGGCATGGAAATAACACTAAGATTGAGCAAACCTGCAAGAGACATTTTTAACAGCTGACAACTGCAGTCAGTCTTCACTTCTTATTGTGCTGCTGGCAAACTAAAAGATATTTTCCATTTTCCTCTGAAGATATGTCATTGCAGCACTATGGTAAGCAGGCAAGAATGAACTAAACATTGAATACTAGAACCTGAGTTGTCTGAAAAGCTTAGGAGAAATCTACCAGTAGGCTCCTCAGAACTTTGAACTGTGCTCGGTGCACACATGGCTTCCAGTAACATTACTGGGAAATGCAGTGTGGCAGTAACAGCATCCAGTGTTAGGACAAGAGGGAATGGGAGCAAGCTGGATCACAGGAGGTTTAGTATTAACCTGAGGAAGAACTTCTTTGCAGTGCAGGTGCCAGAGCACTGGACCAGGCTGCCCAGGAGGCTGTGGAGTCTCCTTGTCTGGAGCCATTGCAGAGCTGCCTGGACACATTGCTGTGTGAGCTGGTCTAGGTGATCCTGCTCTGGCAGGGGGGTTGCACTAGATGATCTTTCTAGGGCTCTTCCAACCCCTAACATTCTGTGATTCTGTGATCCCATTGCCTGTCTTACTGCTGGAATTCTTCCTGTCTTTCCCCATGTCACAGAACCACAGAATCATGAAGGTTGGAAGAGACCTCTAAGATCATCAAGTCCAACCATACCTAGCACTCCCATGCCACTAAACCATGGCCCTAAGTACTGCATCTAAATGTTTCTTAAACAGTGTCTGCAGTACCTGCAGCAATATCACACTTCCTGCCAGGAATGGAGAGCCTTCCTTGGTGAGGTCGGGTGGCCAGCAGTGGGAAGTGTCACTGGTGGGAGATGTTGTGGCCAGGCCCTGGGCACAATGCCTGAGCGCAGCAGGACTTGGCCAGGCTGGTGGGATCACAGAGCCTTGGTGACTCTTTGCCACTGCTTGCAGCAGTGAGACAGGTTTTGTTTTCTGTAAAATGAAAAGGATGGAGGAGGCTGAGACCCACAATTTCCCACTACCATTTCAGAGCACTCCTTGAAGATCAGAGTTTTATCTGCTAATCCTGTCTTAGACTGTAAGGGAAAGGTAAACCAAAGCATGCAGAAGGGGAAAAGAAGAAAGCATCGTGTTCCTGTGCTGCAGAGCCATGGCACAGAGTGGCTGGAGAGGGCTCAAAGCCAGTCTTCATCCACTGGGCAGAAGCATTTGCAGAGGAGACTTACAACAGGGAAGAAGCTTGCAGCCAAATATGAATTTAGGAAGACTAAAATGTAACTGCTGCAAATCTAATAGAGGACACAGGGGAAGGTCTCTTGGTCCAGCAGAACTGTCACTGCAGTAAAAAGAATAAGCAAGAGGTCCTGATTATGAATGGAGGCTGAGAAATATTCCCCCAAGTACTGCTCTGAGACACTGGTACAAATTCAGTGAGTGGCACTCATGAATGATATTGTGCACAAGCTCCTGTTGAGAGCTTTGCTCTTTTTAGCAGCAGACTAGTAGGGAAAAACAGAGGACCAGAAGCAGACCTGTTCTTTGAGGAAGCTTTATAAAACTAAAGGTGGAACCATACCAAAAATCTCTCAAAACTTTATAAATGCTTTAGAAAAAGCTTGGGAGTCTTATGTTAATGTAAGATTATGTTAATGTAAGTTCATGAAGGACTCTGAAGGGCAACAACAGCAGCAAGCAGGACCTCCTAGTGCAGGACCACACAGTGATGTGCTCATGACAAATTCAGTGAATTGCTGGAAAAGTCTCACAAAATGTTGGCAAAGCCAAGTCATTTCATTTTCAAATTGCTTCTCTTCTGTTTAATTTTATTCTTTTCTCCTGGACAAATGACATATTTTCTTCAATTAAAAATGAATTTGCAGACTTGTGTTTCAGTGAGGGGAAAAAAAAAAAAGAACACAAAACAGACAGACTTTAAACTCATTATTTCTGAGTTTGGCCAGAAAATTGAAAACTCTGTTTTGTACAGGTAGCAGGGATGCAAATTGGAAGAGAAAAGGCAGAGACAAAAAAATGCCCTGGCATCAATGTTAGCTTCTACAGCACAGTCAGTTAAGTTAGAAGAGAGAAGGAAAAAGAATGAAAGAAAATCACATTAATTAAGTGTCAGTTGTCAAATGAGCTCATAATTAAGTGTGAGTAGAGCAAAAGATGTGTAGGTGTTTAAAGGCATTTCTAGTAATAAGAGCTGGCAGCACAAGCTTAATTTCATCTTGTTCAGAAAGCAAAGAGCTTAGGAAACTCCTTGATAGAGCCTTGCATGAATCCAAGTGGTAAGCTAGCAGTAATGCATCTCTCAGCAGGCTACCTGTTTCTCTCTTTGCAAACACTGTGCTGCTTAACCTTCCCACAGGCCAGCAAAGCTACCTCAGCTCATCACAGGGGATGGAGAAACAGAAGGACTGAGCATCATAGATATGCATTCCTTTGGGTTAAAAATCTCACTATCTCCCTATCTTGAATAATCCTCAGGATGCATCATGGAGACTTGAGAATGCTCATGTTTGGGGTTTTCTTTCCTCTTTCAGCAGTAAATTGTACATAAAACAGATCAGTTCAATTCAGAGGGGACTGTCCACACCAAAGAGCATCCTGGGGACAGGTCACAGCTCCCTGGCCTCCTCCCTATGGCACAGACTCTCCTCCTCTCATCCACGTCATCACTGAGGTTGGTCATGATAATTAATGACCTGCAAGCTGCAGGATTGTTCAAGGACTTGGTTAAATATAGGTACAAAACCAGCAGTGGCAGAACTGTCCTAGTAAGTTATATTGAAATATCTCAAAAGGCATTGGAGGGTCCTTTGTACCATCTGTGCTGCAACTTCAAAATTACATTAGGTTTAAAATTTCCTTGCTATTTTTGAGTCTGATCTGAAAGTTCATTGCCAAGACAGGAAGATCCACACCAGTTGTTGTGGTTTGGATGAGGACTCCCTTCTGCTGCCAGGCAGTTTTTGCCTTCCAGTACTGAAAACCTCAGGGTAGGAGGATGGTGGTTCACTCTGAAGCATGATGAAACTCCTCCATTCTGTTGGATGTTTGATTTAGACCTTGCTGGCTGTGTTTACCTGAAATAAGAATAGGGGAATGTAGTGCCAGATGCAGTATTTGTGCTTCCACAAAAGATGCAGTAATAAAAACAGCGTGGAGTTTGCAGGAGGAGGAGACCATGTCATCTCAGGGGACCTGTGCCTCTGACACAATTAATAGGACAAGTGGATGCTGTAGAGCTGGAACCACCAGCAGCTCTGGGAGCTGCCCATCTTCCAGCATGGAGAGCAAAACTTACACCAAGTGCTTTTGTTGGCAGCTTCAAGGAACAAGATGAAGGAGATGCACATGAGGTGCAGCAATCTGTAGGGACAGCTTGCCCTGGTGAAATGAGGAAGGAAAGGAGAAAACAACAGAAGCTAAACTACAGCTAGTTCCAGCTAGAATTACATGGACATGGGGAAGTTCAGAGCAGCAGTATGTCTCAACTGTTTTTTAGCCAGGGACATCCAATCCTCTCAGAAGCACCTAGAGAGAAGGTTTGTGAGAGCCACAACTAACACTCAGAAAGTGTTTCTTTAAAAGCTGACAGCTGGAGTTGGCAGCAGATGGTGAAAGTGCAGTGAAAGTTGGGATGAAAACCAGAGAGCAGAACAGGAATCGTAATGCTGGTACCAAACATTTCCTGAAGGGTGAGATTCAGTCATCCATGGAAAATAAGCATGCTGTCTCAGGTCCCCACTGCATCCCAGAAATAAGATTTGAGTGAAGCATAGCCCTTTGGAGGGCCATGTGTGGAAAGCATGTGTCACTCAAGGAGAACAGCTAGTCTTTGGAAACTGGCTCAAGGGATTCCTGAATTTCTAGTGAGTGATCTGGAACAAAGAGGAGAGAAAATTAAGCAAAGCCCCAAGGAAAGGTCTCTCTCTGCATGTGTGTGTGTGAGAGAGCCTGCAGCTTGTTTGGTTTTGCTGTAAGCTTTGGAGTGATTCCTGAGTGCTGCAGCTCTAGGTAATTCATGGAGCAGACAAGGGTAAACCAGCAAGAAGGCCAAAGAATGAAAAATGAGCAGGAGTAGTGTGATTAGGAAGGATGAGAGCACTTGTGGAGCTCAAAGCAGGTAGAGTAATATGATATTCTTCTGTGTATAGAGAATGAGAAGGATGAAATTGTTGCTGTAAGGTGAGGGCTCCAAGTCAACAGAAGGATCTACATCAGATAGGCTCTAGGTGTTTTAAGTCTGAAATTGTGACTCAGCAAACCCCCTCAATTCATTGCTTCTCTCCAGAAAAGTCTCATGAAGGCCAGAAAGCTCCCTTGGCAGCTAGAGGCCTCTGTTGCACCCAAGCCCTGACCTGACCTTCTTTGTGCTGTACAACAGGCTTTGGTTATTCAATGTCAGGGTTAGGCTCCTGCCAGCCTCATGCTTTAGAGCACAGCAGGACAACTCAAACAAACAAGAAAGTGGTTGGATTTTGATAGGTCCTGGAGAGATCAGGGGTCCCCAGCAACTTTGCCTTGGCTGCCATTGCTGGATTGAGGGGTCTCCTTGCTCACTGCATTTCTCTTCAGTTATCTATAGGTCTGTGTGAGTCTTGGGTTGGCAAGCCAAGGACATCAGCTCCAGGTTTGGATTATAAAGAGGAAGGCTCCTGGGAAGCTTGCTTCTAAGGCTAAACTGACACAAAATTAGTGCTGGAGATCAGGATGACAAGCTCTCCCAAAAGGCTAGTGCAGCCTTTCAGGGCTTGAACGTAAGAGCAATTGGGTTCCCTAGACATCTGCTGTCACCTTGAACAGAGAAGAAAACCCACAAGTGAGATGAATATGATAATACATTTGAAAAAAAAATCTCTGGGTGCAGGGGAAGTTTATATTTAAAGGTAGAGAAATGTCACCCTTGTAATTTGACAGGATTCAGGCCCTCTGCTGAGGTAGGGCAGATGGTCCTAGAGAACTCATGCTAGACCCTGGTGAACAGAAAGCATGTTCTCAGAATGCCTCTCCAGGTGATGTCCACTCTCAGGGTGATTCCTTCTGTGACCCAGCATTGCTCTCCCTGCTTGGCAGAACAGGTTGCCTTATTCTTACTGAAGGGAAGAAGCATCAAAAATAATGTAAACTCTCCAAAACCTCCAATGAAATGATCTCAATAAGCTTTCCAATTCACTTTGTAACTCTGATCCCCTTCCTCCTCAATCGACTTCCTCTGGCAAGCACAAAGGCCCTGGAAGGCTTCACCCAGCAGGAAGAATGGGCAGCAGGCCCATGGCAGCAAACTGTTTAATGACTGGGTTGCTGTGTGAGTGACTGTCATCTGTGAGAGGAGGATGTTTTCCAGTTTGTCCTTGGCAGCTGAAGCTATGCTGGAGGAAAACCACATTGTGAATATGGGGAATTTCAAGAACTTTGGCTTTTAGGCATTTTGAGTGACAGGTCCTCTTGGAGCCAGATCTGGTTCTGCACTTCCTCGAAGCTCAAGGAAGTCTGAGCATCTGTAATCAGGAGAAGTAATCCTTTTAATTGCAAAATACAGCTGGAGGTTTGTTTATGTATAGTCAACAACAGAGGTTTCCCAAGACCTGCAGTCTAGGGGTAGCTATCATGGATGTTTATTTCACTTTTTTACAGTAATGCAGTTTCCCTAATACCTGCACAGGTCTAGTGAAATGCAAGATACAAGGTAAATCACAGAGGAGCTGAAGCTTGGGTCCCTACAAATGGTCTTAGCTCTACAGCTTTATGCCATCAATGATGACAACACATTTTCCATATTGAAAAGCTTTAAAGTAAAACTGAAAAGCAGTTTCAGAAGAAGAATGCTAATTATTAAAACACTAAATATAGGAAACTGGAAGTGTTGACAGCTTAGCTAAGCTACTGAAATAGATACCTGCACATACTACATCTCAAAGCTTGCTCTCCTACAGGAGAGCTTCCTCTGCAATAACATCCTATTCTCTTCAGAAATGACAGTTTCATTTGAAACAATCAGAAGACACTAAGTATTGTTTATCTGCTCCTGTGACTGCTCCAAAGGATTCTGAACAGTGGAATACTCAACCCTTTTATTATTCCCCCACCCCCCTCCCCAGGAAGGAAACAACAGTCCAGGTTACAGCACTCTGCCATTTGCTGTCAAAATGACATAGTGCTGTTGCACACCAGCAACTAGCCTCAAAGCAGAGAGCAGCACAGAAAGCAGCTTTGCACCAGCTAAGCATTCTCATCCAAACTTCTAAAACGTTGCATTAACTGGTGTATAACTAATCAGTAAACACCTCTGATACTTGGTATGCTCAGTTCTATGACTTCTAAGTAGGAAAAGTAAACATTAAAGTTTTTGGTGTTGCTGTTGTCCTCTGACACTTGGCATCACTGAAATGCAACATATCTTAATCACACAGAATCACCAAGGCTGGAAAAGACCCCCAGGATCATCAAGTCCAGCCTATGGCCCAATAACACCACAACATGTTCACAACATGTTCATCTCTTCTGCTGAGGATATGTCAGAGGTTAAGTACAGCTCTTCACAGGGACAAAAAAGCAGCATGAAAATGATGGTGCTAAAAACTAAACAGAATTACCAGGTGCTCCTGCTGAATTATGGTATTTCATGAAGCTCAACCTCCAGCTGGTCTGTAGCTTCACTGTGTGCAACCTAACATTTGTAACACAACCTTGTCTCCTAAAACCAGGAAATTCCAGCCCCCCAGGTCTTGGGGAAAGCTTATTTTGGAGCCCACATAGTCAATCTTCACCCAGTCTCCTGCAGTACTGAAAGAGTCAAATCAGTATGAATACTACAAAATCAAGACCTTTTCTATTGTTTTTCTTCTGACTATTTCCCCACTTTTCTGCCAGTGATGCTAAGATAAAAATGGTAGATAGTACATTGGGCCCAATTTTGTCCTGGTCAGGTTATAGACAAAAAGTCTAATTTAATGCTTCAGTTATCACCATCATATCCCTACCTACTATGTATGGATGTGCCTCCCACTTCAAGGGGTTCAAGAATAATATCTCCTTTCTTTTTGCATGCAGAAGGCCAGAGAGACATTGAAAGCATTGCACATGCACAAACTATAGTTTTCTGAGCAGCACACAGCAGGCTAGAAATGTCACCTGTGCAGACACATCATCCATCCACTGACTCCAGCTCTCATCCTGCATCTGCTGTGGAAGCTAGGAACCTTTAGTGAAAATCACCATGAACTGCCTCTGTCAGCATTAAACCTACCCTGCTATGGGGTAAGGGCACCAAGGTTGTCTTCTGCCTCTGTTACTCCTGCTAGCAAGGCAGAGGGATGTCTACACAACAGAGACTCTCACCAACATGTTATTACTCAGCTGTGGTGTTGCATTTTCAGTTCTTCTCCTTATGGAAAATTAGGAGATATGGGCAAATCACAGCCCTCCTAGCCCAGACTTTCAGTTCATTTCTGCAGGTATTAGTGGCTAGTCCAGCTTCCACTGCAGCACTCCATCACTGGGATTTCTCTGCCATAAATAAACTGAAGACATGAGCTTATTCAGAACTTGCTATTCAGGAATAATGTTATCTTGAGGACACATCTTGGTTATCTTCAGAGACATGAGAACTAGAAGGCTACCCTACCTCCCCTGCCTGCAAGGGCAAGTGAAAAAAAAGCCAGAGGAATGCTCTTCCTTTTCCTGGCATGCTGTATAGTAAGACAGAAGTAATTAAAAGAACATATGGAGAAATGCACAAAGTTGCCAAACCTGGCTGTTCAAACAGCATGGATTATCCAAATCCTGAGAGATCTGCACAGAGGCAATAGCACAAAAGCTGTCTACTAAAGATTGTCAAAGTAGAAGAGTCTGGCAGAAAACTGGGTGGTTGTTTATTAGTTTGGCTTCCAAGTTCCTCCCTCGGCCCTTTCCCCTAAATCCTACTTGGCTTGGAAAACCCCTTTGACAGGAGAGGCTGTCAGGAAGAGTCTATAAGCAGGTCTCAGGCAATCCTGAGGGGACTACCTCAGGCTAAAAATAACGAAGTGACCTGACCACAAAGCTGTCTGGAAGCTGTTGCTTGCTGTATCAAATCCAGAAGCACTGCTGCTCATCTTTCTGCCTCCCTACAGACAGATGGGCAAATTAGAGTCAAGTCAAGAAAATCCTGGTGAAACACAAGTCCTAGGTTCCAGGAACAGGTGTTTCCAAACTCTGCCTTGAGTGTCCTTTATTCCTACATATCCACAGGCCAGCTGTCCTCCTTCCACCCTTAGATCTTGCTGGTTATATTGCTATGGAGGGTGCAGCATCTATCTAAAGTCAGTATCTTTGTTTAGTGATTTGGGGTTGTTTTTTTGGCAGCTACCAAAATGTAAATTGACTCAGATGCAACAGAATTCAAAGATCTCCTTCTGTGAACAACATGAAGACTCTCAGCTTTTAAAAATACTTCTGACCTTTTTCACATAAATCAACTCTGATGCACATGTACTCTCAGGGGAGTAAAGACAACTAAGATATCTTTAAATTAGTTATGGAGAATATCAGAAGGAGCTGTATGTAGAGTTGATTTATTTCTACTTAAAACCAGATTTTGGCTCATGTGCCATAAGCCTCTTACAGGACTTTAAAGATTTTTCTGGTTTTGATCTTGGCATGAAACACTGGTATCTATTTTTCTAAGAAACATGATTTTGAACAAGTAGATGGTTGTCAGGACATTACCTTGCCCAGCTAATAAATTTTGCTTCACATACTGGAAACAAAAGGCACAAAATACAAAGCCTCTTCATAAAAGAGCATTCTCACTGTAGACAAAAGAAGTTAAGCTTGCAAGCAGGCTATCAGAGATTCCATTAGGTTTTATATAGCAGGAATGGTTTGGCTTGAGGTCTATTTAATCCAAGCCCTGAAGGTTTAAATCCTACTATATTACAAGAGCATTAGTCATTCAGAATTAGTGATGGATTCCAGTTGGAGCACAACCCTTTCTGCACCAAAAGGAACAACTCAGCAAATAGGAGAGCTCTGCAACATCACTGTTTTGGTATGTGAATCCTGGCCTTGGCACACCTGATTCAAATCAATTAAAATGCTGACATTAAGACCCTGTTATAGAAACACAATGCCTTCCCAAGAGAGATACCAGCACTCTACAAGGGATATTCCTGAACACTTTGTGAGTGGTGTGTCTAGCAAAGGCAGCTCCACCTTCAATACTATTGATTGTCACTCAGAGAGAAATGTTTCCAAGCTCCCCACATTATGGGTCACCTGCCCCAATACTGAGCCATTCAGGCAACTCAGCTTCATCACAAAGCTTCAGGAGGAAATGACTGATTTTTAACTGGTGCTGGCAGTTTTGTGTTTGGGCAGCTGGAGAACCAAGGAAAAGCATTTTTAGGAAGCAAGACCAGAAGAGATGGCTGAAGTGGTTGTGCCCAACCCTTTACAATTCAGTGCAAAGACACATTTCAGCTCTATCTCAGGAACACCTGAGGATCATGTTTTCCACTCACCCTATCCTGCAAAGCTCTCCTCTCCAAGGTGAAGCTCTGCCCTCTTGATCCTGTAACATCCTAGGGCCAGATGCAGCAACTCTGAGGTGTTACAAGTGGAGATGGCACTGCTTTCTGTGCTTGCCTCTGCCATGCTGGGAAGCTGTTGAAAATTCCAAGATGATCATAGGAAGTAGTTCATGTACTTCTGGGAAAAGGGGGGAGGAGTCTCCTCATTCTGATTAATTCAATGCTGTGATCAGAATGCATCAGTCCATAAAGCATCTTGCTCATGGAAACACTTGAAACACTGCTTGCTTAGAGATGAAACTTCTGAACCCAGAGTTAAAATAAAGGCCTTAGGGTCTAAGTACAAATATAATGATGAACATGATTCTGGAAGAATGTATCAGATTCTCCAAAACTGGGCAGCAGCTGTGTTTTCTGGAGGGGCAACAAGGCTAACAATAACTGGTAGAAAACTTTGCAAATTCTAGGGTAGAATTTGCTCTGCAAAATCAAACCCTAATTGCTGCAGTGCATCAGAGTTTAGATAGCTAGTAGGCAAATACCCACATCTACTTTACAGCTACACCCTAGATGGGAAAGATATGAAATTAAATGACACTGTGTCTGTGTCAAATCATTAGGGAGTCTGACTATAAGCTCTTGTTGTTCTGCAGCCAGAAGTAGGTTATATTTGTATCTTCAGATTTTGTCTTCTTAGACAACATTTTGTCACAGGCATCAGGAAAAAATGAACTTGAACAATCTGGACAAAGCTGTGGTTTTTGGTGTTTTGTTTGTTGTTTTTTTTTAAGCCAGTGATGGTCTGCTCTTCAGAAACAGAGAGCTAACAGCAGATGGATTGTTAAAGAGTATCTGTATAGCTTGAATGAGATTACAGGGAGAATCTAACAATGAGTTTTCCAGCCTCCACTTCTCTCTTCTGTGTGGAAACAAATGACAGAAGAGAAAACTGGTGACATCTTGATGTCTCTCTGGAAGGACAGAACAACAGGGTAACATTGGTATTATAGACTGCAATACACTTACGAGCAGCACATAATATATGCTTTTAAATAATACTTGACTTAATTAGCCAGATTACTGTCTCTCCAGTATTTCACGGTTATCAATGAACACCTTCAATTTACATTCTTAAATTAGTTACTGTGTAAATAAAGTATGCTCAGAGTTCTCGTGGACAGTACTTACATTTAATTATAGATGACCTGGGTATGTTTACAGGTGCAAAATACATTAAAATTGTTTACAGGAAATAAGCTCAACTAGCACTAACTCTGGAATCTAAATGGTCACAAGAGCACCAACAGTAGCTATTTATTTGAACATGCTTTTCAAAATGTACTTTGGAAGGCAGTAGAAAAGAAATTCAAAGAAATGTCAAAAAGAGGGAAGTACAGAAGATCAAAACTCCATAGCAGGTTGGATCAATATTAAACTGCAGTTCTTACATGTAAGCACTACACCAAGTAGTAGTCTGGTTGGTCAGAACCGGTGTTAAAGCCCTTGTTTTCTAAAGGAGACATAAGCATTTTGCCTATTCAATCCACTCAAGATTTAGGCATCGTGCTATAAAAGCAAACATATCTGACACTTCTTCAATAACTTTAGCAGTTGGCTTTCCTGCTCCATGGCCAGCCTTGGTGTCAACATGGATGAGAAGAGGATTCGTTTGTTTACGGCTTCGGCCCACAACATACTGCAGAGTAGCAATGAACTTGAGTGAGTGGAGAGGGACCACACGGTCATCATGGTCTGCTGTCAGCAGCAGGGTGGAGGGATACTGGATGCCATCTTCTTCTGGTAGTTTGATGTTATGAAGTGGAGAATACCTGAGAAGAGCACACAAATGTTTACATATTTTCTTCCTCAAGACCCAACAAGGAAGTCCTCTCATACTGAAATCATCCCAGTGGCTTTTGATAGCACTCAGAATCACAGAATGTTAGAGGTTGGAAGGGACCTAGAAAGATCATCTAGTGCAACCCCCCTGCCAGGGCAGGATCACCTAGACGAGGTCACACAGCAATGTGTCCAGGCAGCTCTGCAATGTCTCCAGAGAAGGAGACTCCACAGCCTCCTGGGCAGCCTGGTCCAGTGCTCTGGCACCTGCACTGGAAAGAAGTTCCTCCTCGTGTTAATACTAAACTTCCTGTGGTCCAACTTGCTCCCATTCCCTCTTGTCCTGACACTGGATGCCATTGAGCAGAGCCTGGCTCTCTCCTCCTGACACTCACCCTTAACATATCTATAAACATGAATAAGGTCTCCTCTCAGTCTCCTCTTGTCCAGGCTGAAGAGACCCAGCTCTCTCAGCCTGTCCTCCTAGGGCACATGCTCCACTCCTTTCAGGATCTTGGTGGCCCTGTGCTGGACTCTCTCCAGCAGCTCCCTATCCTTCTGGAGCTGAGGGGCCCACAACTGGACACAGGATTCCAGAATGCTACAGTTCACAGTTGCATCAATCAGGATTGCACCACTAGCAACTGATAAGTGGTAGTGGTCACAGATCTCTGGCTCTCAAACATGATGCAAGTCCATTTCTTTCATTTCAGAGAGGTATATGCATACATCTCACAGAAATGCCAAAAGTATCAGGAATGGGCAAAAGGGAAACTTCAGCAAAAGCTGTCAAGCCCATAGCAGGGAAACGGGGAAACTGAGACGTTATCCCAGCACACAGATGTAATCCAGGTCCGCATGTGGATGGCTTCTTTCCATGCAGATTTGGAAACAATCTCTGATGATAAGTCACAAGTGCTGTACACTTATTGGATTTGCACCCTCCAATATTTAAGTCACCTCTGAACATGCACAAAATGGAAAGAACTGTAAGATTTTCCTGCTTTCAACAGATGACCTTGAATCCTATTTTTGAGCAATGAATAATCTAACTTTCAAAACTTGCTTTCTTTTGAAACAATCTAATTACAATGGGCCCAACTGATCATCTAGTATTTGGATGTGACAGTGTTTTTCTTTCTTTTTTTAAATACATGCTCTAGATCTAGTTAAATCTCAGGGTACTTGTATAGGACATGTAGCTTTTAATATATACACACTATTAAATTTCAGACTAGCCAAACTGTGTGTCTGAAGCATTCTCCTGAAATATCAATCTTCATTATAAAAGGAATACAAATGCAGTAATAGATAAGGTTCCAGAGAAGTATTTTAGAATTATGCCACTTATTCTAACACACTCATTATTAGCCATATCCAACGTGCAGATCATTTCTGTTCTCAGTCAGCTGTCTCCATTTTTCTAAATAAGTAAGTCTTTCCCAACCTCTCAGCAAGGAGTTAAAAAATTAATTAATATCCTGTTATGGTTTACTGCCTTTCAATTTCTACAAATAAATTCTGTATAAAATAATCCACAATGGTGATCACCTCTCCCTCATCCTAAAAAACACAATTTATGTACTGGTTCACTTGAGAATATTCTGTTGCGACAGTCTAAAGCAGTCATTATTCAGAAGGAAAACCTTAAAGCTGCTAGTAGAGCAGGTCTTTGAAAATATGAGCAGTTGACTTAGGCTTGGGGAGGAGTGGCTGCAGAGCTGCCAGGCACAGAGGGACCTAGGGGTGNCTGTTCTATGATTCTATGTTCTATGACTCAACAGGGCTTTGAAGACAGTCTCTCATGCAGAACTGACTTTTAAGGAAACACTGAACTCTCCAAATTCAGTGTGGGAAAGGATGAAATACTTTTTATATGACAACCCGAAACTGTAGAGCAGATCATGCACTTTAACAGCCACAGAAGTAATTAAAGGCACTTACTTGCAGAGCCATTCAAACTGCTCTTTACAGTCAGAGCAGCCATAGTCAGTGGTCCAGGCATGGCCAATAGTGTACTTGTGGAACTTGAGCATGTCCATGACTCCCACTTGGGCAATAGCACAGCCAAACAGGTCTGGGCGCTGGTTAGCACAGGCAGCTGAGCAGCAGAACAACTCTGTTAGGATCCATACCTCAAACAGTTAAGCTTGGCAGTCAAAGGTCCACTGCCAAACTACCAAATAGCTCTCTTTGATAAACTCAGTTTCTTTATAAAAAAACTGTAACATTGTTAAGTTAAAACAATGTGAGAAGAAATATAGATTCCCACATAATACCTGGAGCCAAAAAACCTCAGTATAAAATATTTGCTATAAACCCAACTGCCCTGGAAGAAGACTGCCAGTGAAGAGGAAGTCAAAGAGATTTAAGCAAAACTGAAAGTAAACAGAGAAATGGATAAAAATTGTAGCTCCCAAAGATGGTAAGTTTAAAGTGCTTCAGAGCTGTTTCCCTGTTCTCCAGGCACCAACCAGGCTGTTCTTTGAAAACTGGCTTTAAAGGAGAAATGCATTTTCAAAATATATGAGCTTTTGGATTACTGACTTGAAGTTTCCTAAACCACTCACTGTCTAAACTTTTGAGTATCAACAAATAAAAAGGGCATTAAGGTACACAAGTCCTCCATTTATTGATGAAAGTTTTCTTCCATAATTACTATGTAAATACATATGAAAGGGTTTTGTTAAAAACAGACTGCTACAAATTCAGAGGAATAATCTCATCTTAATAAAGCATACTACTGCTGTATGGCTTTTTTTTTCCTTTTTTTTTATGACTACCACCTTCCTGCTACTGGAAAGGACAATTTCTTTGCGAATAATGCTTGTCTTATACATTTTAAAAATAACCACCCATCTAGCTCAGTGTTCACTTTGTAAGAGTGGCAACTGGCAGATGCTCTGGGAAAAGGTGTTAAGCAAATACTGGGAGATAGCTCCTGAACATGATCAGCTTTTCAACTAGTTGCTGAGGTTTTTCCTGAGTTGGATCTATCTCTTAAACAGCCATCAAAACACATATCCTCTGTAAATAAATCTATTCCCTTCTTTAATGTTTATTCATCTCATGTTCACCACATCCTGTAGCAGTAAGTCCTTCAATTCTGATTTCTGTTGCTTGATTTCAATCTCTTGCCTGCTGAGTTAACAAATTCCTCTGCTTTTGTTGAATTTTAAGAAACGAGCACTGAATTTTTCACATGCTACTACAATGGATCCCAGAATCCCTTTCTTAATTCAGAGCTAATCACTGTGCATCCACACATGGGTATACTCTTTCCCAAATTCTTGTATCTCCTCATGTTTGTCCATTGTGAAAATGGACCATTTATTGTCATTCTTTGCTTCCTGCTAACCAGAATATTGCTATGACACAATCTTGCTTGCAGCTCAGTGAGAACTTTCTTGCCTAGCCTTATGCAAGGGACCTTGTCAAAAGCTTTTGAAAATGCCAGAATAACTCCTCACCTAGATCACTGTTACAAGCACCATATGCTGCCTGACTCCTTCAAACAGCTCTAATAGATCTGCAAGATGTAACTTCAGCCTGCAAAACGACTCCTTAGTCAGCTAGTATTTATTGGTTTCAGTTGGTTCACTCATCAGAGAAGTCAGATTTACTCATCTGCAGTTTGTGGATCACCATGAATCACTTAAAAATTGGCATTACACTTGCCCCCTTCTGTTCCTCAGATATTCAGGCTTAGTTGCCTGCAATTTCCTATCAGAGGCCATGGTGTGCACCATCTGGTCCTGGAAACACACTACTTGTCATCTGATTGAATTATGCCAAAAACCTCTTCTGCTGATGCTTCAGTTTGAATCACCTCAGAGTATTGCCCATGAAGAGAGACTCTGCTGCAGGGAACTCCCCATACTCCTCAGGAGAGAACATCAATACAGATAGACCATTTAGTTGTTCTGCCATTATCTTTCTTTGATGCTCCTTTTACATCTCACTAACTTGTAAGTCCCACAGATCCTCTAGCCAGCTTCCTGCTTCTGATGTGCATAGAAAGCTTTCATTGCTGATCTTTATATTGCAAGCAATTTGCTCATTAGCCTTCTGTGGTCCATCAGTCCCTGTCAGAGTTTAACCTCTACCCTGTTCTCTTCATTCGAATATGATTTCTATTTTCTGAAGCACGTGATTTTTCTTCTGGTCATCTCTGATATGTAACTATGCTAACTCTTCCTGGGTACTTTTTGAGCCTTTTCCATAAGGTGTATATATAGTGCCTTATATAGCTGCCATGTAAAAGCTCTTTATCCTTTAAACTGAAGCTTTTGATCAGATCCCTCTCCTTCATGTTATCTCCTTTCATGAACAGAAATTATATTCTGGTTGGAAAAAAAAACCCAAACAACTATCATAACATTTAATTTTAGTACTCTTCATCACATTTTTATACTCTTAAGTCTCTTGAAGCACTGTGTGTTGCTCGAGATTTTATAAAAAACTGCTGCTCCTAGTTCCCTAAATAGCTACTTCAGTAAGAAATCACTTATGGAGCCACTCATCCATTCCCACTGCATCCCTTTAATTAGTCATCATACTTAATCATATGCATTAATATCCTGTAGGCTGGAAAAAGAACTTATTTGTGAATTTTACTCCTCTACACATACTTTGATGTTTAAAATTCAGTACAAAAGTGAGATTTCAATACCTCAAAACTGTTTGACTAAGCAAATAAAAGGTCAAACACCGCATTTGCATGAAGGAGATTTTCAGCTCACAGCTGTGCTGCTCTACTCAGCTTGGGGATCACACTGCAGGACAAGGAAGTTTTGTTTTGCAGTTGAATGAGGCAAGAGCTCCAGGCTCTGCCTGTAAGTCTGACTAAAAGGAATCAGTATTTTGGGAGAGTGACAATACTCCTCCTTGTCATTTTTTTCTTCAATAAATGAGCACTGAGAAAATCTGGCAATGGGTCCTTGCACCTAAAGTAGGAGTTATGCTTGCTGATGTTGCATGAACAACTATGGAAAAATATAGTTCTGCTTTGATGAAAAAGCACTTAGAAGAATTTCCTAAATTCATCCAATTCTACCCAGTCAAGGAAAATCCCTGTCTGGCTCATCAAGAGCATGGAAATCCAGCTGGATTGCAAGTGTAAGGGAAGGTTTCTAACTGCAGATTTTTCAGAGCAGCAAGGTCTAGATTCCTTACACCTGTCTGCTACTGGATTGACATATGCTCTGCAGATGTCTCTCACCTCCCCTTACCTACAGAAGGGGCCCAGCTGACTTGTTCAGCTAGAAACACAGGGGTTTNGCACCAGGGGCCACAGGAGACCACAAGGGATTTTCAGACTGTGAGCTGGGTGGGATTGAACTCATCCTGACTGACTTGTATTTTACATTTCTCATCACAGACATTCACGATTTTAACTACACAGTGAAAGCAGAGTCAAATTGCTAAGTGTCCCTGTACAAGGGCTTTAAATGCAGGACTGTCATGTTCTCATTTGCCCTCTAAGAACAAGAATGTAAGACTACAGGAAGAATGAAGGAGAAACTCTGAGGAAGGGGGGGTACAGGACACAGGATTCTGGCTTACACTACAGACTACATAGTTTCCTGATGCTACATAACAGTTTCCTGGTTATTCTGTAATTGTTCTGTAATGATTAGCCTTAAGAAAGAAAAAAAATCAAAAATCAAATGTTTTTTAAGTATTCTCTCTTACTATGTGATTCTGCCACAGGGTTAGCTCTACCACACAAAACAGTCATTTTAAGTATGGCTTTTAACAGTCAGCCTTTGCTAGAGAGTGCAGAATCTCAGCAAATGAAGTACAATTGTTTAAATTTAACACCTTAATGCACTGACATTTCAGAACTTTTGAAAAGAAGCTCTCATAAATTTTTATCTGATTGCAGTGACAAACCCAGCACCAAACCCAGGAAATTATGAGCAGTTCTTACCAACTAGGAGGCCTCCATTTGAGCCTCCATTAATAGTCATCTTCTTTGGGGATGTGTAGCCCTCCTTGATGAGGTATTTGGCAGCACACTGAAAGTCATCAAAGCAATTTTGTTTGTTGGCCAAGATACCACCTAGCACACAAAAAACCCAAATCAGTTGATGACACAAAATCCATCTGATAGCATCTCTTTAGAAAAACATATGTGCAAAAATACCTGGGAACAATTCCAGTTTCATGAACATTTTAATAATTGATGCAGCTCAGAAAGACAAAAAAATGAGAGATTCTTTCAACACAAAGAGGGTAGAAGATGGTTCTGTCAATAACTATAATGCTTTCAGAAACTCTGAATTATACATACCTATACTGTGGAGTGAGTTCCAGGTAATGTTCCTAACCAGTGAAATGAAAGCTAAAAGCTTTGCATTGCAAAATATATACAAAATGACCACATACAATCCACTTGAGGTTTGATCTAATTGGACTTTTAACAGCATTAAACTCAGTGACAGTTTCTTAAGGCAATAAGGCTTCAACTTATAAAATGAGCACTTTAATTTCCTGGACATAGAGTATGTGGCTGCTAACAAACCAATCGTCAAATTAAAATTAATGAAGGATACTTCAGCTGTAGCAATAATATCCTGTATCTGCAAGCATATATTGATTCTATTTATGAAACCATTACATATTTAACTTAATTGTGAGGAAATGACCCAGCCAAAGTTACCGCCAATGAAATAGAAAAACTAAAATGTAATGATCTGGGAATACCATTTTGTCTGAGAAAAAGTTATTTTGGATTACCCTTATGGCAAATTGCTGCATCAAAAACCAGTTTTGGTGCATTTGCCTTGCTATCATCTCCAGCAACTTATCCACCAGATTCTTGGGATAAGAATAAGGTGTTACTATTAAATAATGACACCTAATGTTACAGAGATGAGTAGGATTTTTTCCCAGACTTTTCCTCTGGATGCAGAAAATTGCCAACAAAAAGGGAAGTGGATAAAAAGAAGTAAACCAAGAATTGGATAGGAAAAACATGGAGATAAATACATCAGAGTATTAAGAAAAGGGGAAAAAGAGTCTGACAGGGTTTTGTAGTGAGTGACTCCATTTCCCTGCAGCACAAAAGTCAGCTTAAAAAAAGCCAAAAAGGTCAAATGCCTCCCTGCAAGAAACTGGACTCCCTAAGAGAGTGTGGAGAGGAAGACACACTTGTGGAGTTGATTGCTTTCATATGAACTTCAATGACATTCATTAAATATATATATAAAAAGTCTATTCATAAATTGGGCAAAATCAATCTGGAAGAGTAACATTCTGAACTCAAAAGCTCACACCTTCTGCAAGGTTCCACAAATGTTTGTGTTTGGGTTTTCCGTGTGATACCAAGAGACTCTAAATAGTCAGTGTTGCTTGGGGATCTAGAATTGTGGGGCCATGTGCACCTACAGATAATGAAATAGGTATGTGAAAGCATGCCAGGTCTCCTGCAACACAGACAGTTTTTGGAAAGTCAGTTCAAGATAAATAGCTGCATTTTTTATTTCATTTCTTGTCTAGGGAACGTGATCTTGCTTCAGAAAATGCAGTAATTTTCTTGGAAAATACTGAGTTTGTGCAAAACTATTTTAAAGTAAGTTGCAAAAACTAAAACAATCTAATGAAAACCATCAGGTAACACTGGACAAGGTACAGCTCCAACATTTGACTAAGGAAAAAATGTACTTTTCTACAGAGTAAGTAAAAGGCAAAAAGAGATGTGAATATGGAGGAGGGAGAGAAGAGAAAAATGTTGTACGTGCTATTGCTAAGCCTGCAGCTTTGTTCCTGTGCTTGGAAGGATTTACCTTTGTGCCAGGTCTCTCCATATTCACCACCGCCCCTGATGTTGGCCACTGCCAGAACACCCCCCAGGTGCCGCACGAAAATAAGTCTGGACACACTGAGAAACCAAACAGAGAGAGGATTAGCTCCAATTCCCAATTTTTATATCCCCACCACTTTTACAAAAATAGAGGCAAAGATCTCTTCCAAAATCAACAATGAAATCTAGAATGAAGGTCCCATTGGACACAAACCTGAGTAGCCAGGCTTTTTTTTTAATGGTTATCCATGGAAATAAAACCCTCTGTAGCCTTGGGAGAGAAAACAACCAGTGCTGGTCCTTCTTTTCTCCTTTAGGGGAAGCTGCAGTGCTTTTTGAAAAGCTGTAAGAACCTTAAATTCAAAGAAAACATAAGGAATATTCATCCAGGAACTTGTTTGTTATCTTTAAAGGTAAGTAGGCTGCTACTTGTTTGCATTTCCATAGCTGTCTCAGCACAGGATCAGGTAAACCACGTGGCAAGCCTCAGTCCTGACCATCCTGTGGCTGCTTTCTAGCACTTGTGGTCATCTACAAAGAAAATGACTGACTCTTGGTGTTGGTCTGTGGCTGGAATGGCACTTGGACATGGGAACTACTTGTGGAGCATTGCAGTATACAGTAACAGGGATGTGGTCAGATATTTGGATCTGCCAGGTGAAGGGGGAACTGGATGCCCTGCCTTCCAGCATAACTTCTCTATTACAATTTCCTTTCCTTGATTTTTGGAACAAACTTCCTTACTGAGTACTCAATTCTCAGGTTATTATCCATTAGAATGCATTTGAAGGCTTTGTTTTTTTCTTATTTTTCTTTTAGGAAGGCTCAGAAAGGATTGGTTGATACTACAGGGAGAGACTGAGGAGGGAAGTGTGGCCAATTTTGTTTTATTTACATTGTCAGCGGGATAATGTACTTTGATCTGGAGGTGACTACTAGTTCTCTCTGCATTTACTTTTAAGAGACTGTTACAGAACCATATTTTTTATTTTATGAACTGTATAATAAAGGTTTCATGGGGTTCAGGAAGACACAGGTCACTGCTCCCACCTCCCATCTTCCTCTCTTCTGACTGTCAGCTGCACCCTCTCGCTGCTGTTTGCTGGACTCCTACAAGAGTTAATTTTTAGCTTGCCAAATGGCAGAAAACCACCCACTGTGTTTTGTTGGGATAATACTCTGCAATTCTTGTGAGGTAAATCAGCTTAGAAAAGATTCCAGCAAGCACCAGGGCCAATGGATGGGAGATGGAAGGAAGTACTGTGAGATACCTTCTCCTTTTGCCAGCAGACAGCTCATGTTAGCTCTGCAGTATGTGAAATTTTACCCTGAATCAATAGATACATAACATTTACTTTAAAAAAGAAAACATGACAAGTTTTATCCGTTTTCAGCATCTACAATAAACTGTAAGGCATCAGTGCTTGAGCCAAATCTAAAAAGGAATTTAAAAACTATTCTGGTTATATAATTTTGTCTCTTAAAACCCATAGGAAATTTAAAAAGTAGCTTTACAAGGCAGATGAAAAACTTTCCACAAGTCATAGAACACAAGATGGAAAGCCTATTGTTAGACAAGATATTTGCTAGAAAGAAGGAGAAACTGTAAATGCTATTTAGAAATACAATCACAGTGACCTGGAAAAGCAAGCACTACAAAAGATTGCTTGAAATGTGCTTTCTCTCAAGCAAGACTGGTAGCACCTAAACTTAATAGGATTGTTTCATAACAGATTAGTTTTGTGTTGCTGAGCTGCTCTTCTAATAGCTGAAAAACTGCTCTCTGCTCAGTCCTTTGCATTTCTGTTTTCCCCTGCCTTGCCTAGGAGTATTTTTTACATATTCCAGACAATCATTGCCTCTTGGTAAGTCTTTTCAAATTCCCTTGCTGAAGAAATAAGCCCTTTCTATAAAGAAATCATCTCCTGAATAAAGTTTATGGCTTTATGGCTACAAACCCTGTTCTACACACAGCATTTTTGGTTTACAATGTATTGCTTTGCATATGCAGAGCCTGCATCATGTGGATCTCAAGGCAGAATCATCTTTCCTCTTTCCTGATCCTATGGGAACACAGTAGGATTTTGCTCCTGGTGTAATCTCCTCAAAAGTATAGTAAGAAAATACTGTCAAATATCAGCTTGTGATAGCTGTTAATCCTAGATGCTTCAGAAGAAGGTATAAACTACCCTGCTTACCTGTAGCTTGGTGTAATTGATATGTTGAAGCCTCCATATCCATACAAGAAGGCAGGATGAGAACCATCCAATTTAATTCCTTTCTTGTGAATAATAAACATTGGGATCTTAGTACCATCTTTGCTAGGGTAGAAAACCTAAGGGAAGAGAAGAAGAAATCTGAAATGCTGTTATTTTCTTAACTCTCCACAAGTGCTGTTCATAAGCACTTTCATGGTGTCCAATGGGTGAAGTTTTCCAAGCAATCCAACAATTGCCCAGGTCAGGTTCAGTAATGGCCATCACTCACCTGGTGGCATAATAGCTCTGGAAAATGTATCCAAATGAGGCAATACAAAGGGTCTGACAGAATCATTTTTATGTATGTTATCAGTCAATTCTGTTGTGTACAAGGGGGTTTACAGAAATGCTACAAACCCAATACAATTCTCTACAAGGGAAGACTGGTGTGGTGAGAACTCAAGAACTGCATGGTCTATCATACATTAGAGCAGTGATCTGGCAAGGAGAATGAACTAAAATCATATTTCCAATCTAAAATGATCATTTCTAAAAAATGCTCCTTTTGAACAACCCAAAATTTCAGGCACTAGAGAACAGGGGACAGAGAAGAAAGAAGCTCATAGTAGAGTGGTAACTTTGTGAGACCCCACTAAACATTCCATTGTATTGGATAACAGAGAGCTGTATCAGTATCAAATAAACATGTAACACTCTCTGAAGATCTGGTCCTGTACAGCTGAAATCACAGAGGATACCTTTGTATCAGTTGATGCAGCAGTTTTTGCTTGCAAAAAGCAAAGAATTAATTACAAGCAGAAGGCCAAAAATACTTTAAAAGTCACAGTATTTTGGTTTTAATATTAATACATTGGCACTAACATTCCTCAAGGGAGTCACTCCACACACCAGATTCAATTCAAAAGAGTAAACTCTGAATAGCTGATGACACTGTTTCTCACTAAGCCTTGTGAAAACAGCAAAAAGATGTCAACACTTGTACATGCAGTGTGAATCCACCAAAGCAAGTCTGTATCCAGCAAAAGGGAACTAAGCATTGGCCACTCTTTGTTGCATGCTCACAAGCTCTGTGTTTTTAAAGGAAACAGACCTTCCACACTTTGTAAAGCACACAGTCAACAAGATCTATTTCTATAACACAGAAGCCTCAACAGTAATATGAAGCTGTGCAACAGATTTATTCTGAGCATTGCCTGTAATGTGAAACATGTAAATCCATGTGGCATGTTGAAAACAAACTAATCACATTTAATTTTAGTTTAATCATTGCTAAGGAAATGTGAGCAATTTCAAATGAGGCCACATCTACCCCTGAAGGTTTCATCAAAACCTGAACACATATTCCAGGTAAAAGTCAGTATTTTGCAGTTCGCAGTAGATGGAAAAATTCAGAATAAAAGCCTGAAGGCATGTTTACACAGATGAAATCACTGTTTCCAACTACTGCCACAACTACATCTTTACTGACAAGGCACTCATCAGAAGCCACTGCAGTAGAATACAAAGGAATTTCACTTTAAAGTATTTAGCTGAACATTATAAACAAAATATCTGACGGACAGGAGAAGCGCTGAGGCTAGTGCTGAGGAGTTCCAGAAAGACTCCCCTTTGAAATGCCATCCATCAACTCCAGTTGTTGCTGGCAATTCACACAGAGAGCAGCTGGCCCTCCCATGTTCCCAGCAACTTACTGCTGTTGGTCAGTCCTCTGCTGATAATTCAAGGATGCCACTAACTTCACTGCTTCTTTGTGAACAAGGGACTTTGAAAACAAACAACCCACAAAACCAACAAACACCTCTGAAGGATGATTTCAGTAGGCCTTTTATCATCATGTTAAGATTAAATAACATACCATTAAATGAAAACACAAGAAGTGATGCATGTCAAGTGGCATGTGCAATTTAAGAGTTTTCATTCCTATCTTTGCTAAAATAATGGTTACCTCTCCCTCCAAGATAAAACAGGAGGGGGTGGAAATCAATTCAGTGAGACAGAGATATGTGAAGCTATTTAAGCTTCTCCAAGACTATTCCAACAACTGATTCAATCTCACCTTTAAATTAGGTGTTATCTCTGAAGCAAGTCCAATGATTTATTCATGTGGTGAATAAAGGGACATGCTTCTATCTCAAAGATGAAGGTAAACTGGAAAGGGCAAGCCCTAAAAAGAAGAATTTCTCAAGATGGTATTTCATGCCTAATTTTAGAAGGTGTCAGCTTTTACAGCAGTAAATGCTCATAGAAGGGAAATTCTGTTTTCTGCTTTATCACACACAGGAGTGATCCACTTGAACAGGTCACACTCTATTACTCATATGTTTTCAAACAAAGACTCATGTCACATCAGCACATATGCGAAGAGAAAGAATTAGCAAAGTGATTTGAGAGGGAAAAGGATGGAGAGCAATGCCTCAGGTATATTATTATGAATGCTGAAACTCACCATTCAAGGAGGGCTATGTTAAAAATAAATATTTTCAGTCTGTAGGAAGGCACCAGCAGTGCTGTGTGGTTTGTCAGGGCACTCCTGCTGTGTGCAACCCTTTGTGCTATTCTAGGAGCAGCACAACAGCCCTGAAATAGTTGTAGCTCACTTGGTCTCACACTAATGTCCCTATCTGTCACATGGCAGAGGGGGCTCAGGGCCAGAAAAAAATCACTTTCCATTCAGATACTGGAACCTGAGGCATAAATTGATAGCTCCTCTTTTTCTTATGATCCAGAGAGAAAGCAACACTGTTCATACAATTACTCATTACTATAAACTACATGAAGATTAAGCTATACAAGCTACGTTAACAACAATCTTAGGCATTCTTCTTTAGTGCATACACATACGTTTATAGTGGTTTTGGTTTGGGTTATTTTGTGTGTGTGTTCTTTTTATTTAGTTGGTTGTTTTTTTAACTTGGCATTTGAAAGCAATTTACACTTCATTCTCACCCCCCCAAAAGAAAATAGAAGTTTACAGAGTAAGTTTTAGAAGTAAATACAGCTCATGGTTATGTGAGAGGATCTGTAAATTTACTTCAGTGTTAAGTAGAATAAAAGATCTATAGATTCACTCCTGAGGAGGGCTTTGTCATTCTAATTATTTTTTTCTTTAAATGTGCAGTATTTATGTTAGGTGAACCTTCATTTAGGCAAGCGGGGGACAATCACAGCCAACACTGGAGACATACACCTAAATTTAGAAAGACACTAACTTTATCCACTTCTGCAGTGACAAGAAATGTCCTCTCCACCTCAAGCCACCAGGAGACAAAACTAAGTATTTCAGCTTTTGAAAAGCTAAGAGGACTTGAAAGTGAGAGGTTGAAGACAAAGTTTTTCTATCATTTGTCAGTAGAGATAATATAACCAGACACTGAGACACACAGACAGAACTAAAAATAATTCTGGCAGTCATCCAGAACTTCTCTTGTGAGTAAACATGAAACCAGTACCTTTGAGTATTAAAAGCAGTGATACAATCATCACAACACAAAGAAATAAAACTCATCTCCCTGAATATTCCCATCATGCCACATAATTAAAAAGTACCTAAAACTACTGAAACTGCACAGAAACTTCCAGTTTTAAAAATTAAAACACTCAGCAATTTTTGAGTATTCAGTTTCAATGTTTCTTTCAGAAATGTTTTCTCTGTTTCTATAACAGATTAAAAGCTGTATATAATAGTAACTGTTTGAGGGGAAAAGCGCGTGTACACCTGAAATCATCTGAATTTTACAAAGTAAAAAATCCTTTTAAGTAAAAAAAACCCCAAACTTGTACAGATTTAAAATTAACCTTATAAAGATAAATTTCAACACAGGTTTTGAAATACTGCTGTAAAACACAAAAATTAATCTTATTCAAATTGGTCTAATGCATGTATTTTTAAGCTGTGAGCAACATCTGAATGTCTAGTAACCTTTTATAATTTCTTTGACTTGCTCATTAATGGCAAAGAGAATTAAAAACCAATTAAGAAGTGATTAGTTTGGTTTTTCAGAAAGAATTATTTCCTGCAGATAATACATTAATTTTACATATGAAAAGAAACTTTGAATTCTGGGTCTTGAAAACACTCCCTAAGTCACAGTGCGCTAATTATTCTTAGAAAGTCACTAGTGCTTCTAAAAATGCCTCTCTCAACCTCTCTTTCAAGATTAGGTCTTACATACCAGACATATCAGTTCTTTCCACGTCTTTGTGTGCTTGATCAAAACCAGGTAATAGTCACACTTGTCATGAGACTGACATACGTTGTGCCAAATGCCAAAGAATTTTACAGAGAGTAACTAAAAGTCATATAAATCATGCTGGAATACTCCTTATTAAAAATGTGTCCTCAAGAACTTATGTTTAATATCACCATGACAATGCCTTTATAATCAGTGCTGTTCCAATCATAGAATAGAATCATAGAACAGTTCCAGCTGGAAGAGACCTTGGAGATCATCCAGTCCAGCCTTTGTCCTAGCCCTATCAACTTGCTAAATGATGCCCCCCAATGCAACATCTACCTGTCTCTTCAACACCTCTAGGGATGGGGACTCAAGCACCTCCCTGGGCAGCCTGTTCCAATGGCTGACAACCCTTGCAGCAAAGAAATTCCTCCTAATGTCTAGTCTGAACCTCCCCTGGTGCAATTTCCATCCATTTCCCCTTGTCCTATCACTCTCCACCAGGGAGAACAGACCAGTCCCTGCCTCTCTACAACCTCCCTTCAGGTAGTTCTAGAGAGCCATGAGGTCTCCCCTCAACCTTCTCTTTTCCAGGCTAAACAGGCCCAGATCCCTGAGTCTTTCCTCATAAGGCTTATGTTCTAAGCCCTTTAGCAGCTTGGTAGCCTCTGTGCTCTCTCCAGCACCTCAATGTCCCTCTTGTAGTGAGGGGCCCAAAACTGGATGCAGTACTCGAGGTGAGGCCTCCTCAAAGCTGAGTAAAGGGGCAGGATCACCTCCCTGCTGTAGTAAATTACACAGCATCATACATGTTTTCCTAAATATCACAAATGCTTTGTTAATGGTTCATCATTCAAAAAACCCAACCCAACTATCTTTGAAAGATGACTGAATGAGTAAACTTAAGGGAGTAGTCCAAGGAGAAAGTTCTTATGCACAGATGGTGGCATCAGGGTGCTGAAACCTCTATTAAGGTACAGAGACTACAATGCCTGAGGCTGAACAAAGCTACACAGCAACACTTCCCATAGACAAATCCTAATAGCTGCTACTCAGTGCTTCAGAAAGGCAAGTCACCAAGATCCTGTCCTCACACCAGCAAGTCTGAACACTTTAGCACTGGCAGGCAGGGAGAAATCCTCTCCTTGAGATGCCAGGGCAGGAACTTCATCAGTTCAAACAAAATCAAGTGCTGCCTTCCACAACCACCCCCCCACAGCCCATTCAATCCCTCATCACCTCTGACCTTACAAAAAACCCTGATACTAGCCTGAGGCTAAAGACTATGTAGTACATCACAAACAAAACACCTTATTTATTGCAGCAGTGGTGGTATGGAACCAAGTGTAAGACCACCAGTGGCTCCATGGGGAGCTCTGACAGCCAGCCAGTGGCCACCTGTAAGAGCAGCTCTTACTAACCACCAATTTTTGGATTCTATATAAAGTATGAACCATAAGTCAGGAGAAGTAATAGGGAACTATTACCATTACACAGCAAATCCACAGCATCTGAGGTTTCCTTTCTTCAGAGGGGAATCCTCATCAATCTCCTTTAAGCCTCTTAAATTAGCTTCAAAGCAATTCTGTGTGGGTTGCAGAGCTTGCTCAATACAGAACTGGAGAGGGGCCAAAGTAACTCAGCGCAGTAAAGATCCATGCAGGTAAAACCCAGAAAGAAGAACACTCACTACAGACATTTGCAAAAGCACTATGAAAATAATCAGGAAAGCTTTCAGAAGAAACTGTTTCACCACCCACTGGAACAAAAAGCAGCCTCATGCTGGCAGAGGCAAAGTGCCAGGAGATGGTCTTTTAGAAGAAATGCCTCCTTACTAAGTTCAGCTGCCTAGCTGCAAATGACTGCAGAGAGGTCCTTCAGAGGGCACTGGGAGAAGAGAAGGGAAGGGAAGATGAAAATACAGCTGAAAGTTCAGAGATTCTGCAAGACCAGCATGGCAGAAATTGCTTTCATATCACACACTTCTGGATTAGTTAAAAGGCAGCATTCCTTTTACACTTCACTTTTACAACCTGAAAGACTTCTTCCCTCTTCTCTCAATGGTCTCTGCTCCTTTTATTCAGCGTGATCTCAGAGCTTCCTGCAGCAGAGTAATTAGCCATCTTCAGTTATCTTCTCTCATCAATTTGTGTTAAAGAAAGCTTTGTGTAGAGCACAGAGACAGCCAGAAAACATTTACCTGCTGAGTTAAACATACATTGTAGCCATGTTAAACAGAAATGTTCCAGGGGCCTTTGTAAGTCACAGTCTCTTTCTTGAGAGGTTAGGCATTCAGAAATGTATTACTCTGAAGTAGTACAGCATGAGATAAGCAAAGAGCTGTCTCAGTGGAACTAGCACACTAGTATAAATAAAAACACAAGTAACAGCTGCTGGCTACTGCAATTTCTTCCATTAAACCAAGTTTTAGTTCATTGAGAAAACTGCTCTGACAGAAGACAACTCACTGTAATACTGTTAGGCATTAGAAAGTAAACACTACTCATATTTACCATGCTGGAAATCAGTTCAACTTGTAATGAGAAACACTGCAAGAATAAAAATGTAGAGGTAATTTACCATGAGGTAAGCAAGAGGAAGAACTTACCTTATGCAAGCTACTCTACAATAACTATTCTTATTTATGGTTTTGTGCTATGGCAGATGCACACATCTAATCCAATATGCTGAGAAAAAGAGATATATTCACTCAAACACTAACTGGCTAATTCAGCTTTTCTGTTTCTGACTCCATCTTGCTCAAAACTTGCTAGGTCATCTCTGCTGTTGAGCTTTTACAAGCTTCAAAAAGGTGAGACAACCACTGCTGGTTTTGGTCCCAAACACAGCATCTACACAGTTCAGGGTGCTCAAATTTCACCTGTAAACCTGTATCCACAACTTCTTGCATGGAACAAATTCAGTCTTGACACTGGTGATGTCAAGTGCCCAGCTTGTTGGTGTCAAGGCCCAAAGGGGACCCACATATTCCACTTATATTGCCAAGAAGCTTTATTTCTGACTTTCAATAGCTGGACAATTTTAGAGCACTCTGCTCTCTCTTCCTTAGAGAATGATACCATGTTTATAGATGTCAAGCTGGCTTCCCAAACCCAGAGGTGTTATATAGCACTAAACATGTGCAAAAATTCTGTACGTGGCTAGTACAATATTGAAAAATAGCTCATAGTCTTCATTCCTACTTTTTGGTTTGAAAACAAAGCTCATCTACACTGGACAATGCATGTTTCAAAATCAGTCCCAGACCACTTATCCTGGGAGCATTTATTCTGACAGAAACAGGTCACTCAAAAGTCTTGTGAAGCACTTCCATATATGGCTTCTCACTCAAATTCGAGCTACAAATATTTTAGTTTCTGAGATTTAAGTTGGAATTTAAAGTTACCCATTTGTGTCCCTACAACATTAAAAAAAAGAAACCCTGAAGTGGCAGAAAAAAAATCCCTCAAGAATAGTCAAGGATAAACTGATGTGCTAGCTTAGAAGAAAATAATTCTATGGACCAGATGCTATTAATTTCAACAGTTTTGTCTTGGTGAGCACCTCCCTGCTGTGGAGGCAGCATTTCTACAGCTCATCTATTGTTTTCGGATTTGCAGTGTTGTACAATGGAGAAAAATCACCCAGTGAGTAGCAAGAAGTAGAAGAGAATGATGAGAAAGTTTTTGTGATGCTATTGTAACAATACTTATGGAAAAGATTAAACCAAAACCAGTATAAAGTTTCATCATCCTCATATCATCATTGGCGATTCAGAACTTAAATCAGTCCAACAGTTTAACTACCTAGGCAGCCTCATGTCCTTGGATGGTAAGATTGACGGAGAGATAGACAATAGGCTAGCAAAGGCATAGAGTGCTTTGGGAAAACTCTAGAAAAGAGTCTGGCCAAATAAAACACTTGANGCTCTTGTCTGTCCCAAATTGGCCTTTGCAGCCAGCAGCACTTGGAAAAAGTGCTTGGGAAGAGCGTGGATGGAGCCCTCCCTGGAGCTTCATTCACAAAGCCTGGCCATGATAAGCAGGAACACCAGGAAGTGTGCTGCTGCAGCCCTGTGATACTGCTGGAATAAGGAGGTGAAAAATGAACAAAAGTGGAATGCCTTTTTTTTTTTTTGAAAGCTATAAGACTAAAGACAGCTTGCAGCAATTTTTTCTTTCTTGGGCAAAATATGAACAAGACAGCAAAATTCAACAAACTTGTATCAGTCCTAAGGAATTCAACTACTAATAAATCAACAGATCAAATATCTAAAGATGTCAAGCCAACTGCAGTGAGTGCTAACAGTTCAAAAAACACCAGTAAGTAGAATGAAAAAGAGGTGTTCCTATTGCTGAAAGACTCCCTGGTTTTAGGCAGTCTAGCATTATGCTTTGAAACTTTCCTATATCCTGCCTATATTTAGCCATTAGCAGTGATTACTGTGCACTACTATAAAAAAATAATTGACAAATTGGCTTAAAAGCAAACAGTTCAGAGAGCTGTCAGGGAGAATTGATGTATCAATTTTTCCCTGTCTGTAAGAATAGCAAGCCACAACTAAGGAAAACATCTAGTTCTCTGTATCATAAATCTACACAGTTGAAAAACTAGTTACTATGAATAATAATGACATTTCTAAGTGGCTTCCCTTGTTCCATAAATTTTCTAGGAGATGTCTTAAGGACAAAGCAGAAATAATTAACCTAAGGAAAGATGATATTCTATCAGTACCTCTGGGCAGCACTGATAAAATCAAATCAACTGCTAAATGAAGATGCAAACTAGATTACCCTTAATAAAACTGCACACTGATGAATTTGTACTGGATCATAAGCAGACAAAACCCCACAGAAAAAAACCTCATATAATTAGTGACTGAACTGTTTCTGGGTAAAAAGTGAACTGCTACCTTCCTTCCTTCCTTTTTCGTGGATAAAAACCCATTCCTTCGGAATGTCTAAGTATTTTGTATTTTTGAAATTTTTACTACTTTTGCTGAGGGTGAACAATAAAAACTCTCCTCAAGGATCCCACTCAAATGTGTTCCACTAACACAAGTTCACAATTGCATTTCTGGGTATTTATGGAAACACTTTGTGTTTAGTTGTCCTTTCTCTTCACTAGGGAATGACAATGTAAGAAAAATCAGCCACCAAATCTGTTTAGGAAAAAGTTATTGACTAAGAAGCTTTTTTAGCTCTGCCTTACCTGTTATTAGTGCAAATTACTTTTTCTGTGTGGTATAAATGGAGACTATGCTGTTGAAAAGAGTCCAGCAGCAACCCCAGTATATTATTAAGAGGTATGCCTGTGCCACAGAACACTGATAACAGAGGCTCTCCAAAACATCCTCATTTCTAGTTAATAAAAATTATTTTCTCAGCACAAACTGAACTGCTGATAACTATTATATAATCATCTTGGTTAATCTGCATCCTTTTCTATGGTAATCATGTTCACAGTGAAAGCAAGAGCTGTAGCTTTAGTTTACAAGATATGCTATCATTTGCTTTCCTCTTTCCCTTTAAAGTGCAGAGCCTGCTCCAAGCAGTGGCCACACAGCCTCATCTCCTTTGCAGAGGTTCCCAGCTTATGAGCAGGTTAGTCACATTAAGTCTGAACCAAGTCTATGCAAGATCTCACCAACATGTCACATTGCTGTTTTCCACTCTCAGCTCTATTAATCTTTTTTCCACCATGGTGATGAACGCTAATTAATAATGATGACAACAAAAATCCTACTCCACCAAGCAGCTTTGGCCCTGAGTGAAGACAGCAAGTATCATTTTACTGGGCTGTGGTGATATATACCAGAAGTTTATCTGCATTTTCCACTAGTTTTAAGTATTACCAATTCTAAGTAGGTTTTGTCTCCTGTATGTAGCTAATGCATAGTTATCACAGTTTCTCTGTCCTGCCTTCAGGCTGTGGTTGGGAAGGGCCCTGCAATGGCTTCTGCATTTCTATGCCATCCAGCACACTGCTGAACATGCTCCAGGACTAAGACTCCAAAGTGCTGTGAGAACACAAGTAAATAAAGGATGTTCTCTGCAGGCTGCTGTACTACATTAAACCTTTGTGTATCAGTTATATGCCAAACCTAATAAATGACTGCACAAACTACTCACCAACTTGTGTGTGCTTGGAGGCCTGTAGCTCTGAAATTCTCTGCCAGAGTTGTTTCTATTCTGAAAACACCCCAGTTCCCTGGCAGCCTACACGGACAGCACTCAGCATGAGAGATACAGCCTCTGTAAAATTTTAAATGGAATATGGAGCTGCAGGGAAGCTTAATTGCTAAATGGAAACAGAGGGTGCAGCAGAAAAGAGGGGACAAGGAAGTGTTTTCTGTTACGAGTAACAAACAGAAGGCAAAACTACCTAAAAAAGTCAAATGCAATCCAATAAGGCCAGAAATGCAATATACTGTACTCTGACAGGTGCAATCACAGTACAGGACAGGGAACTGCTAACTAAAAAATAATTCAGAAAACTACCTTGGACTTACAGTGCATGCTAAATTGAACTTGAACAAACAGTGAATTGTTAGGGAAAGGCAAACCTTCTACTGAGATATGTAAGTCAAAGTCTAACCCACAAGATGTGTGAAGTTACCCCTTCTGCTATGCTCAACATCTGCAAAGCCTGAGCTAGAGTGCTGTGTTCCATTCAAACCATGGCACACTGCATGCTGAGCAATCAAAGAGACTCCAGGGAGAGCAAGGAGAGTTGGTTGGACACCCAGAAACTACAGTCCACTAGAAAAACTGAACAGAGTGCAGGTTTGGTTTTGTTTATTTTTAGTATAAGTGAAAAAAAAAAGATGCAGGGACAGTCTCTATATATGCAACTAGAAGAGCATTCCTCCTGTTCCCTGCCTGTGAGGGACACAAAGCAATGCAGTTCAACTGTGCCAAGGGAATTTGGGTGAGACCTTGTGGTAGACAACCTGCTCTCTGCAAAAGCATTTAACAGCAAATACAGTGAGACACTGGGACAGTTTGCCTAGGGAGACTGAAGGCTTTTAAGCACAAGGCAAACAAAAGCCTGTTGGGAATGGTACAGGCAGAAGTGACGTGCCACAGAGCCCAGGACAGAACAGCATGCCCTAGCCTTGATAGCCATGACTGGCAGCTTTGGGACACGAGTACATACCCATGTTACCACCACACCCAACCACATTCAGGCACTGTAGTTTCTTCCCTTTACCACTTTTCTGTCCCTTAGTTATTGTAGCAGCTCTGCTACAAGTTTTTCTGTTCACAACTACAACTGCCTGCTGGGGAGTGAACAGCTGGTTCCTGTCTTCTTGCAGGAAAAGCCAGTATCCTGCCTCTTGGACTGCAATGGATTAGATGAGCTTCTGTTTCTCACCCATATTTTGTATGATTTCAAAAAGTGAGGTTTCAAAAGCAGAAGAAAAGACAAAGACTGAAAAAGAGCAAGAGCCTCCTTTCTCACTACTTTTTACCTTTCATAAAATCATGATTGTTTGAGAAATGTGAAGGCCATCCAGGGAGTTTACATATTTAATGAAATCTACAGGAGCAGCTGAGGAGAACAGAGAGACATTCCAAAAATCTACCACCTTCATTAAGAATCTGTATTAGTTACATTGCAGATGATGTTTTGATATTAAAAATTTAAATGTTAAAAACAAAAAGAAACCATTTTAAAGTTTGTCCATATATATATTACAGATGTGTGAACACCTATAAACAAGAGTGCACAATATCTTATTCTCAAACAGTATGGGCTTCACTAACAAGTAAACAACTGTCATTACTATTGTTCTGCAAATCTGCTTCAATTTAAAAGCTATCCTGGGGCACAGACAGATACATACTTGCATATATAACTCTTACTAAACATAAATCCCCTTCTTTAGGAACCTAATGACTGTTGAACAGACTTCTATGACACAGCTAGCACAGTACTGAAAAAGACAACCAGAAAAGTTTAGTTATCTTGGTAGTAAAAGAACTCAATGCACTGCTCAACTACTGGCCCACACCAGTGGAACTGACAACTGCAATCATCTCATGATCACTTTGCCAGCTGTGTGAATAAAACCAGTGACTGTGGTCCCAGGGTGATCTGTCCTCAATGCAGCATTCTCATCACAATTTGACACCCTCCATGAGTAATGGGTAGGCAGATGGACAGAAAAATTCCCCCACTTACAGAGGAGAACTCTCATTCTGAACAATGCTGGCATGCGTAAGTTGGACATTCAGCCTCCAAAAAGGGATAGAAAAAGTGGTAGCTACTGCTTCTTTCTTTCAGTAGAGAACTATACATGCAGCCCTTTGATATGATGAAACTTTCCATTTTTCTGACTGCTTGGTCTAAGCAAGAATTAAATAGCCATAAAGAAGCTTCAGAGCATTTTTTTCTGGAATCATCCTGTATGTTTGATCCTCCACCACTAATTTAATTGGCTGTTCAACTGGTATCATACAAGACACACTAACACCAAACTGCTCAAAAGACAGTGTTCTGCCAGCATTTAATACTATTAGAGATACTGAGAGTGGGGTTTTTTTTATTGATGCTGAACTTCTGTGAACTGCTACTTGTGTAAGACTTTAATAATTGGCTTTGTTAAATTTTCAAACCATATCTGAAGACTCAACTCTGAGGATCAGGAATAAAAGAGGAAAAGCAAACCATCAAAACATACTCCCAGTGCAACACCTCATCAATGTGCAAACATGGGCAAATTTCATTCTGTAGAATGAAGCTAATAATACTCACTACCTTTGAGAAATAACATTGATATGCTTACACAAAAGGGAGAAGGAAAGTTGAAAGAAGATTCTCATTAAATAAAATTCTTAGTTTTCTTGTGAGTAAGGGAGTTAATTAAAATAATAATGTGTTCATGGTTAATTACTGGAGGTGGGATCAATCACACGAGTGAATATGAAAGCTGAAGAAAAAAAGACAAGGGAAGAAATCTTCAGTGATTTGTTTAGAAAGAGGACAAGCAACAAGCATTTTCACTAGCACAACATTCTCATTTTAATCTCTCTATATGAGCAAAGAATTTACCTACTGAGATTCCTGAAGGCTTAAACAGGTATGTTCATTTAAGGTGTTGGAGTGAATGGCTTTTAAAATATTCTTCCTGATGGCAAAATGTATTTCATCATTTACTGTAAAAATCAAAAGTTTTTTTAATTTGCAATTTGCCATTAACAATCCAATAATTTCAGAAATGAGAGGCTGCAAACCAATCATTTGAGCTCCATTACAATAGCTTAAGTTCTTGTTTAAACCCCTCTGTGCTATGCTCAATAGTTACAGCTCTGTTTTCATCTGTGTTATTTCACCTCGTGTTTCAAGGAATTCTAAGAAATAAAGGGAGCAACAGGATGTAGCCTGAGATCAAGCATGCCAATTAACATCTCCATTCACTAGAAAAGTGGAAAACAAACCACTGTGAGTTCAAGCAAAAGTTCTGCTAAATAAGGCATACGAATAGTATTTCACAATGAGTTTTAAACTACTAAGCAATCACACCTCTCTTGTAGGCTTTAGAACACATGAACATTTTTATAATGTCTTGAGCATGAAGGTTCTACAGACTAACATTTTTAAAAGCTCTTCAATTCCCTGCATCTTCAGTAGAAAAATAAGCAATCTAAAACTAAAAGCTTGGAACTAGTGAATCATAAAGCCTGTATGATGATCCAAATGAACACTGAGACTGACATTTTAGTATTATCCCCCACTGTGTGGTCTGGTATTGTGCTAACTCTTCCTAAGAGCAGTTCTGCACTCCTCCATCCCAAACCACGTTTCCATTGTTCTCCCAATGTCCTAAGCTGTGCAGCAATCCCCTCTAGTATATAAGAATTGGATAAAGCAACCCCAGACACTTAGACCTTAAAACAGCATTTGAACTGGATGGATGAAGAAAGCAATATAAAGTCCTGTCGCTTCATCCTCTTACTTGCAATATAGAGATCTGGTTCCTACTCCAGACACTTAAGGAATATCATGGTTTGTGAGAATTACTGGTGTGAATTAACTGAAATGCATTGGATGGGGCTGCTTAAGTATAATGGGTGTAGAGTCAACTGCTGCTCCTCTGCTCAGGCAGAAGGATTTCAAAGTTCAGAAGCATGTAAGGTCATTATGGGGAATCCTTCATATGATACTCTTCTAGACATAAAGTCCTTCATACTGACAAATTATCCCCTTACAATGGAGTGTACTGTGGCTGCATATTTAATATACAATCTCTTGGCTTTCAAGAAATACAGCACTTGAAAACTAGAGGACTACATTTTCAGTTAGTGTTCTTAACTGACTTGCAATTAGAAGAGGTAATGCCAGATTAAAGTGGTGTTTCTAACTACCACATGCCAAGGATGTAAGATGCTAAATTCACACAGGCAAACAGCCAACACTGCCACAGTTGTCACTGTGATTTTGTGATGTCCTCCAGACCGAGATTGTTGTCTAAATGCCAAAACCAGCGCCATTGCCAAAACACTAGCTGAAGACTTCAGTCTTCTTCCTGGGAGCTCTGATGGAAGCAGCTCAAAGCTCACTTTCCCCCTGCAAAAGGGTAAGTGTCTGCCACACTGTGGCAAGCAATAAAACTGGTGCATGTTGTTCGTATTCTCTCCTCCCCCCAATATTTCTTCATCTTCTTCTTTATGCAATATGGAACCACAAGGAAATAAAAGGAACACAATAGAAACAAACAACAATAAGTAACTTGCCTGCCCAAAGGATTAATTCTACCCTCTCATCCCATGAGATCAAGGCAGGATTCAAACCTCAAATACTGTTAGAAGCAAGAAAGTCCAAATCCTCAAAAGACAATCCCATTTTGGCTGTGCTGGATGCTCAGGTGGGAGAAGGAACAATGCTACAACAACTTGCTCCTCTAGAGAAAAGGGGAGAATTCTTTTGTCTCTGCTCAGAAACAATGTAAAAAGTACACACCTTTCTTCTCTGGTATGGGAGTGCTTTTTCTCAACTGAGAGAGATTCAGAGCTACAGCATTTCTCTCCAAGCTCCACTGATCCAGTCACATATACATAGATAAGGAAAACAAACAACAGGAATATCATCTCTAGAACCACACTGAAAAAAACAATGATGACATTAGCTCTTGCACTGCTAAGCAGTTGAGCTTACTACAGCTTTCACAAAGGACTGCTTTCCTCTGCTGCCCTCTGTTACTTTTCATTTGAATGAGGGAATCCAGTGCTCATGGAATGCCACCCCCAGCAGCGGCGAGATCCAGGAATAGCGTGGGCAGGTGCTGTGCACAAGTTTCTCCCACAACTCTGCCAATCAACCTCAAGCCTGACTCATCTTCTCTCAGGGTTGTATTTTCTTGAAACAGAGATTAACTACTGTCCCAAACTGTATAGTGTAAAGTTTCACTAGGAATTAGAATAATTGCAGACAAATGTTCCCTTCCAGTAAATCATAACTTGAAATCAGTGCTGTAAGGGCCTGAAGATGGGGTGAAAGACTAAACCATAAAAACAGTAAACTTCTCATGAAAATTAATTCACCTATAAAAACAATCTCTGCAAAAGAAAGAGGAAGACATTAACCCCAGCCCCAAGAAAAGAAATTTTCAAGACTTTTGCCTTCTTTCATCTCTGCAACAATAACTAAACTGCAGCTGCTTTGAAATCAAACTAAGTTGTAAAACTCTGTTGTGTTATTCTTCTGCAAGAGCTAATCCAAAGTGCATCTGTCAATAGCAACATCTATTTCTGGTCCATTGCAAACTATTTTAAGGATAGTACTGGAAGGTATTCAAAGAATGGCAAAAGGAGCCAAACAACATTTTTATTGCTGCAATTTCAACACTTATAAGCCTGCATATCAGCCTAAAAAGAGATGAGTTGTGAGCCAGGCGAAACGACTTTATCCATGACTGAGTGTCACTGTGAGGTGTTAATGTGGAGAGGGATGTCAAAACTTAGCTGGCAGCATTGCTAAGACAAAACAAAGGCTTTTTATTGAAAGCAGCAGGTGAATTTTTTATATAGCAAATAGCCTACAGCAAGTTCCTGCAAAAGTGTGTTTTCCATTCAACAAAAGTAGCCAGGATAAATTTTTGATGTGTGGTAAGTATTTTAAACAATTTGACTTCTTCCTAAAGGTCATAACCCTTCAAGGTAAGGGCAAACACACAAGCTGTTGCAGGGTGACACACAGAGCCAACAACTTACAGGTCTGGTGGAAATGTCAGGTATATTCAAACAGCTCTCCCTTCAGTGCAAGAGAAGTTGGCTAACTTGTTCTTACTTTGGGCTGCCATGGTGTAAGAACTTTAGGTATTACAAAGGAGTTGCTCTACCATAGATTGACTTAGTGTAGTAAATTAATCACTGGTCTGCACTGCACAGCATCTATGGAATACTGTAAGTGTATCCAAAAGAGCAAAAACCAAGCACTATGGCATTTTCCAATTGCCATTAATTCAGGTTTCATATACACAACACCTTACACTTCAGTTCAAATCTTAACTCAGCTGCATTCAAAAACTGCTAAAGAACAACATTATAGTTTTGTGTATGCTATACAGACAAAGCTAGCAAGAATGCTAGTCTTAGGTATTTCTTCAGGTATATGAGAACTAAAGGAAGAACCTTGGCAGGTGAGTTGCCTGTCACTAAGGACACAGATCAGGACAGAGCCAGCAACATTTTTTTTCACTACATAGTAATCCTGATGAAAATTAAAATTAGGAAATAAATTCTGCAGTGTTGTTCATTCTCAATCTTTGCCTATTCTCAGCATATTTCTTGCATTCTTCATTTAGAGTTTCTTTCACAGTTCCCCACAATGTTGCCTGAGTTTTGCAAAGCTTTCCCCTAGGTTAACAGCCATTTATAGACTGTTTGATAAACTGCCATCTCCCTTTTCCTCCTCCAAGCAGACAGATCATCAATGGTCCAAGCAGGACCTCACAAATGTAAACACAGGCTGAGTTACTACAAAGGGGATCAAGCAGTCCCAGCTCTGTCCTGACAAACAGCCTCTTTCACAGCTCAGCTGAGATTCCTCCATGGATCTAAATGATATGGGAAACTGATTTTCAAGATGTTGCACACTGAGATCATTTCTACCAAAGGCAAAAGTGGGTAAGTGGTGAGCCAAGAGTGCTCTTTACAAGCACTGATCCCAGTGTACCTACATAAGTCACATTTCCTCAGAGCTGGTACTGAGCAGGAGTGAGTAAAGAGAAAACCAGAAACAGTAGCATTGACTTCCACCCCATTACAGTCCAGCAATGAAGCTCTGCCAGTGATTTACAAAGTGAAGGTTTCCAAGAACATAGCAACAGCATGCTTCCTCCTTCAAGTTATTTGTATTACTGCTCTACTTTACCTTAATTTAGCATGTAATTGATTTAAATGTAAAACGAGATTTTGTTTTTCCAGACATTTATTTCATAAAAATTGATTTACTAGAAAAATACATTATTTCTAATTTATGGCAACCCCTTCTAAACTTTTTAATTACATGGGTATTTGTGTTCCATTATTATCCTTCTGAGTTTGATAGCAGTATAATAATTGTATCAAGTTCTTTCCTAAAAGAATGCTGTTTCCTTTTTCTTTTTCAACTCACTATGCCCTGAAGTTATCCTGTGGAAGTCCCTTAATGAATTTGAGCAAAGCCATAAAAACACATTTTCTGTGAGAACATTTCCAGCAAACTGTCCTCTACAACACTCTTATTTCTGTCTGGAGACAGAGACAAACAGATGGGGCTGTTTACAACCACCTTCTCTACACAAACTCCTGTTTTTATGCTTCTAGAGAAACTGCCCTGTGTTTGTGTCAGAGGCAAAATTAAAACCAACGTATTAAGAATAATATCTAATCTCCTTTAAAAATTCCATCCCATACTATCACACTGTTACTTAACTTTATCTCCTAGGTAATTTCACCTTTTTCCAGAGTAAGCTTATTTAAGTTCCACTTTAGGCACTGGATTTTTTTTATACCTTTGTCTACAAATAAAAAATACTCTATTCTACTGTTACTCTACAGGTGCAAAATCCCACAGAAGTACTTCAACTGATAATGGAAATTCACAGGACAGGACTACAGCTAGTCCGAAGTAAAAATCTCAAATGGCCATTGGACACAGCACAAGCCATTTCACTCCTGTGATTATTATGCCACACTGCTTGTTCCTGTAGATACAAAGGAAGCTCTGGGAGACCAGCTGACACAGCCTACCCAAGTTCAGATTCTGTACTGGGACAAATCCCTCCCTAGTTACCAGATGCCATACCCTCACTTGGCTATACTGAAATGTGGATTGTCATAATAGGACCATTTATCAAGCAGTTCATATTGATATAAATCAGTAACCTGCTGTCCTCCTTTCTTTGTTATCTGCCATTCTTTGTTGACTCCAAACACTTTATCAGCAAAGCTTTTATTCCTCTAGATTCCAGAGGAATTTACTGAACAGCACTGGACCTTGCTAGGAAAGACCTCATCCATTTCTCTGCATGCTCACATCTCACAGAACCAGTCTGTAGATCACCCATCTCTGTAATTTTAACCCCATTTGTGCAAACTTTTCAATTCAGGGGCTTTTGTTTTATCAAGGTAAAAAGCCTCTTGGGCAAGTGGAGTACTTAAGCAATATCCCACAGACTTAGATCCTATGGTATTACCTGAATGGTCTGGTAAACTGAAGGATCAAATCCTTTCACAGTCACCTCCCGGAAAACTCTTGGCTCCAGCTCCTCTTTGGTCAGATCACAGTGATATATAATACCTGGAAGAGAGTTCAAGTTTGTCAGCTTAGTGTATGTCCATCACTGAAAAGATGCTGACTGAGGCACTGAATGGCAAAGGTAACTCAGTAGGGTGAAAAACTGCAGACACATTATTTCAGTCAATCTATAGTTTAACACAGACACATATGTCTCTGTAAAATTTTGAACATCTGTTAAGGAAAAAAATCACTAAAAGTTAAGGCAACAAGTCCTCTACAAGCATCTTCAATGCAATAAAATCAACCAAGGCTGACAGGGCTTGATTGAAACACAGCTGCATCATGTATATTTTAGACACATTCACGAAACCAGAAGTAAATATTACAGAGGTTATAGCTATAAAAATTGGTATTGAAACATGAAACAATGACAAAACATATCTGACACAAGGCAATTGTCTCATTAAATCACTTTCATAGACTGTGGAAAATCAAAAAGATACAGATTGGCAAAGGATCACAGATGAAAATCAACATTTCTAATAACTGATAAAGCCTCCTTCTGTAATGGTGAATTAATAGGAGAATAAAAGTAGGATTACTCTAATCTACTGGGAATTTTTTTTTCTTCATTTGTCACAAAGCGACTAGCAAGCCTAATGCAGAGTGACAGGTACAAACAAGCATTAAGGCAGCATTTCCCTTAAAGATTAGGATGCAGAAAGTGATGCAAAAGCACAAAGGGAAGCACACAAGGCAGTAACAGGCAGAACAGTCATTTGACACATCACCCAGCTGCCCAGGCTGGATAATGTATTGGCAAACAGAACAGACAGAAGAGCTGTCTACTAGGAAACCTCAGGATGAAGTATAATCAGAGTGAAAGGTTGCATTTCACAAGTCAACCTAATATTACAGGAAGAGGCAATCAGCCTCCTGATTTCTTCTTAGCATCATGGCAGTTAATACCCAAAACCACAGTAATGTTGAGGCCTGCACTCTTTTTCTGGGTGCTAAATAAATGCAAAACTCTAGAGTAGCTCACCTGAGTGTCAGACTGGAGTGGACAGCAGGGATAAGCTTATTTTTTCAGGGAACAACAAAAATTACTTTCGCGGTGTCAGCATCTCTGGGTTTAGAAGTGCTTTGCTCATTGTTTAATATGTATGTTTACTATTACTTTTGTGGTAGGCATCGAACACCAGTATGTTAACTTGTTTCTCATTAAAAATAAACAGTGCACCCTCATACAAGTGCAAATTATATTGATTTCTAATAGTAAAGTAGGAAGATCTAGATTGAATAGGGACCAGTCCTGTACCTTTCGTCTGGTTATTTAACAGATAGGGAAAACAGAAGTTGCTTGCAATTTAAAAAATACCCATACACTCACCTAAAAATTACCTCTCTGGTCTACTCTCCTCAACTTTTCCATATTCCCATAAAATCTATCTCCATTTCTTCCCTTCCTCTTTCTTCTAGAAACATCCTTTCTATTCAAAATCCTGGAATACTTATTGGTGTGTCATACACATATGACACAATGCTTGGGACAGCTCTGGCTTTGCAGTATTGTACAAAGAGGATTCCTACAGCAATCCAACACCACCAAGTGTTGTAAGGACAGATAATAAGGATGCTCTAATGAGGCTATGCATAAATGAACCATAAAACTGTTAAAGAAATATTTTTTTGTAACTTTTATTAATGTTCTTCAAAGCTGTGATGAAAATCACATTAGACACACATTAGCAATTGTCTTCTACAGAACTTTTAAACTTGTATCTTGCTGTATGAAGCTAGAGCTATGAGAAGGCTAAAAGTTCACCTCTAGTACAAGCCAGTCTGGAGTAATTTCTCAATACAGGTCTCTCAAATATTAGTAGGCATATTATTTTGGCTTCATGGATCAAGGATTGGTACATTTTGAAGTGCACAAACATTACTTACTTCATGGGGGAAGCAGTTTTATCTTCATCTTAGTCGTATTTAGTAACTACTACAGAACACAAAATCAGATGTTGTTCCAAGGAAAAGGAACAATAATCAAGGAAAAATATCCAATCTTACCTGGAGATAAAAAGGAAGTAAACTGATAGAATATTTCAGTGTCCTTCTTTTGGCCACTATATCCCACAATACTGCCAACTTCTAGGGGGAAAGTCTTGAGATGTGCCCCAGTAGCTAGGTCATGAAGCTGCAGGACATTCTTCACATCATGCAGATAGCACAAAACCAGGAAGTTGGACCTCACACAAGCAACCCATTCTGCCATGTGGAGAAGAAAAATATGAAGCCACAGAAAATACAGTTAAAACAATGTAATGAAGAAAACAATCAGACATAATCTGTTCTAAAATTTTTTAGTATACCTAAATACACACACTAAAGTTTCTGAAATGCATTGAATCTAACTCTTAAATCTTTAGAAGTCACCTGCTTTCTGATACAAAACAAGTGAAACCAAAAGCAAAGGCTGACATTCTTTGGAAATGCATTAACCATGCTGCTTGAAGCTAATTCATGCAGACAAAGGAATAAAGAATTGCTTAACCAAGATGCTTATGAATTTGAGATGTTTATAGATCAATACTGCTCTTAAATATCACATATTTCAATGCAAAGCCCAAGCAAAACATTCATCTTTGCCAGCAATACTTATGGAAATACATGTAAAAGCAATCATGATGTAGAATAAAGCTGAACTAATAAGAAAAAAAGGACATGTGATCTTGTATTGCACATTAAAGTATAAAACCTAGAGATTACTATCAATCTTGTTTTTATTGCCTAAGTATTCAGGAGGCTGTTCTCATAAGTAAGCTCTACTGGGTGTAAGAGAAGGGCTGTGCTGAGGTGACACTGTCAACATAACATCTGAAAAAAAAAAAAGCATGTTTATTCAAAAAGCTAATGCTGTCAAACAGCATTCTTGAGACTGTAAGGCAGTAGAAATAGGATGCAGTACAGTGAACTCCATCTGGCAAAAGGACCCAGGAACAAAGTGCTCTGCAAAGGTTCATTTCCTTTATGCCTTTCCTAGCAGCCCTGGGGCCCTGCAGAGCTGCACACATCATCTGTGCAGGAACAAGAGCTTCTGCTTCACAGAACTTTCCACATTCTGAGTTTGTTCCTCAGAATAATTACCAGAGATATGTGAAGTTTTTCATGGAATGCTATTGGACTTTAGAAAATCCAAACTGATAAAGAAGAAAACAACAAACTCACCCCCAAAAAAATTTAAAAAAAAAAAGGTCTGGGCTGACAATTTGGACACAAATCCCTGCAGTTCTCCTGACCAGCTCACTTCAATCTTCAGGACTCCAGTTCCCCCAGAATATATCACCTACCACCTTCTCTTCTATATCCTGTGCCCTTGGCTTTAGATCATTACTGACAAATCAATTTACTCACGCAGACAGGAAAAAGATTGAAACCTCTTCATCACTCTTATTTCTGTCATCACCCTACTGTGCCATAAAAGTATTTCAACTTCTCCTCATTAATTCACAAATCAAATACAAACAAGGTTAAAAGTAAAGAGAAAAAGTATCTGGAAGGAGGGAAAGAATGACATTTTTTTGTTTGTAAGACTAGAGGAGCTGATGATTCTTGTCTTCTTCCAACTATGTATGTGCAACTTCTCTTCTGACAAGTCAAACTGGAAACCTAAGTCATGGGCAAAATACTAGAACTGAGAAATGCCTTCTATTATCTGCTGGAAGCAAAAAACATAAAGATGGAATGAAACAAACAAGAAAAATCGGGAAGGACTGACTGGGGCATGCTGTAATGTTAAAGTAGCACTGTGAGATGAGGAGCTGAAAATACCAACAATGGAGGAAAAAAATCAAAACGAGAAAAGAAGCAAGGCAAAGCTGACTGAATTTCAGTTTTACACTGCTTTGTTATTCACATTTTAATAATTCCTCTCCAGTTACCACAAAGTCCTATAAAGCCCAATAATTTAAATTCAGAGTTGTACTGAAGACAATCTTAGAAATGCATCTTTGCACATTCAGGTTTGAGAACAAAAGTTCAAAGTTGTACCATGTGCCCCTTCCATTAAGGGCAACTAGCTCTTTCTGAACTGAAGGTCAAAACTCATTATTCCCTAACAATTACCTTCTTTAGCAGTCCCTGCTTTCATATACAGTTTGGGTCTAGCATGACCCCCTTGAGTTCAAAGAGCATTAAATCCTAATAGCTCTGTTGAGTCTCTTTTCCTTCCAGCTTGCTCCTGAAGGACCAGTGAAATTTAACACCAGACTGGCTTTCTAGCCATATGAATTTGTTACATAAGCAGAAAAATAAAGCTTTACTTCTCCCCTCTTCCCAAAGACCACCACTAATTTTTTTACCCCTAGACTTTCTAACTCCCTCATGAACTCCTAGTCTAAATCTGGGAATTTTCTAAGCAAAGCACCAGAGTACAACACTGATTGAAATTTCAATCATGAAGCCATGACCTGAAATTAAAAGATAAGAGCACAACATAACACTGTTTATAAATTAGTAATTGATGTGTAATTTTAGCTCTGGAGTGACATTTCTTAAGTGAGGCTGGACAACAGAATCAACTTTGTAAGTTCAATTGTTATATCCAAGTACATATTTTGAAATAGAGAATCATTCTTGGCTGTATCAACAAGGAGAATATGCAGTAATTGAAAATATTTATTACATTGTCACTGCATAAATCTGTCAACATTCAGATGCATAACTGGTTTATTAACACAAAATACAAATTTAAAAACCAGCATTCCTACAGTAATACAGCACTTATTGCAAAGCAGTTAATTCTGCTGGCAAAAGTACAAGATCCCATGAACTCCACTGGTATTCTCAGTAACATCTGTAACTAAAATGTCCATTTTTACTCTTGAAATTTCCTAACAAAGTTTCACAAAATGGATTATAGACACTCTCAGATGAACTTCAGATGTAGATAATATGTAGTTTTGCTTCAGCAAAAACATTAATTAAGCAGTCTTTATTTTAAAATTAAACTGCAATGACCCTTAATTCCTCACTAATAATTGGATAAAGCATTGCAATTTAATAGATGTTTTCATTAAAAGTCTGAGTACATTATTACTTCAGCTTACATCTTATGAAGAGGTATTACTCTTTTATTAAAAAGATTCAATTGCCTGGGGTAAGGCTGCTGGCTGATGTGGGGATTCCTGCTATTGAAGAACTTGCCTAGGAAGCAGGAATATTAACTCTCCATCGCATCTTTGGGTTAGAAATTAGTTTCTCTCACTAAGGTGAAGATGAGAAGACAACGCAATGGTTTTGAAACATTCCATGAGATTTAGAAACACAGGTTCTTTTTTATATAATACCTGTATTCTAACTGATTTTGGTGCATTGCCTCTAAAACTGACAGTAATGGAAGCTACAAAGAAACACAAAAATCAAAACGGAGCAAAATACTGAAGCAGACTTGAAAGAGCAGAAGAAAAAAATGACACTAAGAACCAACACTTACATACACAGCAAGCTAAACCAATGCTGAATTATTAACAAGAGCTATTTTTTGACTGGAAGCTGCAAGTCAAGTCTCTTTTATTCACTTGCTCAGCACTGAGAACCACAGATACCCTCGAGTTCACCAGCCTCCTTGCTTTTGACAATGCTTCGCAGAACTCATCACGCATGCCCCTGTACCTCTTGGAAACTTTCAACATTGTCTCCTTGCAAACTGCACATCTAAAAGCTAAACCTGACACTATTACTGTAGGCTCCCTTTATAGACAATGGCCATTAACAGAATCATAGAATCACTCAGGTTGGAAAAGACCTTTAAGATCCTGGAGACCAATCATGACCCTAGCACTGCCAAGTGCACCACTAACCCATGTCACTAAGCACCACATCCACACTTCCTTTAAATACCTCCAGGGATGGTGACTCAACTACTTTCCTGGGCAGCCTATTCCAATGCTTGACAACTATTTTGGTGAAAAAATTTCTCCTAATGTTCAATCTAAACCTCTCTTGGTGCAACCTGAGGCCATCTCCTAAATAAGCAGCTTCAGAATGCAGTTCACCCAATTATCTTGGATACCCTGTTCTGGGATATTGTGAACTACTTGCTAAGTAGTTTCATGCACTAAAATGTTGGGTTTTTTTGTTGTTTAAAAGAAGGCTAACCATCCAAGACCTCTCCAATGCATAGGGTCAGTTTCGTTTTTCTCACAGTTAACAGTTTTTCTCCAGTATACTTACAATCCACCCACTTACACCATCCATCAAGCAAAGGATTTACTTTGCTAAATACATAAACATGTAGAGGTTGCCTTTACCAACATGAGCCTCTTTGCTCAGGCCTCAGAGAGAGATGGACACACATTGGGCACTCATAGCTACCAAAAGCAGGTGTGAGGTTATTGTCCTTGGTACTGCCCATTTCTCTCTGAAGTTGACAGTGACTAGTCCCTGATGACTACGACAGGTTACACACAATTCTTCATTAGCTAAGTTTGTGCTAGAGGAATTATACTCCCTACAAGGCCCAGAAAACTGAGCTCAACTGTCTCTAAAAGTTTTAGATCAACCTTTTAGAAATTCATGCATTGCTGCTTTCCAAAAACCTCTTTTGACAGCTTTCATTAGTAGCAAATACATGCCAGGAACTCAGCACCTGCAATGTTGCTAGGAACAATTTTTGAAATAGTTTCAGGGAAAAAAAAAGGTTGAATCCTCATGCCAAGAATCTGTGCCACTAACCTTAATTACTTATGACAGTTGTGACCTTTCATTTCTGTAGCAGGTAGCTACAGCATGTTAAATGTCCAAGTCTACAAATATGCTTTGACAGCTGCAGGTTGAAATGCTGATGAAGAACATGCCAAGCTAGAAGAGCTAGGTAGTCATAAGTCTTCAGTACAAACTGTTGAGTTACTTGCTGTACGATGTGCTTGTGTGCCCACTCAACCAATAATGAATATATCTCAATGGACTGTTGAAGTTTTAGCTGAAAAATAGATCTAGAAGGTCATTTTGTTTTCTTTGGCCATCACAGACAGTGCCCATAAACTTCAGTTTCTGCAGATTAACAGGTATCCATGCTGATTTCAATTAAACTCACTGATAACCACCACTCAAGGCTACTTGTGGGTAGAGACTTGCAAGTAAAGCATGAGCAATTTACAGAATAAAACATGAATCATCCTCAAATGTGCAACTCTCGATGAGCCCTCACAACATAAAGCATATGTCTTCACTCTGAGATGCTATCCTCAGTGATAGCCTGGTATGTTTAAGTTAATGGAAAAGCTCCAACCAATTTCAGCAACACAAGGATTTCATACCCTACATCCTCTCAGGATGAGACACATAAGCCAGAGACAAAGTCAGAGGAGCAAAGGACTTCTGAAGCTGCAAACATTAGGAGTAACACTTCCTTAAGTAACCTACAGGCTTTAGTCATCTGTAACTGACACAGGTTTTCTGTGGCAAACAGAGTTAAACGGAGCCACAAAAGACCTACCAGGGGAGAAGAATAAAACTTTCAGCTGAGGACATGCATCTGGACCACATCCTCTTCCCATGTGCCCAGTGACTGAGTGATTGTATCTGGCTTGGCCAGGTCTTAGAGAGTGCTTTTGTTGCTGGGAAACACTGGAGCTAAGCCACATCCCAGCTGGTTTGGTGTTTCCCCCCTCTACATTTCACAGTAGAAGCTTATCAATCTGGTCATTAGTGTCGCAGCCAGTTCCCTCCTTTGCCACATTTCTTTACTAGCTGTCTCTGCAGGGTTCCTCCTCTGGCCTATACACAGATGATCACAAGAGTGCTCCTGAGAAGTCACACAATCCTTCACTCACTTGCTTTGCAAGCCAACTCCCAGGTGTGTAAAGCTCTGGGTACACTGAACACCATCACAGGGTAACAGAGTGCACAAGCTTCCCAATGGTAGGGATGAACAGGAGAGATTACTCACACCTCTGCAAATCCACATCATCCACGACTTTCCCTCCTGGTTTCACTACAGTGCCAAAAGAGACATTCCAGTTGCAGTAACTCCCCTCCACATACTCTTAAGCATTTATGAATTAGCTAGCAGGTTAAAGGTATGAAGAAAAATACTGTTTTTCACTTGGAATGCAAATTCTAGCTGAGGGAGGGGAAGCATTTTGCATGCACTGAGTTTAGGTATGCAGATGTGTATGAGGTGCAGAAGCATTACTAGCTTTGCCCCTGCTTGTTAAACAGCCAACTGAGGTTTAAGGAACTGTTCAAGATCACTCACCTTATCTATGACACATCCAGGAATATGTTTTATTTCTCAGCCCTCCTTACTCAGGAGGATCTATTCTGTGTTTCTTTTCCCTGTCACAAGTACAGAGCTGGATATAACTGCTCCTGTGAAGTTGCCCTGCTCAAGCAGTACTGGGCCCATTTTTTTGTCAGGAGGCAGTGTCCGAGTTCTCAGAATTAATTATTTAACTGACTGAAGACAGCAGGTTTATGTTACACCTTAGAACTATGGCCACAGTGTCTGTAACTATCAGTCTGCATTTATAGTTTCTTAACTGCCTTTTAACTCGTTCAGCATATCTACTTGCAGCTATGTGGTCACTTAAAGCAGTTGTTCAACCCTAGATGTGAATCTCTCCTATGGTTCTATTTTAGACTCCCTGAAAATGAAAAGTAACACTTCATAAACAAACTCCACAGAGAAGGAAATGTGTCTCATCACACTCCAATATGTTCTCAGGCCCCCCTTAAATTTAATTTTAAAATAGCTTGGTTTTTTTTCTTCCCCTCAGCTCAGAGAGTAGAGATCTAAATTTACCTCAACTCTGTGTGAAATCCCCACTGAGACCTGTAAAATTCTGTGTTTGTACAACTTCATTGCAGGAATATGTTTGGGTTTTTCCCTGTTTTTCCCAAATTAGCTCATTTATAAACAGTTCTTAAAACAAAAAGGTCAAACCCAATAAAAAAAGTCTATCTTGAAGAAACCAAATGACATCCACACTCCTTGTAGACATGTGTGTTTATTTCTTGGTTAGATTATATTAGCTAGAGCATCTTCCCTAAGAATTTATTAGGATACTTTGTGGAATTTCTCTTTTTGCCATTAATGGACACTGGCAGAGCTTCATAATTCTTAATCCTTAATTTATTATTCATAAATAAATCTATGTGGGCACACTGCAGCTTTAAAATCTAAGTTAACATATTGAAATGAGGGCAGCTATGGCTACCAGGCAGATCACACCAGACTAGGAGACTTTCGAGCTAAGTATCCATATAAAATATATATATATAGTCCCATAAAACACACCTGTGACCTAAAGCATTACTAAAATGTTTATAAAGAAATTCTAATACAGCTAATTCCATCTTGGTAAGGAGTCACTCCCACACATATGTGAAATTGGACAAGCAGCAATACTCATTGACCCTTTGAATCACTGCTGTCCTGGCTTCAGCAGAAGGTGTTTCATTATGTTGCCACCTCTGGATTACACAAAATCAAATTCACTTGACTGCAAGGTTCTCAAGACAATGAATTATTAACTGCCTTCTTCTATAATTATGTCTTTTTCTAAACCAAGTCTTGGAATGATTAAAACAATATGACATAGAGACTTCATCAAGCAAAGCAGTGAGTTTTTTATTTATTCAGAGCTAGAACCTCCTGATCATGATAAAACTCTCTTATCCTGGTGCTGAGGATGCAACACTGATTTGCAAATGTCTGCCACAAAGAAGGAACTGAACAATTCAAACTCACTTTACTGCTCCTCAGAGCTGTCACCCACTCCTTCAGACACTCACTTCATAAGCAAACTCCCACGGGTGCACAGCTACGGGCATGCTGGAAAACTAAGAGCTACTCACAACTCATTGTCTTATGGACACACTTGCACTTGTTAATTGAATCCAACTCCTTTACGTAGCGCTCCAAAAGGGTAGAGCAGAAGTGGGTATATGATACTCTAGGGTCACATTCAAACACAGTAGAAATACACAACACAAGAATACACAGCAGGCTCCTCAAAGTCACTCTGATGGTTTTATATGACAGATTGTTTGCCTTCAAGTGTTTAAGATCTGAATGGCAGTGCCTTCAGCAAACTCAGTTATGTGAACTCTCTGTTCTGTTATGTTTGTAGAAGGCTGTCATGTATAAACCATTAAAGGAACACTGCATGCATTTTTTTTTTTCTTTTGCATGTGCACAAACATGAACTCAGAACAATTTTGCCTTTAGAATGAAACCAAAATGGAGCTGAACTTAATACTGCAGTGTAGTGAAGAGCAGATGTGTCCTTTATGTTACTGGGAAGGAATACACAGCCAGCGCCAATACAGCCACTGGCAAAAGCTCCTTGGGCTGCCTGGACCACACTTCAGATAAATCCACTCACATTTCATGACATTCATGTGTCTTTGTCCTGTTCTACCTGGACACTCATCATCTCTAAGTCAGTTTCTTCAACTCGATCCCACTCCATAAATTGCTGTTCCTAATAACTTACTTTAACCACATTTCACAGTCTATCGTGAAATTTGCATGCAATCAAATTAGACTTGGCAGCAATCTTTCACTGACACTTATTCTTTATTCTCTGATTGGGACCTGAAAGGTACTTCATTTAAGATGCAGGTGGTTCCTGATTCTAAGAGTTCACAATCTTAAGATGAAGACTTGTGTCTAACCAAGCTCTAATTTGCTACTCACGTGTTTACCAAAATTCTTGCAACATTCTAGACACCAGACATTTGCAGCATCACTACAATTCTGGACATGCTCTGAGTCATCATTTATGTCACACTTGGGGACATACCTTGTCCAGGCATTCCAAGATGATGGGATTTAAAAAAATACACCTTCATTTTAGTTATATCAAACCCAAAGATTTATATTTTGAACTCACTCTTAGAGGATTGCATGTCCTTCAACTTTCCTGAGGCTTTTTTTCAAGCATTGTCTACTCTTCTTACCCAAGGGACAATGGAAAATCCTATCTCAAACTCTGACCAATTCTCTTTATAGTGTGCTGCACTACTGCCAGGTCTGCTTTTTCCCTTCTTTCTGCTTACAAAGTCCCTCTTGTAATCCCTGACTGTCTAGTAAATGTTTACTACACTGACATGAAGCAGGAAAGTATTTTCCTCTCATTCCCTACAAACACAGAATTGAAACAAGAACAGATGAAGCAATTTTACTTAGGCCTCACAGGATGTTAGAGAGAGAGAGAAAAATGGATCCTGGATCTTTGGAGTCTCAGCAAGTCTTTTAATCACAAATCCTAAATGAAGTTTATACACACAGAAAAATAATAAAGTGGTCTGTGCAAGATCATTCCCTAGACTAAAAACTTAATTTGAAAAAACAAAACAAAACAAAAAACCAGAACAGAAAGCCTTTTTCTTGCCATCAGCTCTTACCTAGAACATCTCTTTCATGTTCAGGGACGAGAACTTTCCATTTGGATTCCTCTGGGTCTCTGAAGTCAATATTGATTAAGCGGTAATTTGGAGAATGGCGGTTTGTCTTGAAAGTGAAGACTGTTCCTTCATTGGTAACATACTCATACTCAGCCTCAAAGTTATCTATCAGCTTCACCCATTGAAGAATTCCTGCAAGATCAAACGCATAATGTAAACTTTTCACCTCTTCAAACCTTTTAACTCCTGAGGGCAAAGTCTTTCTCACAACTGCTGTAAGCTCTTCGTTGAACAACAGCAACAAGCAGAAGAGGGACAGCTATGGAAAGGGCCAAATACCTACTAAGAACTTAGGAAGAATTCTCCTACTAAGAACTTACGAAGAATTCTCCAGATTAATAAACTGCAGTGGAAAAATGTCAGTTTACAGACATGTTAACATATCAGTTTTGAGAAATTTCTAACAAAATACAGACAGAATACTGACAGAAGTATGGCTAGTGTTTCACTAGCTTCCCTAAGGGACTGCTGGAAACCTCAGATGTTTGCCACAGAGGTGCTTCTGCTACACTGACTCCCATGAAGCCTGATGGAGCATATCAGGTTCTTTCAACAGAGCTCACAAGCCCCCCCAGGAGTCACAGCTGAGTCAAAAGATGCTGCACTAAGCGTTCAAGCTCAAATTTATTTCTATTAGTTTTTTAATCACTATGTTAATGTTTATATTTAATTTATATTTAATATTGAATTACAATAAAATATTTTTTCTTTCTGAATAAGAGTTACTTTTTCTTCAAGTATAAAGTCTTCCATCCTCATTAAAAGCCCAGAACTTGCTACAGAAAAGAAGTGATGCTATTTGAATGAGTACAATAAACTTCAATATCAGGAACTGTCAATTCAGAAGCAACATTCCTGAAGTGTTGCTCTGCAGAAGCTTGTCACCACCAAAAGACAACTACAGATAATTAGCTAAAATGTTAACTTCTGGGTTTGTGAAGAATGAAATTGCATTTTCCCTATCAAGCTTTCAGAGTATCACACATACTAACAGAATTGCACTTCTCTAAAAAGTGAATTGACTCAGTTTACTGACTCTGTACCACAGTCTTAGTATTGACTTAATCTGGAGTTAAGACTGAAAGACTCCACAATTTTTTTATTCACATTTGACTGTTTTGCAATAGGTTTAGAGGATAGTAGAGAGAAAAAGCACCAAGGCTAGATCAGATATGTAATATGCTTGTTACATGTACAACCCAACCTATCAACCAAACTTACTATCATAAACATCACACATCAGCTATGCTGAAAAATCAGAATCCTTATCAGTACATGAAATTAAAGCTTTTATATCTTACAATAACATTTATCACACTATCTGCCTCTTTCCTAAAGCTAAAGGTTGGGACTTTGCTTTTAAGCATAAACAAACTGTGCATAAATCTGCTCAGAAAACTCTGCAAACTCTGCATCAATAAAACAGCACATCAGCATATTTTATGATATTAAAAGCTGAGCAGAATAATGGAAGTGGATCATAGTGGAACTGTAATTACTGTAAGTTTAAAAAAGAAAAAGAATAATTGAGGAAGCAGAGAGATGGCTAAGGTCATTTTAAACCCATTAAATATAATAAGAGAGAATAGCCAAGCCTAGTACATTCATAAAGCTCATAACTCATAATTGCCGTTTTGGTTTAAGGAAAGCTTCCCTGTCTCTTCATGCAAAGTGATAGATTAGCCAATTAAATTCTACTTTTTATACTACTGTAACACAAACTTTCCATTTTCTTGATTTTTGCTGAGGTCCAAAGTTTTGTCCTCAAGAGATTTTATTTTCAAGAAAAATTCTGCTAAGACACTCCAGTTGCTCAAAGTTCTATACAGAAAACCTGCTTTGATGCCCAGTAAAACAAAGAAAATCCAGCCTGCAGTGAACTCTGATCCACACCAGTGAAACTGTTTGAAGATCAAGCCAAGTGCACAAGTGTTTTAGTAAATAAAAACTTAACTGCAGTACAACACCACAAAAATATTGGAACGTTTGTATTTTAGTATCTGATAGAACTAAACCATTCTACTAAAGAAGAACAAGACTTCATAGAAAGGAATCCCAAGACTGTTGAGGAAAAAACCAAAACAATCACTTCTTTTAATGGTAAAAGAACAGTAACTGTAATCTCCACGATTGCAACAGAAGTTGGTATTCTGTGAAGAAAAAGGACAATAATGTGACCTTAGAGATTGATGTTGCTGCCTTGCACACACAAAGAAAAGCACAAATACATAATCAAAAAAATAACTGTGAATACTATTTATAAATGTCATGTCCAGTCAGACAACAGCAGCATGAAGATGTCCATGCTCAAATTAACAGTAAGCTGTTTAGTTTTATTGCTAATGATTTGTCTCCAATTAGAAAAAAAACAACAACATTGAAAGCAAAACTCTTTGGAACTGCCATTTAAGGGACATGGAATTGTTTTCTTAAAGTAAGCAACCTGTTGTTGAGTTTTCCACATATTTTCCAAGACTCAACTGTTTGGGGTTTTGTTCTCCCTATTTGTTAGGGAACTAGGATACTGTTTCAATATTGATTTTTGGAAGTTTAGTTTTTCTTTTTTTAAAAGTTACTTAAATCACAGAAGTCCTTAAAAAAAGTATTCTCCTTCCCACCTCATTCCACTTTCTAGCTTACGTCTATTGTCTCCTCACTATCCTTTTTTCTCTTGTTCATTTCAAAGGAACAAAATAAAATTTCTTACGGCTGATAACTGTGCTCTTAAAGTCTCTGCTGGTCTAGTACAAAGCAGTGCCAGCTGACAATGACTAAGCAACCAGCAAGCTCTCTGAACTTCAGTTTTTGCTCAATTTTTATTGCACTGTTCCAAGCCACTTGTTCTCAAACATTTTACACCAGCTCCTCTTCCTGTATGTGTCCTCCTACCACCTCCAACTGCTCCAACTGGGCACAAGCTGCCAATCTCCAAGTAGCCCAGTACCTAAGCATAGGATTCCCTAACCCTGCCCTCTCTCCCTCAACTCCTTGTACACTTACACAGACCTGTGTTATCCCTTCCAATACAACAACCCAGGCTGTGCTTTCCAACTAGCCATCTCTCTCAGTGGTTTGCATTCCAGAAGTCACAGCAGCCTTCCACAGTTTCTATGTGCCCAGAGGTTATAACAAGAGCTACCTCTTCTGCTCCTCATATTCCTCCTCTTTCCCTCTGTTCCCATGCTTCAGCTCCCCCAGGAAGAGAAGAGCTCAGCCCAGAGCTCTAAGTCAGTGACTCACATATCAGCTCTACAGAGCCCACAACAAGAGGATCCTGATTTTTAATAAGACTTCCTAGCTACTGTGGTAATACAAAATAAAGGTCAATATTAAGAACAACTTCAACAAGACCTATTGGCCATGTCTGTTTGTTTATGCTTATAGCCATGACTGATTAAAGAGCTTTCATTTATTTCTTGTTGCACACCAACAGATTTATGCTAAATCCCCTCTTCCCTGCACCAAATTACACTTTCTAAACAAGGAATAGTCAAGGCTGACAACCCAATCAAAGAGAAAATCTCATTTCTCAAGAAAAGGGAAAACCTAAATTATCTTCAGACACAGAAACAGTAAAGGACATGCTACAGAAAAAGCACTGCTGTTTGCTTTTTGGTTTAGGGAGGTTTTGTGTTTGGTTTGGGTTTTTTGTGAGGTGTACAACAAGGTTTGCTAATATATAATTGCTTGTCTACTGTGTATCCAGCTGTTTGACTAATCAGAGGCATTTTCAGGTATACCAAGAGCAACAGTTAAGCAAAATGATAAACGAGAGAAATTTTCTTGTTTGACTGGTTTAACATAAAAGCAAACTTGAGTGCTGCCTGTATTCTGGAAGATAAATTTGATTAAATGGCTACTAAAAAATTGTCTGTATTTTTTTTTTAAGAAATACTTTTTATCACTTTATAATGTTTTTTATAATAGTCAAGGCTTGAAAATCCTACTTGCAGCTTGGCAAGATAAATAGGAAAATGTGGAGTCTTGAAAGAGGGATAACCTTCTGGACATGAACCCACCGTGCTATCCTTCCTGACACAAGGGACAGTTGTTACAGCTCTGCTACTGGAATTTCATAAGACAAAACTAAACTCTATTAGTTGGCTCAGTGGCTGACAAAGAGTGGTGAAATCCTGGCAAGAATCCCATTGTTTTAACTTTCCCCAGTCTTTCTAAACCTCACCCCATAAGCAATCAAAGAGGCAAGAATAACGGGAAAAATCCCAGAGCTCCCCCAAAAGTTTAAAGACCAGCCCAGGTGTCTTCTCTCAGCAGTGTTTATTGTGAATTATGACCACAGGTATCTAGTCTTGAGAAATGGAGGTATTTGCAAAACACTTTGATATAATAAAAGCTTTTAAAAAACATGTATTTGGTTTAATTAGTCGTAAAACAAAATTCCAATTGGTAAACCTGGTCATTCCTATCACAAAGTTTTGTGTTAAAAACTAGGCTGCAAACTGGGTTAATCTGCTGGGATTCATAAATTCTATGCAGTAGTATGGGAAACAATATCCCTGGAATCCCTTATCTTTTCAGACTAATTTAAAAATACCATAAAAATAGCTATGTGTTTGTAAATTATCTCAGTGATTTTCTGTCCTAAAAAGGAGCATTCGTGGCACAAATAGGTCACAATGTCCTACTTAAAAACACAGAAAACAACCTGAATATCTGAAGAGGAAAATGTCTCAGGCTATATACAGTACAAAGATTGTGAAGGGGGAAAGGGAAGCTTGAAGAATATTTTAGTTAACCTGGGAAGCAGAAAAGATACTCAGATGCTCCCTGTAATGTTCATGGAAAGAAACAGAAACACTGCTGTGCAGATTATTTTCCAGGGAAACAAACTGACAAGAATCATTACAGAAGATTGCACTGCAAATTCCATTAACCTACTGCTGTTGACAAAGTGTCATGGAATAACCACATACAGTAAATTGGTAAGGGCTGACTCAATGAAAAAGTGTCATATGTAGCAATAAGTAAGTTAAATCTTTTACATTTCTTAAACATGTAGAAATAGTCTACTCCCATTTATTAGATGAGATCTCCACTCAGAGGCAAGATCATTTCCTGCCCAACACAAGTCAAGTCAACTTCCTCTGATCCACAGCTACTGAAACATAGCAAGAATCAATGAATACACAAGATAGCTCTGCCCTCAATACAGCAGAACTCATAAAATGTCAGGCCTGCACAGAGCCTTTAACACCATTACCTCCTGACTTCTAATTTAAAGGGAGCAAAAAGAAGCCACAGCTCATGCTGTGCAGAAAGTTAATGAAATTCATTAACTTGAGATTACCAAAGCAATAATGAAGTGGCAAATATTGGGAAAACTGTTTCACAAAAAAGGTAACTTCTGAGAAAGCTATGCCAGAGGTTCCCTCTACATCAAAGCATTTACTTTAGATTGGTTGACACCTAGAACACTGTACTTAAATGTCCAGAACTGACAGAGGTTTCAGCAGATGATTTCTACAAGAACATGTTGTCCTTGAGTACTTAAAATGTCACTTTTTAGGTTCTGATTTGATTAAAATATATGTTATCTAAGTTAAGAAGCTCAGATGAAAGTAAAATAGAGTTTTGTTAAGAATATGCTTCTGTTAGACATAATTCTCAAAGGATCACTCAGTCTTAATCTATCTGAACATACCTTGAGATATCAGTGAGCAGTCTGTACCAACTAGCAGTTAAATACAAGTCTCAAGTCAAGAAACAGACTTGGCATTAACCTCTGTTAGTATAGAGCTGCTTGTTTACTTGTCTAAAATGGCTTAAATAAAGAAATGGAGCAACTATTTTTCCTAACTTCACAAGCAACCTTTTTTACACTTTGTGTCCCAGAAAATTACAAGTTGAGTTGAAATTATACCTCCTGTGATCTCCACTGATAGAGGCAAGAACTAAACTTACATCTGCTTGCTCAACTTATTGCCCCTGGCCACCAAAAGCTGAAGGACTGGTGGCTCAGGGTGTTTACATTTGCATGGAAGATCAACTCTGTGAACCGTCTTGGATGTTTAGTGTTAGGCCTGTGCTTACTAACACAGAGGTAGGAAGACATGGGTAAAGGCAAGAGTCTTTGCACAGAAAAAGCATTGGGCAACTTGGTGAGACAGATAGGGAGAGTTCCTATGTTTAGAAAATAGAGGATTTGTAAAAGCAAATAGTTACAGCTAGATTTTTGCTTTTATAGGCAAAAAGGGAGTATTTGGAGGGATGGAACAACTCCTACTCAACAACAAACAAATAGGAAGGCAAGTCAAACACTGGTTCAGAGAAAAAACTTTTTTAATGAAGCATTTCCAAGTCCAGAAAAGGTTAAACTGTAAGTTGACCTTATACCAGGTAGTATAAGGACAAAAAAAAAAAAAAGCACAAAATAGAAGCCTCATTATCTCATCCATGTTCTTGCAGGGCCTGATCCTAGTATTCTCTGCAAGGTTGTCCAGTGTATCTATAAATTGGAGAGTGAATATGGGAAGAAAGCTATGCTTTTTATGTATTCTATCTCTAGCTGGAAAGTGTCAACTTGAATGACAATGCAATTTATCATTTATAAAATTCCTTCATTGTACTGAACAGTTTTAGCTACAGTTTTATGTTTGCATGGAAAGCACCTGTAATAATTTTGAGTAGGCCTGCCATTTTCTATATTCATGAGGACATTAACAGACTACTCAGTTGTCCAAGACAAGTTTGGAAGTAATTACAAAATATTCTTTATAAAAGGAGAGTGTGTCATAACCACAAAACAAAATTAATACCCTCCCAGAAAGAAGTATAAAACTGTTACCTATCATCAGTAACACTTAACTCATGTTTATCATTCAAAATACTGCACTTGTTGATGAACCAAGGAAAGAGCACACAGCTACATAGTGTAATAAAGGCAGGGAAAAACAGAACTAATACAGCCCATATTGCAGAGCTGTTATCAGTTCTCATCACACTCATAAATCTCAAATATTCTGTATTGACAAAAGAGCAAGTTTCTTGAGATCTAATATTTAACAAGGAACTACTGCAGTATTTATTCTTTCTGAAGTTTTTGAAGACAGAAGCCACAAAGAATCAGAGTTATGTTCTAAGCAAAGCACATTCTGATGAAAAGATTTCAGTAATTCAATACTCCAGAAATATAAAACCATCAGTAAAACATCAACAACAGCCACATGGAGCAAAGCACACTTTGAGCTCATACCACTGAAGCTAAAAAGCCAAATACACAAAAGCCAAAGGCTAGTCCCACTAGAAGACAAGGAAGGAGCAGTTAATGAATGTGTATTTGAAATATAAGTAGATACTTCTACTGTAGTAACAATGTTACAAAGTAAAGTTATATTACTAAAATATTAGAGGACTTTTGTTCATTTCCTAGTACTAAATGGACAAAAAAAACCAAATGTTACCCATAAACCAGATGTTTATTTCAAAAAAGGGAGCTCAACATTTGAAGGGAGACACATGAAATTTCTGAATGTAAAAAAAAAACAAAACATGGAAAAGCAGTAGTGGTGTAGAAAGAAATGAAACATACATTGGTAAAGCTGCTTAAATTATCTTAATTTTTCCTTGTGATCTTTTAAACAGACCACAGAACTAGAATGCAGTTTTCCATCTACTGATACACAAGAGAAAATGGAATACTAGCAGAAGCAGTACACAATTTTCTCATAATCTCTGCATAAGAAAAGAGGTTAAGCAATATACATCATCAAAGAAATACAATACGAAGTATTTTGAGTCTTGCATTGTCTTAAAATGAAGCAAAACTTATAAAGGAAGAAAACACATACCTGATATGCCCTGAGACTCTTTCTGTAGATCACAGTACCACAGTCTGTTCACTGGATCACACCCTTCTCGGATAGATAACAAGACATATCGACCATCGTCCGACACCTGGAAGAATTCACAGGAGAATCACACANGCTAGGCAGGAGGAGGGTTGGTGACTACTTCAACATCACCTATGGGTGTTAGCTGTGCATCCTCAATGAGGATGAGCCCTTCTGTATGTCACTTGGGCTGGGTGAGGGTCTCACTTGAGGTTGTGGGATGGGTTAAGGGTAGTAGTGGTGTTGGTGGTGGGGTAGGAGCTGTCTGGAGACGTGCTGATGGTATCTGTTCTCTTGGCCAAGCAGAGAGGTTTGCTTTTGGAAGGCTGGATGGAGAAAGGCCAGATGTTTGAGCTGCAAAATGCATGCTGCTGCTGTAAGCTGCTTACAGTGGTGAGAGAACAGGGCCTGGCCCCTCGTGGGCAAGCCACAAAGCCTGAATGCCTGAATTACCACCCTCAAATGTCTTTTGGGAATGTTCCTATTATCTCCAGATTTATTTTCTTTTTCCAGCTTGCTGTTTCCCCTTCTCCTCCATGAATCCTTGTGGATTCATGGGATTCATCCCAAACAATTCATCCCCTGGGGGGAGGGGGGGGGGACTAAAAAAAAATGCCCCAAAAAACCAACTGGAAGAGTTAGTTCCTAAATCCCTCACAATAAGTAACTTGATGCTCCAGTTAGTTGAGTGAACAGACAAGTATGGAATATGAGAACTCACCAAGAACTCACACTCATTGCTTACCTCAACAAATAACATAAGCATAGTCTGCTGATATTTCAGGAGATCAAACCCTAACAGTGTTATCTGTTTATTTCCACCATGAATTAAAAAATAAAGTTTGATTACTAAAATATCCCAGCTAAAAGGTGCCTAATTGAGTCAGGGTGGATATCTGCTCCTGCATCCACAGGCTGCAGGAGGATAACCTGCCTCAGCATGGTCTTCTCCATGGGCTGCAAGGGACTCTCTAGTCCAGTAGCACCTGGAGTATCTCTTCCCCTTCCTTCACTGACCATTGTGTCTGCAGAGTTATTCTGCTCATGTTTTCACTCTTCTCTCTCAGCTGCTGCTTTTTGCCCTTTAAATTTATTATCACAGAGGTGCTACTAGCATTGCTGACAGGCTCAGCTTTGGGCAATGGTGGGTCCATCTAAGAGCTGGCTGGCCAACATGAGGACAGCCCTGGCCCTGGCCTCTTCTCACAGAAGCCATCCCTGCAAACTCTTCTGCTACCAAAACCTTGCTACATAACCCAATACAACAGCTAATGTATAGCACTAACCTGATAATTCAGTAACTAAGAATGGACTCGGCATTAACAGTTTAAAACTATAACCTGCAGGTAAGAAGAAAAAAACCAAACCAAAAACCCCCAAACCATCACCAAAACCACAGGCCATATTAAAAATCTCACAGTCAGTGCCTTCAACTTGGAGAGGTTTAATTGAATAATGATTTTAAAGTTGAATATAAAGCACTGTTTACTGATGTGATCAACTGGTACATAGTCATCGATAAATCCTTCTTTTGTTTTGCAAACATGCCCTGTTTCCTGGCAAAGCTTTTGAAAGTGCAAGTCCATCAAGGCAAGGCAGGAAGGAACAGGAAGTCATCAAATTAAGTTTCCCTCCTGACTGAGCTGCTTTGAGCATATTCCAAAATCACCAGATTTAGAGGTTTTTGTTAACCGCTGATACAGGACACTGTTTCCTGTCTGCACTCTTACATGACAATATCTAATGAAAATTTAAACTCTTAGTCAAAATATGAATCTGAGTGCTGGAAATATTCCATTTTGGCCCTAAACATATCTTAAATATGTGAATAAGTTGGGTTTTTTTTAATTACTTCTTAGTTTTACTTTGGTTAATGTTTGTAACATTAGTTGTACAAAAAATCTGTAGAATTATCTATGTACAATAAATTTCAGGAGAATTGTGTCCTAAGTATACTGCTGTTCAAGCATCCACAGTTTTGAAGACACAAGGAGAGAACTTAGTAGAATACAGAGCCAAATCTCAGTATATGAAAGCTAATGAAAATTTTCCAACACTCTAAAAATCAGAAGAAAAGAAACCCCAAATGTGTGTTCCCAAGTTGTATTTTTTACAAGCGTTTTGTCAACAACTAATTATACCACTAAAAGAAGTCCACACAGCTGAAAGCTCACAAGGCAAATAGAAAAGAATACTTAAGGTTCCTAGAGGATCAAAAAACTCCAACCCATAACCAAACCTCAACCCGTTATATGAAATATTTAAGACAGCTTTAACAGAGCAGTCTACAAAATTGAGATTTTTGTCTCTTCCTTCCAAGTTGGGAGTATATCCAGAAATAGAAACCCAGACTAAATAACATTCTCACTGCTTTTAGAGAACCATTAACTGCAAGTGTCAGTTTTAATTAAACTAGTGACTGTAATATGCTCCTTAAACAAGTGTTCATACTTGTAAAAGCACCATTTCCTTCTTTTCCTCACCAACTCATAAAACATGTTAAACAACTGCAAGTGGTATTTACAAATATAAATTTCACTTAAACTCAAGAGTATGACACACAAAATTCTTTTGGTCATAGTTAGAACCCACATAAATTTGTTCTTTGATACTGTGAGTTAACCACTAACAGAAGCCTGCCTGCTTTACCCAAGATAGACAACTTACTGCAAAATTCGGATGTTGCTGTAAGGCAATTTAGAACTTCTGATGAGGTTTTCCTTCCACATTCCCAGCTGGACTAGCAAAGAGTTGATAGCAGTTTGTTTAATTTAAAGTAGGAATCCCCAAAGCATATTGCTGGCAGGATGCCAATTACATCTGTCTCTATCACTAAAGGACTTTGACAGAAACAGGATAAGACAGTGTTGACTGCAACAGGCTAAAATATTTAACTTTTTAACCACAGATTTAGACACCCACATTGCAAAGTTATAGTTTGACAAGCAAATTTTGGCAGCAGTACAAGCTTATGCAGTCTCCATCTCTAACATTCCTACTGCTACAGTTGCTGGTATCCATGCTAGTTCATTCTCCTAGCCATGTCCACACAAGCATTTAGCATTTGTGTGGTAAACCAGACTGGGGAGCTGATCCAGCTGAAAAAAAAAATAGCAGGTTCAACCAAAAAAACCCAACAATTCAAAAAAATATTAAAAAAATATGAATCATAAAAAACCAACAAAAGAATCTGAAATACTTGCTGTGACCATCTTTACATCATACAAACATACACAAGTATCATTATGAGAGCTGTGCTCCAAAGTACTATTCTGTTTAGTCTTGCAAGGATCAAACTCTTTAAAGTAAAATCTTCACAGAGAAGTTTGGGTTTATAGTAGAGTATTTTTTTGTTTTTACCAGTAATTTTGTCTCAATGCTACCTGTTCTCTCTATTTTGATGAAAAGTAACTACTGCTTATAAAAACATTAAGCAATAAAGAGGTTTAGCTCTAACTTCAATAAATCAATGGATAGCAAAAGCAGAAAAATTATTTAAAGCCTAATGAGTAAAAGGAACTTTCCAACCACTTAAAAGTTTTTCTTTCATTACAAAAATATAGTTAATTCATCATAGAAGCCATATAAGGAACCCCAAAGGGTTATGTGTTCTGCATTTATAATAGCAGTAATCATCGATGAGGATCCACAGCAACACTGAAGTTAAATATTTTGCCTACTAGCAGCACATTTCAGACCAAAAATTCATACATAATTTAACAACCAAAAAAAAACCAGGAGGCTGTTGGGTTTTCAGACTTCCTGCCTTTATGTATTACTCCTCAACTAAAACATCAATAGGAGAGACATTAAAGTGCTTTGCATCCAAGTGAAATGCATGACAGCAATCCCAGTGAATATTAATGCTAGATCTTTGAATACTACCTGGGTAGTCACCATGCAAGATTCAGGATAAAGATAAGCTCTCTACTTTTAGTTCATAAGTGGGGGCCCTTTGAGTGCACAGTATCAAGGCAGCTATATATACACATCATTCTTTAAGCTAACCAACTGAAAGTTTTACCACCCTTGTCCTTTTTATTATCAAGCTGTAAAAAAACCCTAATTATTTCCACCATGAATTCTGCATAACAATATATTAAAAATGAAATAATAAAAGTCAGTTATTAGATAATATGTCTGTGTGGAAGAATACAAACTGACTTCTCCTTTAACTTCAAAAATTAACACCATTATATTCTACAACCTGATCTGCACCTGCAGTTATTTGTCAAACTACTGCTCTTCAGGCACTAGTGCCCTTTGCATATGGAGCAAAGCCACTGTCATTGCTGTCTAATGCATTTCCAGTGAAACAGAGCAAATCAATCACATACAGAAACAATGGGTGATCAGAGAAATGCCTCATTTCAGGATCAGATCCAACAGAAACCACTTACTACATTCTGAGGAGTGCAGAACATGGACTGGTTTTATGTAAACAACATCCATTACCCAGGTTAGAAAAATTGCTGTGGGCATTAATTCAATTTCCTTATTCCAGGCTTGTTTTTCTTCTTGGATTTCAGATAGTGTGCTGGTATAAAAAGCATTTTGATTTTGACCATATCCTTCCAAGTCTCTGCTAAGCTTGGGGTTGAAGGAGACTTACTAAAGCAGAGAACTTGCATTCTTACCCTAGCTCATCATGCCTATGACTGCTTCAATTGCAACAGGACACCAGACAGCCTTGTTCAGAAGAGGAGCACACCAATAGTTGTGTTATATATGCATATGCATTCTCTTTCTTAAATCTAGCACAGAGTAAAATCTTTCTGAGGTGACAGACAAACATCACAGGCTATTTTTCCTGTGTCTTTCAGCTTGCTTTTGAGTGCAATGAAAGCACCACAGCATGAGGAACCTGACTATGTAGGAGATTACCAATGTGCAGCCAGAAAGATTGCCTGCCTGCTTCTAATGGCAAAATTGTCCAGACATATTGCCAGTGCTGTAGGAAGACAGTCATAGTAGGATTCTATCTAGATTCAGCCTTGACAAAGTTAGTGTAAGGCTTTAGAAAAATTTCCATATCCCTGTTTTACTCAGCAGAGAGTCTCATTTGCCAACATGACAATGTTTTGAGCTCTTCCCCTTCACACTGCTGACTCTTCCCGTGTGGATGCTGCACTTTCATGTTCCTGCAGTGAAAAACACATCATAGCCAGCATACAGCTGGCACAGCTTACTCCTCTGTGCCCTGAATTTCATTTGCAAGATTACCTCCCTGGTTGGGAACTACTGATGTTACCAGACAGCTCTAAACATTAAAAAAACAAAATCAGTTCAGGGACTGTGCACAACACTACTAGACAACAACACAAAAAACTGTATTTGTTGAACTGCTGACAGAACTGGGATGAGAGGGCTCTCTCTCATCACCTCTTTTCTCTCCTGTTTACTTTCCTGCCAGTACCACAGGGGCTTTTAACACTACCAACTGTGAAAAGGCTCTTATATAACTTATTGTTTAACTTTGAGAATAACAGTCTGGCTGTGAGAGGCAGATATGCTCTGTGAGTCTGGAGAGGAAGCAAGAACATGCCACTTAAACAGAAGCATGAGAAGCTCCTCTTTTCCAACAGTAGCTACAACATTGCCAAGGCTTTAAAAATCTTCATACCAGACTGCCCTCTACTGGGATGTTATCCAAATAAACTCCATCCCTCCTCAATTCCTAGAATCTTTACCACAAATATTATGCTTTTTCTAGACTAATAAAAAGATCTGATAGCCTCTGTTTCAAAACTTACATAGCTGACTAACAATAAACAGATTTTTTTCCTCACAAGCAATCCATTCAAGTGAGGAGTTAGAAATGCATCTGTATTTCTATGCTAATACGATTTTCAGCACCATAGATGTTGTTTACATCAAGCATACTTGGGGCTGGTGTTGAATGTGTAATGAGGAAAAAAGCCTGAAGCTGTTTTCTTGCATGTTGTCTGACAATGCAAACAACTGACAGACTTTTACCCAACCTTCTTTTGTCGTAATCACTGACTTAGTTTCTTCTCTAGACCATCCACACCAAAATCCAGCTGTCTTCCTGGAGCTTGTATAAAACCTAAGAGAACCCAAATATCTCTACCTATCTGGCCAAGCAAGATCCTGTCAATAAAAGCATTTGTTTATTAATCTGATAGGACTGTATGAAAGGAGACTTTCATAAAATGTTGAGCTGTGCAAAGCTGTATTTTCAAATCTGTGGCAGCATATAAACACCAGTTAAGAACATTCAGGACAGTGTCAATAAGCTAAATAATTTGATTTTTACTGAAGATATTTTCATTTCCCCCCCATTACTTTGTGGTCTTCCACAATCTCAAATACATACTTTAAAAAAATCAGACCAGAAGACTTGTTTGAATGGCCTGAAAAGTTGACCTGTTGCACAAGGATGAAACCACATTTTGCAACTGCATTGTTTTGGTTTGGTTTAATTGCAGAATGTTTTTTCCTGACCATCAAAAACCATTTTTCATTAGTATCAGGATCACAGTGCCACATTTTACAAATGGAGCTCACAGCACAACCCCAGAACATAAGCTGTATTCTTTCACTAAGATAAGCTCATGATTATTTACCAAGGTGGATCTCTGCTTTATCACTCCTCCTTAAAATAGCATTTCTTCTTAAATATCAACATCTCTGGAAGTTTATCCCTCCTAGAGGTCAAGAAACAGTCATAAGCAGCCACAATAAGAAAGAAACAAGAAGCCACAGTAGTGAGGTGTTTCTCTATTCACTGCCCTCCCTGCTTTCCCAATACTTTTAGGGCTGTTCCAATTCAAGTGACTTCAGAACTGGCAGCTCTACCTATTCTATAGCAAGAGTTCCTATTTCTTATTCTATAGCAAAAGTTACTACTACTAATCCCCTCTTCATACCCTGAAGACCTTTTGATAGTCAATATGAGGGCTGTATATTCTCATTAATCACAAAAAATACCTGAGAGATTTGGTATTGGATGAAAAGACACTTATTTACATATAAGGCTGCCTCAAGCTTTTCTTTCACAATATAAAAACCAGAAGATGCAGGATGGCTGCTTCTCTGCACAATGGCCAAGCAAACTCTTTGCTACTCACTACAAGCACTGTACTGTGAATTCTCTTCCATGGGCCCCCACATATTCAGTTCTGTATTTCTGATCTTGAAATGCTCCAGTCCTGCTGCTTCAGCTTATGTAAGAAAAGACTCTGCTAGTGTGCTACTCTCAAAGCAGGTTTGGCTACCTGTAAAACATGCATACTTCTACACCTAATACAGATGGAATCGTTTCCACAGGATTTTATACCATCTGAGACTGCAAATTTTCACTACCCTAAAAAGTGTATTGTCTAATGAATCAGAGGGCAACACCCCTCCCTCACAAAAAATGGATTTGCCTTCACAACAACATGTGTAGTTTAGCTCATGACACTGCAAAGCAATAATAATATGCATCACTCATGAATCAGTGGATACATCACTACAAGACATCTGTCACCAAGAGAAAGACCATTTACTTATGGAACTGGGGAAAAATAAGGATAATGATTTCCAAATTCCATTTTATTGCCAGTTAAGCTCAACTGACTAGTTTTTGAACAGTAAAAACACCTCCAAAGCCCCATCTGCAAGTTTACACTGATATTCAGGCCAGCTGTTAAAGGTGTTTCATGAAGAGATTAAAATGAGATTATGTAAAAAGGGTTCTGTTTATTCACAGAACTTAGAGATCAGTCTGATGTGTATAGAGAAAGCTCAGTTGTGCTCACTTTGCTGGTGAGTCCTTCCCATTCTCACTCACTGCCTCATTTGGAACCCCACTGTCCAAATTCTTTGAAAGAACCTTTCTCTTCTGTCAGCCCACAGAAAAGAAACCCCCAACATTTTCATGGGCTGATGTGTTGAAGTGACACAGGCTGATGATTGATTTTTAAAAAGAGGTATTCTCAAGGAAAAGTAGTTCTAGGAACTGAATACCTCAAATCAGGGTAAAAACATTACAGAATTATTGAAAGTGTCAGACCAAAAGAGACCATGTACAGAAACAAAATGTACTGATTAAGCCTAGTAGCTAGGAGAGTAGAAAGAATTACAACAGGTCTTTATCCACTGGAGAAATGTCAGTTCCATTGTGTCATTAAAGGCTTGAGGAGTGATTTAAAGCAAATTAGATGAGTCTTATTTTCAGCAATTCTTAACCTTAATGATTCTTAGTTCAAGGTTCAACTCTGCAACACTAACAAAAAGCTTTTTTTTAACAAAATATTCTCCAGTTTATACCTACTATCAGTTGTTAGACTCTGAAAAACTGAATATAATGATGAGAAGCTTCAGGGTGTTTATCATACCTCAGCTCCACCCATCCACTTTGGTTCATCAGGAAATTCTGCACACAGGATATCTTCTGACTGGTTAGTTCCTAATACATGATAATGCAGCTTTTGGTGCAGATTAGTGGAGGTCTCAGTGCCTAGTGAAATGTAGATATTTAAATCAATTAGTTCTCAAAGAAATCCAACAATAACCAAATAAAACCCTTAGAAACTTCTCTATCCCTTTGCATATAAAAGAGTAATTCAGCAGAGAGAATTAGGAATAGTTTTTCATTTTTTAAGAAATTTTGTTCTCGCAACTTTCCCCAACACTTCAGCTTCTGAACTACAAGCATTTTTAGAAGGAAAAAGCACAAGGTGGGTATCTAACTTGCAAATCTGGCAAAATTACAGGATGCAAAAGCAAATAAAGAGGCAAAATTTAGGCTCTCTCCAAGGTTTAACAGAAGAGCACAGCTCTAGAAGAAATTTTTCAATAGCACTGCCTTATAATAAGAGCTGCTAAAGTCCTTCCCTGATGCTCCTCACCAATTTATTCCACTTTGTGTGCTGCTCCTTGAGTTTTGTTAGCATAAACATTTTGTGTTGCTGTGCTGTGAACCACAGATGAATTACCCTGGTTGAATAACAAAACCCCTATGCCTCAGGTTGCTCTTCATATGGTCACCTCCCAAGCCAGTTCATCGATGCCCACACAAATGCAGAAGGGAAGAAATCTTAGTAAGCTGTCACCAGACATCAAATTTTAGCCAGTAACACCCTCTATGAAAAGCTCAGTAAAGTAAATCACTGCAGAGAAAGAGAAAAGGAGCAGTAAACTTCTATGGGAAAGACAGGGACAGGCAGACAAGATACACTGAGTATAGGCTTTGGTCATACAAGACATACTCTGATATCTAATCATCTAAACCAGCACAGCTAGTTATTTCAGTATAAACTGGGAGAAAGAATCACTTCTTGTACCAACTGAAGGAAAAGATTATTTTGCTTCCACATAGCATACCATTACTACAGCCACACTTACCATCACTCTTCCCATCTTGTTTTGGATAGCAGTTATAGAACATGCCTTTGCCATCATGGGTCCATGCCATGCAACTGAATTTCACTCTCTCCAGTGTATCTGGAAGATCCTCAGGACCTTCTACTTTCATAAACTTGATAGTTACCCAATCAGAGCCACTAGAACTCAGGCCATAGGCAAAGTATTCACCATCTTCACTGAATGCATAACCTAGGAAATTGGAACCCAAACAAGATGAAGTCAGAACCAGCACAAGAAATCAGTATTTTCAAAAAAGTGGTTTTATTTTGCCATACATTTTTTATTATTTACTACATGCTAGCCAAATCCCAACAAATGAGAGGTGAATTGGGAAAGTAGAACTGTGTTCACTGAACACTGAGAGAAGAGGGTTTATTTTCTAAAAGAGTGCAAACAACTACATCTGCTATCATTTGGGATTCACAGCACTGATAGAGTCTCTGTGGACCTCTCAAGTAGTTCATAGATCTGAGTTTAGGCATGGATAATCAGTAGGCTTGTTCAGTAACATCACTCATGACCAATATCTGAAATTATGATTTGAATAATAATTCTTCTACCTCCCTGGGTTTCAGGGCAAGAGGTAGAGACTGAAAATGCACAGAAGTTGAGAATTTTAAGTGAGATTTTGAGGAGAGAAACAGTACCAACTAAGTCAACAGAAATGGATGCAAGCAATACATCCTGAAATAAAGCAAACAGCACTTCCAATACTGGAATAATTGAAAACTAGACCCTGCAAAGCCATGAAAACTGAAGTAACTGGAAAAATTTGCCATTAGCATGCAAATGGATTTATCACCAGTATTCTCAGTTAAGACCTCTAAGATATGTCATTCTTTCTAAATTGTGAGGAAAAAGCAATTCTGAAAACAATTCAGAAGAGCTTCCATTTAGTTGATAAGAATCAAATTCACTTTTGCAAATGAAGAGAGGAGAGTGAATTATCACAAGCCTGTGCAGACCTGAAAATAACTACTGAAAAGGCACACAAAAAAGTTGCATTCCATAGAAATCACAGGTTCCAAAGACACCACTCTACAACCCTCTGAAAAGCTCCCCCATAAGAACATAGAAGTGGCCATTCTAGTTCAGAACAAGATTCCACCTAGCTGTCCTCAGGAGTAACCATGAGATGCCTACAAGAGTAAGAACAATGCAAGGAGATGGAATATTTCTCTCAAATATTCTTAAAACCTCTAACCATTTTTTCCTTAGCAGACTTCTTTTCCATGAAGTAACTGATTAATAATCCTCAGTGCTTCCCCACCTCCTTGACCTTGTCTAGCTTGCATTTAAGCCCACAGTAAGTGTTTTGCACCATCAATATCCATTGCAAAGGGGTTCTACAAATCTACTTCTTGCAGGATGAACCATCACCTTCTTTTGTTTGCTTTGGACTTGACTCCCACTACCTTTATTTGATATCCTCTCATTCCTGTAATAGTAAAAATGATGGCTAACCAAGCCCTATTCATTCTCTCCAGGCTACTGCATGCCACCAATGATTCTATGAAATCCCTGTTGAATTGTCCCTTTTCCTAGCTGATCAATCTGGGCACACTCAATTGTTTCTGACCTTTGCTCAATAGCCTTGATTGTTCCTACTGCCCTCCTCTGAACTGTACTGCAACCCCTTTTGAGCTGAGGGGACTGGAACTACACTAGTATTCAATGCTACAGTATAAACCCCAAAGGTTGCTTCACAGTCTCTTACTTTGACTTGCTGGCTTGTGTTAAAGATGCAAAATACATTTTTGAGAGAGTAAGTCAATATAAATACATGAACTTTTTTCCCCTTGCTAATAGCCCAAAGGTGTTCATATTTCAGTGGAAACTTGTTACAGAGTTGTGAAAAAGACATTGAGAAACCGAACTAAGCTAAAGGTGAACACAGTGTAGATTTAGAAGTGTTCTTCTGAGACACTATAAATCCACATATAGCTACTGTGACTGCTTTGGTTGAAACAAGCCATTCTAGCCACACTTCCATAGGTGAAGAGCTGGAAACCATTTCCAATTTCTGCTGAAGCTCCAGACTTAGCAGGAAGTGCTGTCTCACTAACCTCGTAAAGCTACAGTGCCATCATCAGAAAGCTTATTTGGATCAAGAAAAACTTTGGCATCAGCATCCAAGGAGTCCTGTACATATAAAACTCGCTGGTTCTGCAGCCCTGTGTTGTAGAAGTGAAAATACCTAAAAGAACACAAGAGGGAAAAATAAGTAGGAAGAACTCAGATTTTCAGTTAAGCAAGCAAGAAAAACTTGGATGAGATTGTAATACAAGTGAATAAAAGACAGATAAAGATATAAGGGAAAAAGAAGTTTCACAGTAGAGTAGGAATCATGGCTTCCTGTGGCCAGCAGGGATTTAATCATCCCTGGTTAAACACTCTGCTAGATGCCTTTCTCTCCCCCTTTTACAGTATCACAGTATGTTAGAGGTTGGAAGGGACCTAGTAGGATCATCTAGTCCAACCCTCCTGCCAGAGCAGGATCACCTAGACAAGGTCACACAGTAATGTGCCCAGGCAGCTCTGGAATGTCTCCAGAGAAGGAGACTCCACAGCCTCCTGGGCAGCCTGTTCCAGTGCTCCATCACCCTCACTGTAAAAAAGTTTTTCCTCAGGTTAATACTAAACCTCCTGCGATCCAACTTGCTCCCATTCCTTCTTGTTCTAACATTGGATGACATTGAGAAGAGCCTGGCTCTCTCCTCCTGACATTCACTCTTAACATATTTGTAAACATTAATGAGGTCCCCTCTCAGCCACCTCCAGGCTGAAGAGACCCAGCAAAAATTAGCACAGAGGAAACCCAGACACTAATTTCTAGGCCTTTACAAATGAGAGGAATCTCATCCCAATCGATTCTATAGAAGAGACAGTGGAATGTATCCAAAGTATCTTTTAAAAATAAAGTGCCACAGTGCATTTCAAATAAATCTAAGAGTACTATAGACTCTACATAACTGTATGCTAAAAGCTCTGGCAGCATTACCAGCATTAAAGGTAACCACACCCAGGCATGTAAGCACTGCACAGGAAGAATGGGTCATAGAATCA